>CM022177.2:21400719-21776675 GCA_011420285.2 Erysimum cheiranthoides | reverse complement strand
TGAAGAGATTTCACGAAATCATTCTCCAACTTCAATCGAATATCATCACAAAAGTGACCACTAAAGAATTATAAACAGGGACAACAAAAAAAGTGCAAGTAAGCAAAGCTTGAACACTTAAGTCAAAGATTTTACTTGAAGTATACTCTTGAAAATTCAAGAATGTAAAGAAACATAGCATACTTGGAATTAACTCTGAAAGCAGCAGGCAATGGCTTACGAAGAATGTCCATAAACGAATCCCACTCTTCTACATTCACTATTCTTTGCTCCTTACAGACCACAACAAGACAATACAATGTTGTTTAGAATTAAGATTTCAGATTGATGGAATCCATTGATTCTTGCAAGTACCTTGTAATACTCCTCGAAATCAAGATTTGACCAGGTGGGCTTTGGGAGGTTGGAATCAAAGGGAGCATCTGACTTTAGGGGTTTTCGAATATTCTCTTTGCTAACTTCTAATTGGCTTCTCTTCGAAGGACCTCTGTGTCGTCTCCCTCTTCCCATTTTTGTTGATTTGGTCGCCGTGTTTTTCTTTGTTTTCGCCGGCGGCGTCGCAGCGATGGGTTTTTATGGGTTTAATAGATTTTTTTTTTGTTAAAAAACATTTTAATGGAAAAAAATACGTTTCAAATCGATCGTACGCGCAGTTTAAGGCGCGTGCTTATATTTATATTTTCTTCATTTTTATTTGTTTAACGATATATTTTTTTCTAGATATTACAAAATTTACGAAATAAAAATCTAAAAACTTTAAGAAATGAGCTTTTCTTTTCTCTGAACTGGTTAGTGTTCATCAAATTTTAGAACTATTGGCAATTCTTTACTCCGAAACGATTACTGTAGTCAATTTTTGAACTATTGGCAATTTTAAATATTGACTTTATCTTCTTCGTCTTGTAAACTTTCGAATAGAGAAAATTTTGGTGTTATGCCATACAATATACAAGATAATGTAGATTTTAGGATGAATTAATACGAAAAGAATTTAATCACATTTTAAAAAATTTTTGATAACTGAATGTAATTACTTTACAAGAATGAAATTATGCTTTGACTATAGTAGTCAAAGTATTATAGTAAGAAACAAATAATCTTTAATGGAATAATATAATCAGTGATGTTTAAATATCAACACTGAGATTAAACCAGAAAATTTATATAGTTTGAATTGTATTTGACTAAGAGGAAAAGAAATATGAATCTAGTTCCCAATCTCTTCCTCTGCTTGCTTCTCTTTACGGCGGTGGCCGGAGAAACTCTCCAGCCAGGATTCTACGGCAAGACATGCCCAAAAGCTGAATCCATAGTGAGGGAAGAGATGAGAAAAGCTATGCTGAAAGAAGCTCGAAGTGTTGCCTCTGTTATGCGTTTTCAGTTTCATGATTGCTTTGTTAATGTAACTAGATACATTTCAGTATGATCAATTTCTTTAAAAATCAGCTTTAGAATCATACAACCTATTGTTTTCTTGTTTTTGTAGGGATGTGATGGTTCTGTATTGCTGGATGACACACCAACATTGTTGGGAGAAAAACTCTCACTTTCTAACATAGGCTCTTTGAGATCGTTTGATGTAATAGACAACATTAAAGAAGCATTAGAGAAGGCTTGTCCTGCCACTGTTTCTTGTGCTGACATTATCATCATGGCTTCTCGTGACGCGGTTGCCCTTGTAAGTTGGTTTTTATATATGCATGGTTTTATTAGTTTGGGGGATCGTTTTAGTTCATACCTGTAAATTTGATATGATTGACATTAACTTTGATGGATTAATTCGGGTTTCATTTTGGTTCTTTGATATTCAGACAGGAGGGCCGGACTGGGAAGTAAAGCTAGGGAGAAAAGACAGCTTAACGGCAAGTCAAAAAGATTCAGACGACATAATGCCAAGTCCAAATGGTTCAACGGCCACCACTTTAATTGATCTCTTCCAAAGATTTAATCTTTCTACAAAAGATATGGTGGCTCTATCTGGATCACACTCTATCGGCCAAGCTAGATGTTTCTCCATCATGACTAGACTCTATAACTATTCCGGTTCAGGAAAATCTGACCCGGCTTTTGAACCGATTTACCGAGAAGAATTAAGCAATTGTGTCCCAAGGGAGGAGATGAAAACGTTACAAGGGGTCTGGACGCAACTGCTAAAGTGTTTGACAATCAATATTTCAAAGACTTAGTTACTAGGAGAGGGTTTCTGAACTCCGATCAGACGTTGTTTACTTTTCCTGAGACGAGAGAGTATGTGAAATTGTTTAGTGAGAACGAAACAGAGTTTTTCAAAGCTTTTGCGGAAGGGATGGTGAAGATGGGTGACTTGCAGTCTACGAAACCTGGGGAGGTTAGGTTAAATTGTAGAGTTGTAAATCCAAAGATCTCTTAACCTAGTCAATAGTGTATTGAACACAAACATGATTGTCTTATAAAAGTTCAATAATACTTTACTAGAAAATGATGTGAATCTCTTTTTGTTTACATGATACCAGGATATCCCATCTTCTTGTTTTCTTAATTTTTCTTTTTCGGTTTTCGACATAATTTCATAATAAAAAACCTTAACGTTAAACACCACACCAATATTCCAAAGGTTCCACATGTTTCCTTATTTCAAAATAGAGACCCACACGTCACGGCCACTCGACAATTTGTTCCACAAATACATTAACCCGACCTACATTGCTAAATTTAATCCGATGTGTACAGTAATCTAGACTACAAGAGGGGGAAATATCAAATTGGCTATCGAAATAGCATCCCGAATGTCTTTTAATTTCCTCCAAATTGCTTGTAATTCGTGAGACCGTAATCTTCGGTAAGAGCAAGAAATCTTGCGGTCCAAGACAAAAACCGTGTTATGGGTTTAACTTGTCTGATGAGTTTCAATATTTATTTTCTAGTTCAAATGTTGAAAACCAAATCTTTCCAAGTAAAAGTCAAGCCATAAGATATAATTGTTTACTGTAAGACCAACAAAGCAAAACCCCTCTATATATAGAACTCATACTCATATGTTAAATGCAACACAGTGCGACACAAAAGAGTAAAAGATCCCTTACAGCAATTTTCTAGTTCAAAGAAACATGTTCTTTTTTTTCTTTTTTTTTTTAAAGAAGAAGTTCTCGGAAGCAACAAAGTTAAGTAATGTATATCTTTGGAGTGATTTTGATTTCAGTTTTGTGATTTTGTTGGACTCCAGCAAGTAGGAGCCACGAGGCTGTTACGAACCATTCATTTATTTATATTCTTGTATACGATAAATAAACTATGCTTTTAGTACTCTTCTTGTAACGTAGCTATGAAAGCAAATACAGGTTTCCGTCATTCCTTGGCTTAATAGAATTAGAAATGGAGAACGGAGTGGAAAGATGAGAAAATAGTAAAAGATGGAGGGGGAGGGGGTGGAAACAATGAAGACGAGGCCGGGCGGGAGGTAAGCCGGAGTCTACCCGAAACGCACTGAAAGGCTGGGGGCAACTGGCTGGGTAGGATCAGTGTCTCAAGGTAAGCAAAACGAAATAAAACGAAAGAAGGAACCAGGGGTAGACCGGGTAGGGTTGAGTGGGGGGATCAATAAAAGAGCGAAAAGAACAACAAACCCGGTTCAGATAGAGAATGATGGGGCCAAGGCCGCTGCTAGAAACCGGGTCGCAACAACCAGGTCCATGTCCAACGCCACCGTGTCCTCAGCCGCAGCCGCGTTCCTTATTTGGGCCGAGGATTTGACAAATAACTTGTGAATTTTGAATTTTTTGGCAACGACCAAAGAACTTGAATTAAAATCGCTAAAAAAATACTATACTCGATATTGCTACTATAGGTTACTAGACTTTTCTTTTTTTCTTGGAAAAAACAAAGTTGGCGACATCTAAAAAGGTTAACGGCCAAAATCAACCAAATTTTTTTTTAAAATACGCTTTTATATCCGAATAATGGCACTATACGAAATGAAATTACCTACTAAACAATAAATTATTAATTATTTCTACTCTGACTTAAACGGTGTTAGTCGGCCGTTAAATTATGTTGACTCAGACGTATAACGTAGATTTTGGCTACACAAAACGATGTTGTTTTGGTTGTGTGCAAAGTTTGAGCGGTGTGCAAAGTTTCAAACTTATTGCTAAAAACATCCTATTTAAATATTGAAGTTTAAGATTTTGTAATACAACCAAAATCTTGCATTAAATTTAATTATACTATTATAGTAGAAATAATGCAAGATTTTGACTGCAAAAGTTAATATGGAAAGTTAATATTCAATTATAGTACTGCAGCAGTTCAGTACCTCAGCGGTAAATGATTTTTTTTTATATTCTCCTTTTTTACCTATTCCACTTTCTTACTCACCTTCCAAACTATTTGTTTCTTGATTTTTATTCTCCGTTTCAGATTGGACTAATGGTTATAATACATGGAGATGATAAAGACTTGGTGCTCCCTCCTAGAGTTGCACTTGTTCAAATCGTTGTGATTCCAGTGATCTGCCAAGGAGCTCGTGCCAACAGTATTTCTGACGCTTGTGTTGATACTGCCTCCCTCTTGGAAATATCGCGCTTCTGCGTTGAAGTGGATCAATGTGCGGATATTACTCTCTCTATGAAGCAGAGCCTGTGGGAGCGGAAAGGAGTTCCACTGAGAGTTTTGATTGGAGCTGAAGAGTTGGACAGCAATACGGTAGTGGCTACTTTCTTTATATTTAGAATTTTTTATATTTTTTTAGAATTAAATAAGAACTGTAATAAATAAAAAGTATTGTTATAGAAATATAGTACATAGTACTTTATTTGACTTTATTAGGGGTGAATTATTAATTTCTACTTAATCATACAAACATGCAACACAAAGATCGTCAGATATTCTCAAGCTCCATACATATAAAATATATGCATGCACACACACACATGCATGTATATATGTATATGAAATCATAGAGCACAGACAAAATCACCATTTCTCTCATCATCATCATCAACATCATCATAAATATCAGCATCATCAATATCATCAAGATCCATGCTCCCATCTATTAACCCTAATCCACCATTATTATTCATACCATTCACTCCCTTTCTTGCTTCCTCTATTATCTTCACTATCTCTTCAACACTTTGTCGACACTTCTCTTCTTCTTCTTCTTCTTCTTCATCTTCCACTCCCTTATCGCATTTCTCCTCCACAACCAGAGGATCCTTCAAGAACCAAGGGTGCTTTACGATTTCCGGTACAGTTATTCTCTATCATGGTTTCAAATTGCAAACTCTGTATTAAAATGGTATTCAATCCGGATTTCGGTTTGAATTTTTCGGTTTTCAAATATACTAGCCAATTGAATCCATATGAACCAATCTGAACCGGTATGGTAATTTACATAACTGGTTAGGGGTATTATTTAATTACCTTATCAGGGTCAGCCACGAAGATACGAGATAAGAGATGCTTGCACTCGGAGGAAATCCTGACGTAGTCCGGTATGGTGTAATGTACACTTAATATCCTCTGTAAAGTACAAATTAATTGCTAACATTAATTATTACTTTCAAATTTAAATATGACAAATATTATAAATTTTTAATTATTGACCAAAAAGATTATGAACTTTTAATTAGTGGAAAGAACGTTTGATTTAATTTAAATTAATGTTTCAGTACCTGAATGGTTTTTCTAATGTTTCTTGGATCTTCGGGATCTTCAAAGGGATAAGCACCAACTAACATTACATATAAGGTCACCCCACACGACCACACATCTGCAATCTTTATATTTAAAATCATATGTTATATAAATTATATGACTTCTTTATTAAACAAGTTGATGTTGTTAGTTAATTTAATTAGTCTATTATTCTAACGAATAATTTAGTATGTACCTTTCCGTTATATTCTTTCCGGGACAAGACCTCCGGAGCAACGTAAGCCGGCGTTCCCACGGTGGATTTTGGCTGAGAGTGTAAAACTGAGGACTGCACTTACATTTAAGAAAGAAATAAAAATTATCCTCAATTAAAATCTTTAGTATTTTTTTTATCAGTGGATATTACAGTACCTTCGAGTATCCAAAATCGCATATTTTGAGCTGCGACGACGGGCTCCCATCTAAGAGTGTATTCTCGAGCTTAAGGTCTCTATGACATATTTGCTGCAACAAAAATAAAATTCAGTAACATTCCAATAATTACACAAAATTATATGAATATATTTTTATAACTTTTGGAGAGTATTCATAAAAGAATCACGTAGACGTAGTTAATACGTAATACGTACCATAGCGTGACAATAGCTAACTCCGGAGATAAGTTGTTTGAAATAATATCTTGCCTGAAATAATAATGAGCAAAAATGAATCAATATAATTAGCCACGATATTAGTTTCAAATCATCGCTAATGATGAACTAAGTTATACTTCGTCTTCGCTGAATCGACCGGCATTGCAAATCCTTTCAAAAAGTTCACCACCTGCTGCATACTCCATTACTATCGCAAGATGTGTTGGTGTTACAAAGACCTGCAAAATAGACAAATCCAACACATACACATAATTATTATATTCTATTTTTGTTTTCTTAAAGATCGAGACGACCTACCGATCGGTTGCTTCTATTTTTATATAATCTTGAATTAATTGAAGAATTTTCAACGCTGTGACTATATATATACATACGCTGTCATATGAAACTCGAATTTGGACCGTTGGAGAATGGGACATATTATTTATTAAAAGCAATTTAATACATTCCCTTAGAAGAGGTCCAAAGTCTAAATATAGGAAATGAATACACATAAACTACATGGACAAATTTTTCATGATATCGTGGATCCGAATACAGACTAATCGAAATCGATTTGCACGCTAATTTAACATTGTAGTGGCAACAAAATATATAGATTGATAACCACGTTCGAGAAATATTTTGAAATACACTAACATCGCCCGAAATAACTATATATCGCCACTAGACTATTATCATATTTGCTGAAAATTGTATATTTTTTCTACTTATATGTTTTCTCTACTAAACGAATTTCGTGAACCAAAATTCAGACTCGATTATGGATATGGCATCGTTTTGATCATTATCATATACATAAATACCTCTTTGAATCTGATGATATTAGGATGCTTCAAGTCTCTGTGGTTTATGATCTCTCTCTGAACATGTTCATCAATCTGTATAAAAACCCATTTCATATAAACAAATTTTGGTTAAATAACCATTTCATAATATGACAAAATGATTTATAAGAACAAAAACAAAAAACAAAAACAGTTTCATATATTTAGGGGAAAATTTTTTAAAAAAAAACCTTAAGGCCTCTTTCGATGTATTTAATGGCATAAAAGTCTCCGTTGGCTTTCTCTCTGACAAGCTTCGCAACTCCAAAGTTACCGGAACCAAGATCTCTTAAGATGTCGTATCTCTCCATTGATGGCCGGATCAAAGAACAGAGAAGAGAATATTGTTGTTCTATGTCTTTGTAAAACTATATCGTTTTGCTTCCTCTCTTTATTATTCCTTCGAGGTTATTAAAGCGAGATGCGAGAGAATTTAAGCTTTTCCTATGGTTTATTAGTCGCTTATAGCATATTTATATACATTCTTTGTCCAAAAAAAAAAAAGCATATTTATATACATTCATACAGATACAGTCAGCACCAACTACCTTTATGGGTCCACGAGACAATTGGGCCGTCAATAATATTGTCGAATATAGGCCCATTTGACACGTGGCATCTCTTTAAAGAACATGAACAACAAGGACAGAAACAAGCTGGTGACTCGCAAGCCGTTCAACTGGGCTGTCTGTTCATCGCTATTTATTATTTGTACTTCTTCCCAATTTACGGTTCTCACAGGAAAAAAAATAGCTAATTATCAAATACATTCACAACAAACATGTAATTTTATTCCGTCACTAATCTTATCACCGAGATTGAAAAGTTAATACCTGACTGAGTAAATGCGATTACACATTTTTAGTATATATTCTCTCTTTTAAAATTAAGTATTCTACCAAACTTGCCTGTTTTAAAATTTTAATAAAAATACCTAATTTTCTTAGCTCGGAATAGAAAGGCCCACATTTCAGAATCGTGATCCTTTTCCGCAACCCAATAAAAAACAAACTCATATAAATAATTTAATACTATAAATTAATTAGTAATACTAGCTTATATATTATAAAAAATTATATGTCGACCGATTTAACAGGTCAATAGCTAAATTATCATAAGCTAAAAGCCAAAAAATAAATGTTGCTTAAACAAACTACAGGTCTATTAAACAATGAAGGACTCGAAAATTCTTACGTGCGATGATCATTATCTGTTCCTTCTGTTTGTTTCTTTTATTGTGTGCAATCCTTTTCTTGCTTTTTGTTAGTTAAGCATACCTTTTAAATAAATTAAAATTTGCAAATTTCGTTTATAGTCGCCCCCCATAATGTTTTCTCCATTTTTATCGATTTGGTATAATATACATGCATATATAGATCAATGTGTGTATAGTCAAATAGTACTATATTCATGCTGATTCAAACAAATCTCTTTTTTCAGATAAGCTAAACAAATCCTCTCAAAGATCTCTTGTGATACTGATACACAAGGAAAAATCTCCAGCACAGGACTTAATAAATACATATGTATAATGTATTGTGCTATATCTTTCAGATTGTGAAATACATCACGAACATACGGAAGACAGATATTTAAGGTCAAGAAGTCAACGCCTTGAGAAAGCGAATAGTAGAATTAAATAAACCAAAACATTGGTGTACGTGGCCACATAATATCCGTACACGTGACAATTGAAAGCAAGTGACAAAACTACATGCCAAGTGGAAATAGAGGTAGCGCGTCAGGCTTTCAATACGTGGAAGGTGATGATTAGGCCGTGATGTAAAATCCCATCACCGTTGAGTGGTTGGGTGATAATAGAATGGTCCCCATATTTGGTTGCTATAATTAGAAGGCTATTATGAATTTGAAAGACTTTTGAAAAATTATGATTTCCCACATATCGAGACCCAAAAATATATAATGTAATGTATTAGTATTACATTTCGCTTTGTAATTTGGTTAAACGCGAAAAGGATGTCAATTTTATTAGCATAAATAGAAAATAAAGCTATAACCACCACCATTGACAAAAAAAAAGAAAGAAGCTATAACCACAAAGCAAAGAGGGGAACTTTCATACAAGTTAACTTTTCAAGGCTTTTAGAAAAAGGCAATAAAAGAATTCGCACTAGAGAATTTGAGAGTGCAATTGGTAAATAAATAAATAAAATAATTTCTACTTGTTTTCATATAACAAAACAAATTGAATTTCACTTTCTATATTCGAATAAAGTGGAATTCTTTTCTTATGTATTAAAATCTTTTTACAGTCAGTTGCAACTATGACTCATTTACCACATTGTTTGAGCTTTATTCAGTTTTATTTATTTTGGCTTTATCAATAAGAAAATTCGGAAAAGGTCTCTCTCTTATAAATAAATATACTGAAGTCTTAGCCTGGCCTTATTGTCGGCCCAGATAAATAGTAAAATGAGTAACGAAAATAAACCTTGTTAAGGCTGATTTATATTATTTTCGTAATTGGGCCGAATAAAGCCTACAAACGAGAAATTAAATCCTATACAAAAATTTCCCAAGCCGGGAATTCGAGATACCAAAATAAACCGAACCGTAAAATTTAGAAAGACAACACTGCACAGAAAAAAATGATCAAATCCTTAGTACAAACAAATTCCTCCAAAACTCAAAGCTGTAGAAGAAACACACAACAATGGGGTATCACAATCACAATCTCAATACACAAACAGATCAAAACAACTCTCTTCACGGCTCCGGAGACATCAGGGGTAGTGGCGGAGACGGAGACGTCGGAGTCTGAGGTTGCAGTTGCTTATCTTGTGAATCAGTCGAAGATTCTTTCTTGTGTGAGAAACTCAAGCTTTTCCTCCTAACAAGAAGATCACCAAATCTACGTATAAAAGCCTTCTTCTTCCTTGCTACTGCTCCTTTGTCGTTTAACTCTCCCTCTTCTAAATGATGCCCATCCAAATTCTCCAAATCCTCTGGATTTATCGTCGCTACTTCTTCCAAAAACGTACATGAAGATCTCCTTTTGTGATGCATTTGCGCGTGTGGCGTCTCTGCAACATCAAAGATCGAACCTTTGAATAGATAAGAATCTGAACTTGGGGAGTTTCCTTCACCACTTTCATCACTGTTCTCTTGATGATTCCCACCGTTTATGGCTTTTGTCTCTTCCTCTAGTGTTGTTTCCTTGTGCTTGTGGTTGTGATTGTGATGAGCGAGCTTCATGATACTGAAGCTACAAGTTTTACCAATCATCTTCTTATCAATATTCTGATGTGTCTGCTCTTTCTTCTCCTTCTCTTCCTTCTTCTCGCTATGTTCTTTCTTCTCCTTCTTGCTCTCTTTCTTCTCCTTCTTGCTCTCTTTCTTCTCTTCCTTCTTCTCCTTCTCCTTCTCCTTCTCCTTCTCCTTCTCCTTCTCCTCATTCTTCTTCTCAACTACTTCTACATCCTTCTGCATCGACTCTTGTCTACTCAAGCTTCTGTGTTTCTCTTCCTCCATAGCTACCTCTATTTCAGACAACAACTTCTTCAACTTCTTAACGTTGTCATTAGCCACAGCTTCATTAACCTTCACTCTTTCAATCTCCTTGAAAGCAAATTGCAGTTCATCTTCCTTATCCAACAAGGCATCTTTCAAATTCGAATTCTCAGCTCTCGCAATCCCGGCTGCTTCTTTCGCAACATTAGCTTCGTTAATGGCCTGTTTAAGTATATCTCTAACCTTATGATTCTCTTCTTTAGCCTTCTTGCTCAAATTCTCAGCAGCAACAAGAGCTTCGAGCAACCTATTGTTCTCATCAAGAAGTGAATTCTTCTCATCTTCTCCTCTCTTTATACAACTCACAAACACAGATTCTTTCCCATTCCAAGCCAAAAGTGATTCCTCTGCTTCAATCCTTAGTCTCTCACTCGTGTTCTTGAGCAATTCAGCTTCTTTCCTTGCTTCCTCGTGCTTCTCCCTCCATTGCTGAGACTCTAACCTTGAAGCCTCGAGCTCTGTTTCCGCAATCGCAAGCTTCTCTTTCGTTTGGCTACAATCCGTAGCTACCTCTTTCAAAGCAAACACCAAATCATCCATTGCTTTCTTGCTCGTCATCTCTGCATCAGTTGCTGATTTAAGCTCGTTCTTAACCAATCTCATCTCTTCTAACAAATCAGATATCCTCAAAGAGGAAGCTTCTGCAGCCTCATGAGCCTTTGCGAGACTCTCCTTGGTCGATTCCATCTCAATCTTCACAGACTCAATATCAGAATCCTGAACAGAACTATCGTCTTCTTCATCGTCTTCCTCGCTCGAATCTTGGCTATTGTAAGATGTATCTATTTTCTCTTTTAATGAAGCGATCTCTACCCTTGATTCTTCTACCAAAGCCTTGGTTTCCTCTAACTCTTTCGATTGATCTTTAAGAGAATCAAGCAGTTTCTTCTCTGATTCTTTACCTTTCTCAACCTCTGCTTCAAGATTCTTCATCAACGTATCTTTCTTCAATAACTCTGCTTTTAAGGAAACGACTTCATTTTCTCTGTTCTCAAGCGCAACTTTCATCTTGGAAAGCTCTGTGTCAATATCCGCAACTTTGTTAGATGAATACCTCGGAGAAGCTTCATCAATAATGGACGGTTTCTCATCTACTTCTCCCATTGATGATCAATGTTTTATTCAGAGTTTGTGAGAAAAAAGAAAGAAGAAGTTTTTGGAAATGGCCTAATGGGTTTTGATGGAATTTTGACTAAGAATATATTTAAGTGGATCAAACAAATGGAAAAAATCTATGGTCAAATAAAGAAAATTTGGTTCTATGTTTTAGGAACGTAATTTCCTTTTTTATAGGGGAAGTTTTATCGAGAGCCGTCTATTTTTTCGTCTGATATTATTACCTTCTTGGTCAAGTCCAAAATCTGATTGTTTTAAAAGAATTCAACAAATCCACAAACTTATAATTTTAGAAAAAATCAGCCAGACCTTTGAAGAGAAAGCAATGGTGACAAACGAGTTAAAGAAACATAATAATTTAACAAAGAGTTAAAAGAGTTTGCATCACACATAAACTCTAAGAACACAACATTCTTAGATTGCAGACTTCTTACTACTATTTTGATGTTTTCCTACATATCCGAGATTAACAAAAGAAAGAGAAACACAGCAATTGAGAGCTTGCTTTCGTAAAAAAAAAAACTAGTAGACCAATCTTGAACCAAATCCGCAAAGCAGGAGTTACTGTTGATTGGTTTCTTGGTTGGCTTAGGCGCGTTCACCTCTGATACGACGAGCCAGCTGAATATCCTTAGGCATAATAGTGACACGCTTGGCGTGAATGGCACAAAGGTTAGTGTCTTCAAAGAGACCAACAAGATATGCTTCTGCAGCTTCCTGGAGAGCTAACACAGCATGGCTCTGGAAACGCAGATCAGTCTTGAAATCTTGAGCAATCTCACGGACTAGCCTCTGAAATGGCAGCTTCCTGATCAGCAACTCAGTACTCTTCTGGTACTTACGGATTTCACTGAACACCAAAAGATGGAGAGAATTTTAACACACACACTTACATAAGTATTAAGACAATGTGGATAATCAATTCGAAATCGAAGAAGGGACAAACCGGAGAGCAACAGTTCCAGGACGGTAACGATGTGGTTTCTTGACTCCACCAGTGGTTGGTGCAGATTTACGAGCAGCCTGTGTTGAATTAATACAAGAGGATCAAAACTCGATTTTGACAACAAAAGCACAATTTGAGCACAACGAGACGAGAAGGAACAAAACCTTAGTAGCAAGTTGCTTCCTTGGAGCTTTTCCTCCAGTGGACTTACGAGCGGTTTGCTTGGTACGAGCCATCTGCTCATTAACAAGATTTAAGCAGTCAATAACTAATTAATGAAGAATCTGGGATACTAAACGTCGCCATTCAAAACCCCTAATACAGATGAATCGTTATCAAGCTAGATTCATAACCCTAATTTTCAAAAGACGGCTACGCAATGACAATTGTACACAGACTAATCGGAAATACAGAGCCTCGAACTGGAAAAATAAACGAACGATGAAGAATAGATCATCAAAAAAAAAACACCAGACTCGATCTTCACAGGTTTATCGATCCAGCAAATTTAAAAGACGGACCTTTATTTTTCAAAAAACTTAATTGTCGCGAAAATCAGATCGCAGAGACAGGAACAAAAAAGAAAAAATTAATGGAAAGACCTAAACCCTAATCTAATCCCAAATCATACCTCTTCTTCGCTTGAGCTGACTTTTGTTTTGTTTTTTTTTTTGGCTTTCGTCACAAAAGTAGTAATAGCGGATGATTGAAGTAGTGGTTGTGGCCACAATGCGGTTGAATGGTTTTATTTATAATACCTACGAAAGGGTTATCACGATACGCTCTTTTTTTTTTTTCCTCTTTTCTCCAAATCACGATACGCTCCTTTGTGTTTGTGCTTTCCTACATTCCTAATCCGACGGTTAAAACATTTGCTCATTGTGTTTTCTCAACACACAACCCAACGGCTACGATTGAGGATTTTCATTGTCACGCGGATTACCAATTTTGTGAATGCATAACTAGTTTATATTGAATCAAACTTTTAAACGCCAAGCCAATTTATAAACAAAATCAATCACATTTAATTTAACAGAATCGGATCAAACAAAAGTCACTTTAACATATTAATATGTTTCAGATATGAAATTCAACAACAAAAGGTGTTCAGTATTGCCAAAGAAGCAGGCAATACACACCACAAAACGTAGCTAAGAACACACGCAAATCATAAACCGACTAGACAAGAAATAGAGAAAAAACCAACCACCATTGTTTTCAAGTCTCCTAACACCAAAAGCTTTTAAAGCCATTATCTAATTCCAACTATCTAATTAGAAACCCCACATTCACATATTCCGACCAGTTTCCCCAATCACTTAGGCACGTTCTCCTCTGATCCTGCGAGCGAGTTGAATGTCTTTAGGCATGATGGTGACACGCTTGGCATGAATGGCGCAGAGGTTAGTGTCCTCAAAGAGACCCACAAGGTATGCTTCTGCAGCCTCCTGAAGTGCAAGCACAGCATGGCTCTGGAAACGCAAGTCAGTCTGCAAAACACAACAGATAAAATAACCAAAAGGGTTATATAACAATGAACATAAATTAAGTGGGAATCTACAACCTATAAATAAGCAATAAAAGCCACATTACCTTGAAATCCTGGGCAATCTCACGAACAAGCCTCTGGAAGGGGAGCTTCCTGATCAACAACTCAGTACTCTTCTGGTACTTACGGATTTCACTGTCAATCAACAACGAGACACAAAGCATTAGAGTTTTGTCAATAAAGATATAATTCAATGAAAACCTAATTATATTTGTGGCTTGCATACCGAAGTGCAACAGTTCCAGGACGGTAACGATGGGGCTTCTTGACTCCTCCAGTGGTTGGGGCAGACTTACGGGCAGCCTGAAAGTGTAACATTCAATTAGAACAAATCCAGAAATGTGGTCATCAAACTACTCAGATCACATGTAAGAGACTGAGTCTAACCTTTGTAGCAAGCTGCTTCCTAGGGGCCTTTCCTCCAGTAGACTTACGAGCTGTTTGCTTAGTACGAGCCATCTGTTCATTACATTAACAAAATAATTTTTAGTATTACAATTGCAGGAATGTATCGTAAGTTCAAAACAAAAACCAAAGAAGATCCCCAATTGCAATCGCCTAATCAAGAAAATCGAAACCCTAATCAATAAGTACCGAATATGAATAACCTCTGTACACCGGTTACAACTATCGACGATTTCAGAGCCAGATGATGATTTAAGCGAAAGAAACAATCTGATACTCAAATCCAGCCAAACGAATCATTCTTAACCTAAAACCTAATTCCAGAAGATTTCAACGACGAAGAAGAACGATAATGGCCGAGAATAGAAACTAATCTCACCTAAACCTATCAAACGATTCCAGCCGTTTACCGATCAAACGAAATAAATTATCAAAGAAATCGAAGAAACGTACCTCAGAAACCTCTCTAGCTTTCTCCGAATTCAAATTTGAGCTCCGATCTCGAAAAGTTAATAATAACAATATTCACGCGTGTACGGCTCTTGATATTAATTTATAGGCAACGATGGTGAAGCGTATTGTTGATCGGACGGCTACTATCGCTCATCAATGTGTTTCTCATGTTTTTTAATCCTACGGGCTACAATACTACAACATGTGCTTTCTTGACGCAATCAACGGTCCAGATCTAGCTCCACAGGTTTGACGAGGATCGCCGTTGCTACACTCTCGATTGCTATTGGTTAAATACAAAACGTTACGGATCGCTGAAATGAACCGTTACGATTAAATTTACTATGCGGATACTTATTGGGCTTCTATATTAGGCCCATTAATTGCAAAACCCGACGGGTGCGTTACGTACGGTACATTAAATCGGTTGCATTAGTCAAACTTTCCGGTTTAGTATTATTAAACCGATTTTGGAGTCGTCTTCATCTTCTTCTTCACCAAATCCACTTCCGTCGAGAAGAAACGAGACTTTTACAGAGATTTCGAAACATCTCCATTTTCTAGGTATAGATTCTCCGACGAGATAGATCTGTACGATTGAAATCGGTTATACTCTTGATTCAATTCGAAGGGATCTAAATCGTAATTTTGTTATTTTTCAGAGATGGATTGGCAAGGACAGAAATTGGCGGAGCAGTTGATGCAGATCTTGCTCTTGATCGCCGCCGTCGTGGCATTCGTCGTTGGCTACGCAACGGCGTCGTTTAGGACGATGATGTTGATCTATGCCGGAGGTGTTGGTCTCACGACTCTGATCACTATTCCTAATTGGCCTTTCTTCAATCGTCATCCTCTCAAGTGGTTAGATCCAAGTGAAGCGGAGAAGCATCCTAAGCCAGAAGTTGTTGTTGTTAGCTCGAAGAAGAAATCCTCTAAAAAGTAGTTGTTGTCTTCTTAATCTTATCTTCTTTAGGTGCTTGATGATATAAAGACATTGTTCTGGTTCGTAAGCTTAATAAGTCTTAAATGAAATAACTTTGATTGATTCTATTAGAGTGTATTTGAAATGTCAAATTGGTTTATAGTAAACCGAGTTCAATCTCGGTTCACTATCAATGTAAACCAAACTCCTCACATATATAAGAGGTTGTAATGTGTATATTTCATTTTAACAAGATTAATAAGAAGAATACGTTACAACAAACTTCTCTCTCAAATTCGTTCTTCTTCGTTAATCGTAACATGGTATCAGAGCGGTGGATCAACTCCACCTTCGATTTTGGAGCTTCCGATCTTCTTTTCTTCGTTGTTTGACCTAGATTGATCGGATCTTTCTTCCGATTGATCATTTTCTTTGGTTTGATTTTCGATTATTCAGCTGAAATCGAACTCAAAAATGGTTACGTTGCGTGCTGCGTCGAAGCGATTAGCTCGTGGTTCAAGTTCTGTGACAAAATCGGCGAATCCAACAAAATCGAAGACTACCAGACCTATTCCGGCGGCGTCTTCATCAAATCCATCTATTCCGGTGGAATCTGCAGAAATTTTACCAAATCCGGTAACATTAGTACCTAATCTTGTTGCGAACACCTCTATTCCGACTGTTCCAGGATTAGTTTCACAGAATGAGACTTTTAGTTTTGAAGGAGTTCAACATTCTCCATATTTCTTGAACAATAGCGATAATCCGAGTCTTTCTTTAGTTTCTGAGGTGATGGATGGGAACAACTATACTAATTGGAGCATTGCGATGGTTGTGGCTTTAGATGCTAAGAATAAACTTGCATTTATTGATGGTTCTCTTCCTCGGCCATCAGAAGCACATCCGTATTATCGTATATGGTCAAGGTGTAATAGTATGGTAAAATCCTGGATCTTGAATTCAGTATCGAAAGAGATTTATGGCAGCATTTTGCGGTTCAACGATGCTTCTGAAATTTGGCGTGATTTGATGGTGAGGTTTCATATCACAAACTTGCCAAGGTCATATCAACTCACACAACAAATCTGGTCTCTCCAACAAGGAACTACAAACTTATCCACCTATTACACAAAGCTGAAAACTCTTTGGGATAATCTTGATGGAGCAGATTGTGTGAAGACTTGCAAGAATTATGATTGTTGCAGAGCCACTGCTACAAAGGTTGAGCACAGCAAGATCATTAAATTTCTAGCTGGACTTAATGATTCATATTCTAGTATCCGGAGCCAAATCATCATGAAGAACCCTGTTCCGGATTTAGCAGAGGTTTATAACCTTCTTGATCAAGACTTTAGTCAGAGAAGCATCACTCCTGTCCAGAATGCATCTGTGTTCAATGTAACTGCCTCTGCATCTGAAACAGTTCAAGCTTCAGTGAATGCTGCAATCAACACTCAGAAACCAACAAGACCCATTTGTTCTCATTGTGGATACAATGGCCACACCATTGATAAATGCTACAAAATCCATGGTTACCCACCTGGTTTTAAACACAAAACTAAGAGTGGTAAACCAGTAGTTGCTCAATTGGCTCTTACAGAGACTCAACTTAATGACAACACTGGACAACCTTTTCAAGGACAATCTCTTTCACAAGATCAGATTCAAGGTGTTATTGCTTACTTCAATTCACAACTTTCTCCTTCTGTGGATACAAATGCAACTGCATCTGCTTCTGGTACTTCTGGTGGCACTATAACGGCTTTACCTGGTATGGCTTTCTCATCTTCTACAATTGGTTTTGTTGGAATCTTGAGAGCCACTGGTAATACCTTGTCCTCTAAATCATTGATTATTGATAGTGGTGCCACACATCATGTCTCACATGATAGAAGTCTCTTTGTGAGCATGTCTGATATCTCTGATAAGACTGTTACATTGCCTACTGGTCCTGATATCAAAATTGCAGGAATTGGTCAAATTAGATTGAATGAATGTCTTGTATTAGACAATGTTCTCTATATTCCTGATTTTCGTCTGACCTTACTCAGTGTTAGTCAACTTACAAAGGCATTACATTGCCGAGTAACTTTTGATGAAGAGACTTGTATGATACAGGATCCTACCAAGGGATTGATTATTGGTCGTGGTGAAGAAATTGCTAATCTGTATGTGCTGGATAGAGCTTCCATTACTGTTCAAGATGCTAAGGACTTGAATTGTTCTATAAATGTTACTGTAGACACAATATTATGGCACAATAGGCTAGGACATCCTTCTGTAACTAAGATTGATTCTATTACAGATACTCTTGGAATAAAACAGAGCAGTATTAATAAAGGATTTCATTGTTCCATTTGTCCTCTTGCAAAACAAAAGCATCTCCCTTATGTTTCTCAAAATAACATGTGCGAGACTGTTTTTGAATTACTGCATATTGACATATGGGGACCTTTCTCTGTTCCAACTGTGGAGGGATATAAGTATTTTCTCACCATTGTGGATGATCACAGTCGTGTTACATGGGTATATCTGTTGAGAACAAAATCTGAGGTGTTGCAGGTCTTTCCAGATTTCTTGAAGATGATTGAAACACAATATAAAGCTGTGGTGAAAGGAGTACGATCAGATAATGCACCAGAACTACAGTTTACTGAATTGTACAAGTCTAAAGGTATTCAATCTTACCACTCTTGCCCTGAAACTCCTGAGCAAAACTCAGTGGTAGAAAGAAAACATCAACATATTCTGAATGTTGCAAGAGCGTTGATGTTTCAAGCTCACTTACCACTAGAGTATTGGGGAGACTGTGTGTTAACTTCAGTTTTTCTCATCAATCGTCTGCCTACACCTCTTCTGAAGAATAAATCTCCTTATCATGTATTAACTTCCAAGAAACCAGAGTATAAGGGATTACGAGTTCTTGGCTGCTTGTGCTATAGTTCAACTTCTTCAAAGAACAGGCACAAATTTCAACCAAGGTCCAAAGCTTGTGTATTTCTTGGTTATCCTTCAGGTTATAAAGGTTACAAATTACTGGATTTGGAGACTCACACACTTCATATATCTAGAAATGTGGTGTTTCATGAGGATATCTTTCCATTTGCTACTGATGCATTTGATTCTTCTCCTGATTTTTTCTCTATATTTGATTCTGCAGTTGTGAGTAATCCTGCTACTAACAGTGGTGAAATTCCTGTGGTTGTGAGGGAATCTCCCACAGTTGTGAATACTACCACTGATGCGGATAATAATACTCCTGCAGATAATGATCAACATCAAGCTACAGGAAAACGAATATCTAAGCTTCCAGGATATTTGCATGACTATTACTGCAATATTATTGAAACTGATATTCCTCATCCTTTAGCTGCATACATGTCATATGAGAAATTATCAGATGAGTACAAAGCTTATATATGTGCAGTTGCTCAATTTGCAGAGCCATCAAGTTTTAAGCAAGCCAAGAAATTTGATGAATGGATCAAGGCAATGAATGAAGAACTCATTGCTCTGGAAAGTACCAACACATGGTCTATTTGTTCATTACCACCTGACAAACGTGCTATCGGTTGTAAATGGGTTTATAAAACTAAACTCAATGCTGATGGTACACTTGAACGATACAAAGCAAGGCTGGTTGCGAAGGGTTATACTCAGCAAGAAGGAGTGGATTTTGTGGATACTTTCTCTCCAGTCGCCAAGATGACAACAGTCAAGACTCTTTTAGCTGTAGCCTCAGCAAAACAATGGAGCCTGCATCAACTTGACATATCTAATGCATTTCTCAATGGTGATTTGGATGAAGAAATCTACATGACTCTTCCTCCAGGTTATACAGCAAAACCAGGTACAACACTACCACCAAATGCTGTTTGCAAATTGCAGAAGTCAGTGTATGGTTTGAAACAGGCTTCTCGTCAATGGTTTCTCAAATTTAGCTCTACTCTCATGAAGCTTGGTTTTCAGAAATCTTACACTGACCACACCTTGTTTGTGAGAAACATTAATGGGAAGTATGTGGCTGTTTTAGTGTATGTTGATGATATTATCATTGCTTCTAATAATGATGAGGAAGTGGCACAGCTCAAGCTTGATTTGCAGAGTTATTTTAAACTGAGAGATCTTGGCCCTTTGAAATATTTTCTTGGTCTTGAGATTGCTCAATCTGCTAAAGGAATCTCTGTTTGTCAGAGAAAGTATACCCTAGAATTACTTGAAGAAACTGGCTTGTTAGCTTGTAAACCGTCCAGTATCCCAATGGATCCAAGTTTCAAACTAGTTCAAGACAGTGACGAACCTTTGCTTGAAGATTCTCAGACTTATCGCAGATTAGTGGGAAGAATGATGTATCTAATCATTACAAGGCCAGATATCACATATGCAGTCAACAAGTTATGTCAATTTACTTCAGCTCCCAAAGCTTCCCATTTGACAGCAGCTTACAAAGTTCTGCATTACTTGAAGGGAACCATTGGTCTTGGTCTGTTCTACTCTTCCAGCTCAGATATGCTCCTCAAAGCTTTCACTGATGCAGATTATGGTTCATGTAAAGACACTAGAGAATCTACCTCAGGTTATTGCATGTTTTTGGGCTCTTCTCTTATTTCATGGAAATCGAAGAAACAGGGAACCATCTCCATGTCTTCAGCAGAGTCTGAATATAGAGCTATGGGATTTGCTGTCAAAGAGGTGCAATGGCTTGTTAACTTGCTTACAGAGTTATTGGTTCCTCAAACTAAACCTGTGGCTTTCTTTTGTGACAATACAGCCGCAATCCATATTGCTAATAATGCTGTATTTCATGAGCGAACCAAACACCTTGAGCTTGATTGTCACAAGGTTAGGGAACAGATTCTTCGTGGCTTAATCAAGACTCTCTATGTCCGCACTGATCAGCAATTGGCGGATGTATTCACTAAACCTCTGCTTCCTGGTCACTTTCACGAGCTCATAGGCAAGATGGCTTTGATTTCTCTATACTTGCCATCTTGAGGGAGGGTATTAGAGTGTATTTGAAATGTCAAATTGGTTTATAGTAAACCGAGTTCAATCTCGGTTCACTGTCAATGTAAACCAAACTCCTCACATATATAAGAGGTTGTAATGTGTATATTTCATTTTAACAAGATTAATAAGAAGAATACGTTACAACAAACTTCTCTCTCAAATTCGTTCTTCTTCGTTAATCGTAACATCGTCATTGCCTTTGATTCTGTGTGACTCATTGGAAGAAGTTTGAGATATTTAAGTGATTCTTGAGACATTCTTCAGTGTTCGAACAAGAGAATTGAAAAATGAAAAATTGAGCAGATTAACTTGATCATTTATACCAAGCTCAAATGTACATTCATGTCTCTGTAGTAATGTTTCAAATCGATCATAATAACAAAGTGCAATCTGAATCGTTGTTTGCACAAATTCTACGGTACTTGACCATTCTCAAGAGCTATCTTTTTTTTTTGTCGAACTCTCAAGAGCTATCTATGAGCCATTAAACAATAGAGAAGCTAGAGGAGAGTGACGAGAATGAAAATGAGTAAAGCAGCGATAAATGAATACTTGAGAGCAGCGACAAGGATGGCAAAAGAGATGAAGAAAAGCTGAGACAAGACTTGAAGGCTAGCCCAAGTCAATACTCCGGCTAAACCAACGGCCACAAAGTTATCTTGATCCGGATTCAACAGCTCGCCCCACTTGAAACTGAAACCAGCAAATTGGTCTTTCTTGGGACCATTACCGTCATCGCTACTAACCGGTCTGTTTCCGCCACCAGAAGACTCCTTGTCTGACCCTGAGTTGTTGCCGTCACCATTTTGAGCATATGTTCTCGGCTTTAATGGGGATTTGCAGAAACTGATATGACGATGATGATGATGATGATGCGGAATGTTGTATGAAAAACGAGGCTTTAATGCTGCTATAGGCAGAGAAGCTCTCAATGTTAACATTGTCGATTAGGTTTTTTCAAATCAAGAATCTTTCTGAGTTTCTCGAAATTAAGTGCATCTGCAATTGCAAAACAGAGGTCAAATAGAATCAATATTTAAACCTATCAAACTAATAATCGGAGCTCAAAATCAAAATCCATCATTAAACTATCGTTGAAGATGATGAGAGGCAATTGCAGCCCTAATTCTCGCCATGAATATTCCTTAAATCGAACTAACTAATAAAAAAACATCGGATTAACCAAATCTCTGCAAACTCACCTCGAAATCTCCATGTTTCTTCCTCCAAGAAGACAGCGAAATTGGACTTAGCTGTTTTAATATTTGATGGCTATGATTCAATCTCATAGAGACACCTTTGCCCTTAGCGTTTTAATATTTGACGGCTAGGATTCAATCTGGCATATTTTTCTGGTAAAGCTTCAATCTTTACTTTGTTCTTAGCTCAAATGATTGTAAAAACATTCTTTATCACAAAGATGATTGTAAAAATGCAAAAGAAGAATGTCACACTTTCTTTTTATGCAATGCACAGATATTGTTAATCTCTCCTCGTACACAACAAAGCAAACCATCCTAAAGAAGAGACTAATGATTATTACCTTGTTCTAATCTTTTACAAACGACCAAAACTAAAGAATCATCAAATCCAAATAAATTAAATCCCCAAATTACATTCTCTTTTTCTTTATACCCTAAAAAAATACAGACTTTTCTATAAAAAAAAAAAAAAAAAAACGAACAAACAACCTACTCTCTCAAGTCTCACCCACCAACCTCCCAACCACAGGGATGGAGAGACTCATGGGTTTTCTAATATTATGTCTTGTTGAAGTGGAAAGATTTGGCAACACCCAAGTGATCAGCTAGTCGTTGTACTGAGGACTGCACCGGTTTAGATACCGGTGAGAGCAGCTCTGGCAGGTTTGGGTGGCATTGAGGTAAATACGGGTCATCATCCTCTGTGCGGATGAAGGAAGTGAGTACAGACCGGCAGAATATGAATCTACACAAACAAGACGACATTTGAGGAAGAGTCAATGCTTTGTGAGGTTTTGATTCCGAAAACATTGAGAAAAACTCACCTGAGAATTAGCCGTCTCAAGAATGGATCGGGCAAGACTTGTGCCCAGACGAGATTCAAGACTTTGGAAGTCAAGAGAATTGTTTCCCACTCGGAGAAGGAAGCAGAAAGTATGCTCTCTGCTTCATCATAAACTTCCTGAAAAGATTGTGATCAAAAATGGTAAAGAGGCATGCCGCATTATGAAATAGTTTGTTCATTTAAAATACTTCAAATCATAAATACTTACAGGGTCGGGATTTGAGGTTGGGAGGCCCAACATTTGACAGAATGCTTGTAAAGGAGCGGTTAAGAAAAAAGTAAACTGACTTCCGTTTAGTTCTTCCGTATCATCAGCAGATGGGTTCTCGAAAGATGGCTTCAGAGGAGAAAGAAGCATAGCAACAGGCTCGCCTCTCTCTGCGCCACTCAAAACCTGGAGTTTGTTTATTTGATAACAATCCATCAGCAAATATCGCACAGTAACTTGAGAGAAACTATTAGACTCTCCAGAGAAAACGAAACACTAAGTTATGACAAACCTGCCTTGAATGCACGGCTAGTGTCGCTATCAATGATCAAGAAAAGCGGTTTCCGTGTAAAAGGGATTAGATCACCAGGGTAAAGGTTGTTTGAACCTGAAAACAGTGAGTGAGAAAAGTCTGCAATTTTGGAGACATTTAAAATTGTTAATCCGAGGAAAACAACTCACCAGAGCCTCCTCTAGGACCTAACCAGAGATGATCCTCATAATAATCACCAGACGACATTTTTCCATTGCTATGAGGTTCTGACTTGTAACTTTTCTGTTCCTGGGAAGCTCGGGCTAGCAGCTTGCTTTTTGATGTTCTACTTGAACCGACAGAGTTCTCTGGTTGCGCAACATTTTCGCGAGCAGGACCACCTGGATAATAATAACCAATATCGTTAATACAACATGATAAAATTTACCAATCTTCGAAGTTCCAGTGACACTTGATAAAAAAAACTAACCTGAAGCTGACAAATATATCAGCATCACGCTCTCTGGAGAGAGCTCATCACAAATCATTGCCAATACCTGCAAATATATCACCAGTTACATAATGAATGGACACTCTCCTGCCTCTCGATAATAAAAGGCAAAATTAAGAAGTCCTGCAGATTTATCTATATGATACACATAAAACTCACCGCTAGCAAATGGGATACTGTGGGACGATAAAGAATAGCTTTCCGAGGATTAGGAGGTAATGATGGATCAGCCATATCAGCAGCCAATTTCATATCTATAAGCCCAGAAGTTAAAGTATGATCAATTACAAAACCATTCTCTTTCGCTTCAACAGGACGTTTTTGGTAAAAAGATCCACTGGGTTCCCATTCTAAACACTGCATCATTCTATACGTATCCAACGTGACCTCAGCATATTTCACCTGAGAAACCAACTCATATTACAATGAAGGAATTCAGATAAACTATAGGTTCCATAAAAACAAACACTACTTGTTTACCTCATTACGGTGATAACTTGCCAAGAGAGCATCACGAAACTTAAACAATTTCTTAGCATGGAACCGGGCTAAGTATGTTTGGGAAGCTGGATATGAATCAAGCATTGCACAGTAACGTAGAGGCCTTACATAAGTTAGATTTGTATCAGATTTTATAAACCGAGTGATTTCTTGTACAACTAGCCTCCACTCCTTGAAGTTTGTCTCCTACACAAAGAATATCCCCAAATCCATCATCAAGTCCTCAACAGAATAGATTTGATAAATACATATAAAAATAGAGACTTTCACAGATATAATGCGAATTTAACCAAATAAATCAAAAGGGCAGATCGAAAGTTAATCAAAATTACCCTGAAATTGGATTTGCTGTCATCAACCAAAGCCTTAAGCTTCTCAGCTAAGTGCAAAACCATATCTTTCCGATCCACAATCAACGAAACAAGCAAGAACCTCGCGTAGAACCGTAACTCCTTAAATCGAGCACCAAGATCTTTCCCCTGAGCTTCTTCAAAGTACCTCCTCCTCAGAATTGCTTCGTAGAAGACATAAGCCTCAAGAAGAAACCTAGCCTCACTAGTCCTCATGTACTGACTAAAGTAAAGCTGACCAATCCGGCTCGCGATCTCGCCGATTTCCCATCGGTTTAAACCGGACTCGACCAGCTTCGACCTATAGGATTGCTGATAATTCCATAGTTTCATATAAGCTTTGAAAACCTTGCTGAAGTAGTGACTCTGTGCTCTTCCAAACGCCGGGAGATCGCGAACTCTCGCGAATTTCCGGTCAGCGTTCTCAACCAAAGCTCGGAAATTGCTCGACACATCTTCACCCGCCATTTTGCAGCTAATTTCCCTCAGTTCCGGTGAAAACCGCCGTCGTTTATCATCGGCTCTGAAGAGAGAGAAGAGAGAGAAAGACTAATCAATGGGAACGACGGTGGAGAGAGAGAGAGATAAATAGTATTATGATTTTTACTTCGTTTTATATTATTTAATTTTGTGTTTGTAACAATTTCTATCCTCCTTATTTTATTTTTCTTCAACTTTTTAAGTTTTATTTTATTTTTTCTCTCTTTTAGTTGTTGATGATCACCTTTCTAAAAGCAGTTGAAGAAAAAAATGAATTCTTGGGATTAATAATTCTTTATAATTATTGTTAAGTCGTACCTATAATTTTGAGAGATGATCAATAAAAGATTTTCCGTTTACCATTTCTTTTCTATATTATATTGATTTATTATTATGAATGTGTGTTTTTCTATTTAGTTTTAATAAGATGATAGAAGGAACATTGTCACTACAAATGTTCTTACATTGGTAAGTAAGCATTGTTTGTTTTTTCCAATTCAAAATTGACATTTAGCAATGTAAACATTGTTATTTAGCTGGATTAATAGTATTATTATATAATATATGCTTCGTTATTAGCAAAAACGCATGTGAGCACGAACCCACACAAGAATTTTGCAGAATCATATAGTATTTCGTTTGTGGTTATGTAATCATCGTGAGACGAGCTGGCATCATCTACACACATACATGTAGAAATTAACACATGTCCGTAGCGTACGTACATACTTAGACGAAATATTACTTACTTATTTAGTCTCCACAATTAAAGAACTAAACTCATCATAACAAATTCTAAATTTAGAACAATTAAATGCTCTATTTTTGTTAGTTTTGTGCATTAAGTTATCAACGTGGTATAAGAAATTAATGATGGTAGCAATAAGCAACTTGCACATGATTTTTGCCGACGTACGGTGTGACGCGAACCCTTTTCATATAGTAGTTACATATATGATTCCTTTAAGAGCATGTTTATAGGGTTATGTTTGAGTATATGTGTTTTGGTGAGAGAAATTATTAAATAATGTAAGAGGTGGAGTTATAGGTATATATTTGAGTATATGTGTTTTGGTGAGAGAAATTATTAAATAATGTAAATAATATAAATTAAGTAATTAATAAAACATTTTTATAAAATTGAAAATAAACAAATTATGATTTACGTAGTTTTCTACCAAGAGATTTGAAAGAAACAAATTTTATAGTTGTCTTAACCCAATATAGCTTATACAAATAATCCAAAATTTCACAGTCAAAACTCAAAGTTACAACTATGGAATAATCTGAACAGACAAACAAATTATAGCAAAAACATTTGGTCAAAGCTTACAATGTTAGAAATTCGTTATCACAGCTTACATTATTAGTAAAATAATTATTATACTATTAGAATCTAGGACCATTAGCAGCAAAGAGAATTTTGGTGAGAGAGTATTTCATTAACAAATACACGCAACAAATAAAAACGTGCCACGTAACACCCATATACAAGTGAAAAAGCTTCTTCGCCAAGACCCTTTGTCCGCAACCGAGTGCACTGTTTGATTATTTTCAGATTAAATTATTCCCCTAACATATGCAAACATATGCCCATAAACTTGCCCTAACTATGATTAAATTATATGCGGATGTAAATGTCAAACCCAGGATAGATGATTCGGTAATCGGCAGCAACATCTATAAGACTATAATTATTTAGAGCTAAAGGAATCCTAGGGAAAGAAGAAAAAAAAGTGTGATAAGTTGAAATGGTTAAAGGAAAAAGGCTGTTTTAATTTCGACTTTCAATTCACAAAAAGTATTATTTATTCATATTTTACAAGAACTATTACAAAGATCCATACAGGGCACGGCGATAGTCTACAAAGCCGGTAAGGATCATAATCCTTCCGGAGACGAAATAAAGACAACAAAGCTTATGCGAGAAACTGTGTAATTCAGTAGTTGCAAAACCATAATACATATATGACTGAAGTTTTTAGTATAATGATTTGTATCAATATCATCACTGACGCACTATATTAATTATAGTATAATTTTTGGGTACAAAATATGTGGATGAATAATTCTAATTAAAATAATAGAATGCAAAAAAATATATTTCTCACAAACTCTCGTTGACTTCCAAACTACAGTAGTGGTCTTTTTTGCTTTTGGGATGTTGTTCTAAATTCATCTAATGGTGTAATCATCACATCTACTCAATTTTACTTTAAAGGTGGACCGACGTGATATGTCGCGTCGCTCATGCTCATTTTTCTTCCGGTCTTGTTGAGTACATTAAAATGATAACGAACTCGATTTTTTTAGTCGTCGAGTTTGATATGTATAATACGAATGCATAATTTAGTAAAACCATCTAAGGTGCTACGGTTTATCTTTAAAGTATTATGTGATTATCCACTCAGATGAGAGTATATAGATGCTTGACCCAAAAAAGATAAACCCATACAAATGAAAAGAAGAGAATGAGGATACAAGTAAAGCGATTAGAAAAAATAAAAACGAATATATGAAAAATATCATATAAATATTTTGTCTTTACATCTGCGAATTAAAATACCAGTGGGGCACATTTCCATTAACTTATTATAGTAGTAGTTAGATGTTAGTTGTCTGAACTCTATTTTCATTTATTATATTCTGATTCATATTTAAATTCAGTCTTATTCTTGTTTGATACTTTGATACATGGAATAAATAAATATAAAAGTCTAAACTAATTTCATTTGCTTTCGTGGATCAAATGGTACGTCGCCTTTTTTTAGCTAAAAAGCTTTATTAGGTGGGAAACGTTATTTGTTAGTTGCAAAATGTACCTCTATTTTGAAAAGGTTTTAGTTTTAATTTCTTATGTGACCTATCACATGAATACATTCTGTTGGACTTAAAAAACAAACAAAAATTCCAAGCAAAAAAATATAAAAAATTAGTAATTATTTTTTAAATATCCTTTTAAAACTATGGGTTATTTGTTTTATATGTTGGAACGTTCAACATCCCGTCTCACGAATAAACGAGAGAATATTAAAGTTCGATGTGTTTGTTTGTTATGAATATTCCAAAAATCAGCTTGATTGACTGACTAGTCAAGTAGTCATAGGCAGGCTTGCCCAACGTCATTCTGACCAAAGAATTCGTAATTAAAATGAAGTTTTACTATCAAGAATGCAAATAGAAAGAAAGAAAAGATAGAAAAAACATAAAGAGGAAAAGGAAAATGTGACTCCAAATCAGTGCATCCTATAATTCCTATTAGTGTCAAAGTAGAAGGAAAAAAAAGGCAAAAGAAGTAAAGATTGTTCTTTTATAAAATAAAGATGTCCACGGTTTTATTTGTGTGTTGGGCACAAAGTGGGTTGGAAAGCTTTTGCATTACCAAATAAAAAGGAAGGTACACTTAGTGATGAAGAGAAAAAGTAAAGGTTTGTTATCCGTTATAGTAATTTTACCTTTTAATCACCTATATAGGCTAATAAGATTACTTCTTGGGCCCAAAAGAAAAGGTATGAATGCAAAAGAAAAAATAATAATTTGCTTGCTTACCTATTTATTTTATTGGATCTTTCTTTGGGCCGAACAGCCTAGTAATAAAAATAACAATTGGGCCGCTTGGTTAAATGTCAGACGTATTTACATATCGGTCCCAATAACAGAGTCAAGAAAGACAAAAATTAAAAATAACAAAAGTTCGGTGACTCTTACTAGTAAAATTTTGTGTGTGTTTTTTTTTTATATCTAACGCCGAAATTTTTGACTTTTACATATGCAAAAAAAAAGGGGAAAAAAGAAAAGTAGGCTCCACCATTGCTAACCACTGGTTACCAGACGCGTGTCATATCGTCTTTAGAGAAGACAAAAGTGTTGTCGTTTTGATGAAAAGCTTATTGCTCTCGATCTCTCTCTTTCTCGCTTAAGCCGGCGCGAGCCGTATATAAGCTGTCTCCTACAATGGGTTTTTAGTAATCGTATTCGAATCTTTTTTCTAATTACTACGTACATTCATTAGTAATTCATCACTATTCTAAACAAACATATGTTTGTATTGTTAATTTTAATTTCCTTTGTTGTATCATCCATTTTCCTGCAAAACTTATGAAGTATTTTAATCGCACTAGTGGTGATCATTTGTTTACAACTGATTAATAGCAATATTATATTTTCCCGAAAAACTATAGAATAGAGGAAGCTAATGATGATTTACGAAAATGATATATAACTAATGTTTCATAATTTTATTATAAATAAACTCCTTTTTGGAATATTATTTTATATAGTAGATTCAAGTCATTCGACCTTCCCCGAGTATAGCTTGGTAAAGTTTAGTACTTAATTAATCCATATATGGTCATGTAAGAGAGTGTGATTTATAATGCTGAAGTGGCCATTTTTAAAAATAAAGCTTAAGTGACCATCTTTCTTAACAAATAAAGTTATGACTTATGAGGAAGTATAGAAATAAAACAATGGAAGTTTTCATATGTTGGGATACACGTAATAACAGAAATGATTATGTGCAAAGATTCAGTGACTTTTAAACACAATTTATGTTAATTTTTTTGGGTATTACGTTTTGATAGTACATATTATCAAGTAGATGTTCGGTCCTAATAAGTTAAAAGCCTTAAAAAGTTTTTTTTTTAAATGTGGCTCTGTATATGTTTCTAGTACCAAAATTTCACCGTGTAGTTATACATCATAATATCTTTCAGCTTATCTTATAACTAAAATATTTTATACTTGACAAAAACTTCTATTTACTTTTAAAAATTAGAAAATAATCTCAAAACATGAAATATAGCATTTCGAATCATGTAGTTGGGAACTTGGGACAGGGTTTAGGGAAGAAGCGAACTTTGGGACCAAGCTAACAAGAAAGAGGGTTAAGCAAGTTAGCAACCACCATGTCAATGTAAACATATATATACTCATGTGACTCCTAAAAGTTAACAATAACGAGGCTTAAGCAAGTTAGCAATTAACCTCTTTTTTTTTTATTAGCTTTTTCAACAGTATCCAAAAATCGTAAAACTAGTGTCACAAATCTAATATTTTTACCAAGATTTGTTATAATGTGATCATATTAATAAAATATTTATTATTATTTTGAGGATCACATAAACTAATTAAATGTTTCCAAATTTAGATTATTATAAGAATTTTTAGAATTGAAGACATGATAGTGACCTTTCTAAATGACCACACCTTAGTAATTATTTTAATTGTTTAAACCCATTTGCGTGTTTATTTAATATTTATATAAAATATAAAAAGCCTTCACCATCAAAGCATATTTGAATTTCTACAAGGGGGCCCCGGGGTACACGAGAGTGTTGAAAAACATAACCAATCGAGATTAAAAAAGACGATTATATTCTTTTAATATAGCAATAGATTTTAATTAAAATATCATTTATTATATTCTTGAAATAAAATAGAACTTGATTGTCTTCATACGCAATAGAATATAAAAGTAAGTCTATGGTTTAAAAGGGACACTAAAAGTCTTTGTAGCAGCTACATAACATGATCAATTCTTTTGTGGCAACCTCTTTTTAATAAAGAAACCTATGCTTTTTGTTAAGCCCTGTTAATCCAGTAGCAAAAAATATTCATGATTAATTGATTATACACATACGCAGGTATTGTAGCTTTAATAAAAAGAAAGTTAATCAGATTTTGAACGATAAAAGATTTATTAGAATCTTTTTGTTATTTAAATGCAAAATATTTGCATTTTTATCTTTTCATTGGCAATTGTACGTGTTTATGACTGGAAATAATCAAATTGTTTACAAACTGCAGAAAAGTTGAATATCAGTTTACTTTATATTGTATCTCTTCGAAAAAGTAAATTGTTTAGTGACATACTATCAAAATAACTCTTTCATCAACGATTTTGTGTTTACTAATTTATATTATTAACGTACTTCGTCTTGATTTTTTGTTCACATTATATAGTTTTTATATCTGGCACGATACAAACCACCTACAAATACATTAATGATTTCAAGTCTATCATAAAGTTTGGATGTTTTAATTATTGAGTGTAAATATTAATAAAGGATTTGCAAAGATATTTAAAACCATTGTGATCTTTGCTAAGAGAAAGTGAAGCACACAACACAAATGTTCGCCACCCGGAAATAAATTGAAATCTTAAATTAGTACAACCAGGTTTTAATAATTATAGAAATATAAGCATCTCTACTAATCAAACCAATGTGCAAATGTTTAATGTAGATTGAATTAGTGTATATGAATGTCGTGCAATTTGAATAAGCATATATTGTGTTTTTTTTTTTAATTGGTAATATCCATCCAAAGTGAAAGTACTCACTAGAACATCAAATTCATTTATAAGTAAAAAAATTATTTATCTATGATTGAAAAATTAAAAATTAATTAAATTTTAAAAATTAACCGAAAACTCATCTTCATAAAATCTTGATTTTGATTTTAACTTTTTAAGTCACACTAAAAACATCACCCGTGTAACCGACCGGTGAACCTCTTACAGTCTTACTAAACCAAACCAACCCTCCATTTAGGTCGTCCGACGTGTTAACGGATGAGTGGTTAGACAAAGAAGTGAAATAGACGGCTGTGAGAGGTGGAAACAGATGAGATGTCGCAAATCGGAGGGCTAAGAAGAGAAAGCACTGTACACGTGTCTATCTTCCTCCAGCTATACTGCGAATATTTTCTGATTTTTCTCATTATATAAAATAATAAAAATTGTTTCGGCGATAGTGACAAATGGCAATGACTAAAACGACATCTTCTTTGATGCATTGTTTGGCCCCACTTCACATGGCTCTGTTTCGCAGCTTCGTATAAAGAAAATAAGAAAATTACAATGTAGGTCCCTTACTTTTCTGTGCCATTTGGCACTAGTATAGTAATGAAAATATTTAAGGGATCGATAAATACTTTTTTTTTTAAGTTTAATAATTAATGAATTTATCTCAATTCTTAAATCATACTTTTTTTGTTTCAAAATATAAGTTGTTTTAGTTGAATGCACAATTATTAAGAAAGTTAATTTTAAAAATAAAAATATGATTTAATATATAAAATAAATAGAATTTAATCAATTGAGAATAATGTAATTGGTCACACACTATTCAATAAAGGTAAAAGTACCTTAAACCATCAAAATAACTTATATTGTGAAACAAAAAAACCTCTAAAACAACTTATATTTTGAAACAGAGGGAGTACCGTAATATATTACATTGCTTTTAACAAGATTGTTTTACACCATCGATTATGGTCGTCTGTATTTGCGTAAACATTCTAAGCCTTAAAGTATATACAAAAGAAAATGGACAAATAAATTTAGGGCAAAGAAAGCAAATGCAAGTATTAATACTCCCTTTGTTCCTCAAAAATAGATGTTATGACTTTTTTCACACATATTAAGAAACAAAAAGATATTTATTTATTTTATTGTTTACTTTTTCTATTTGTTCAATATGTCTTTTTTTATTATTATTCCACAACACATATGATGTTTCGCATTCCTTCTTTCACGAGACAACTTTTTTCATCTCTCCACTTTACAATAAATATATTAAAAAAATCTACAAAATCTATCTTTTAGGAACAAAAACAAAACCTAAAACATCTATTTTTCAGGAAGAGAGGGAGTATATATTATCAGAGCCCAGAGAAATTGAAAGGGGACAAATATTAGAAAACGTATTTGTTTTTTTGGCGTCATGTCGTGATTTTGAATGCCTCAATTTCAGATACGATCCGTGACAATGGTAAAAGCTTCTGACACAGTCAGAATGATTTTCATCATTCACAAAAAACGATGTCCCATGCTTCCACTTAAACGTGTACGCACAATCATGGTAACAAAAGCACCTTGATGATTGATGATGATAGCATTTCTCACAAGCCAATCCTATGTTTTAAATCTTTCTTAATTTATCACCTTTAGTTTTTTTTTCCCCTCTAAGAAAAACTTTATTGTCTTTCACCCAAAAGCAAAATTTATAGCGAACGTCAAAAGTGATTTCACGAAAATCAACAAGTTTCTTCCACCATTTCTCAATCATCTCCCAAAAGTGATTTATTGTTTTTTTTCCTCATTTCATAAGAGACATTTATAAAAAATCAAATGAATCGTTTGTCCAACAAAAAAAAATGAATCCTTTATTTTTCCGTTTCAAAAACTGGCATGAGAATCGAGAAATGCAAATGCGTTAATTTTATGCTGATTGTAACATTAGACTTATCTTCGATTGACTACAATCAAGTAAATGACAAAGATGAATTTGTTTTTGTCGTGACCAGTTCAATGTCGTTTTCACTTATGAATTTGGTGTTTGAAAAGAAAAATACTGTAGCCCAAAAAAAAAAAGAAAAGAAAAATACTGTAAATTCACAAAAAGAAAAAAAAAAAGAAAAGAGAGATGTCGTGGTCGTGGGATTATGAAAAGAGATGTTACAGGTGCGGGGAGAAAAGCTGCGTCTACGGAGAAAATTAACATCACGTCTTTTTCTATCCTTTTTTGTTTTCATTTTCACTCCCTCTATTCCTTTAAAACTTCATATTTTATCTCTGTGTTTTTCTAAAGAATAATTAAAAAAAAAAAAAGCAGTGTCCTAAAATAGAAATTGCATCTGGTCAATCTCAAAATTACACAAAGCACATGTTTGGATTAGATGTTTATTAATGAAAAAAAATCATTTACTAGTAAAAAAAACACAAAACTATTGAATATTAGTTATACATCACAAACTAATTCTACAAATGACTTGCAAATCTTGATAGGTTGTGTTAATTAAACTAATTACAGTACATGCAACTAACACAGTCAAACAAACAAAATGAATTGTCATAGTTGTTATTCATCAAAATGATTAAGCTTGTTGAATAAACCATTTCACACATTTGAAAAAATTAAAACTACATCAAATATTATATTATGTATTACAAACTAAAACTATACTAAAGTCTTGAATGGTTGGAGATTTGTAGAGTTTTTGGATTTTGTTTAGATTTTTTAGTTTTTTTTATCTTAAAGTAAAGTGAAATAGTTTTTAACATTTCCAGTAGAGATACAAACATAAAATAAAATTTGGTTTTCTAGTTTTTAGAAAATTATTTCCAGATTGGATGAAGATAGGTTATATTAATCTGGTGGAATGTTTAATCTGGAGTGTCCCCATTGATTCCTATTTATGTAAAACCCCTTTCAACATCGTTAATTACACGAAGAGCCATGGAAACGAGCGTAAAGATAATTACAATCTTAACCCCCAAATTTGCTCTCGCAGAGCTAATTAATCCTTATTTATCGATAATTCCAGTTTTGCCCCTCTGTTCTGTTTCCCACAGAGAGTAAACAGAGCACCTTAGAAACGAATCATTCAATCTCCTTCCGATCAACGATTCTCAAGTCCAATGATCCGAAGCAGAGTACCAATGAAGTGACGGTGCTTGTTCGTCGGAGAAGAAACCACACGCTTCTTCATTACTCAGAAAATCGTCGTGATCCTCCGTTTGCTCCATTTTCACAAACTGTAAGAAACTCCCGCCGGTTACCGTCGCCGGCGGCGTCAATCTTCCGTTCTCTGAACTTGTTTCGTCGTTTAGAACGGCGCTTGAATCGCAACTATCAGAAGATCCGGCGTCGACGACGGTGGAATTCGGTAGAAGGTCACGGAGGTCGGTGAAGCTTCGCCGGTAGTTAAAACCAGTGGAATGTTCTAGAAACTGTGGAGGAGACGACGGAGTCGAATCCTTCTCCGGCAATGAAACTTCTTCTTCTTTGACTCTCTCCGTCGTAGCTTTGTTGTTGTTGTTATCTTCTTCTCCGTTTATCTTAGCTTTGATTTTACTAATCTGCAATTAAAAACCTCAAACATCAAACCTTTTTGCATTTTCGATTCTAAAAGTTTCGATTTTTATGATTTCAATATCTAAATTTGAATTTTAGTTACCTCTTGGAGAAGAGAATCGTTGTCACGACGGAGAGAATCGAAATTGTGGCGGAGAGAATCGTATTGGCTCTTAAGAACGCCGTAATCTTTCTCAAGCTGTTTTGTTTTCCACCGTGCACGACGGTTCTGAAACCAAACAGCTACTTGACGAGGTTGAAGTCCAAGCTCTTGTGCTAGTTTCGTTTTCCTGTCAGGTTCGAGTTTGTTTTCAAGTTCGAAATTCTTCTCAAGAGCTTTGACTTGGTCGACTCTTAACCTTCTCTTCTTCTCCGATAGACCCATGTGGTGGTGGTTACCGGAATATTCCTCGATTAGTGTAGCATCTTCCTCGTAACCTTCAAGCATAGATTGGAAATTACTTCCGTACCCTCTCGGACTCTGCTCATCTGTGAGGACACCAAAACGAGTCTTGTCAATAAAAGAAACAGTAGAAAAATTGTGATAACTCGGTATAAAGTGAAAGAAAAGGATCACATGGGTTTTGTCTGAAATTAGCAAAAAGGACAAAGAACAAAAAATGGTAAGAACCTGTCGAAGTGGAGATTAGACCACACATTGAATCTGAGCTGCTTAGTCTCTTCATGATGACACCAAAAAAAAGTACTACAAATCTTTTTTTTATATCAGAGGAGTGTTTTTGATTTTGTGCTTCGAAATTTTCACTACAACAATGTTCTAAACATAATCGAGCGTCTTCACTTAATTGAACTCATAAACAAAAGAGGAGACTTTAGAGGAATAAGTTAGGAAAACAGAGAGAAATGGATTGAAGAAAGTCCAAAAGAGAGAGAGAAGCTTTTAATCTAAACTACAGAGGAAGCAGAGGAAGAGAGAGAGCAATGGTTCTTTGTTTTCAATATGAAAAATTGGTTTCACACTTTCTCTTTCTTTAAATAAACCAAGCTTGGGTTATGATAAATGGTTAAAATTTAACTATGGTTAAGTTTTAACCGGAGTTATAGGGCTCGGCTCGGCTCAGACAAAGCGGAATCTGCGATACGTCACCGTATGGATTTATAATTTTGTACTAATGCCTTAGCCTTATTTTATTTATTTAGGATGTTTCTGTTTTCTAAATTTCTAAATTCAGAGAAATTAGTAAACTGCGAAAAGCAGATACGTAAGATGCATTTAAAAGATGGATTATAAAATTACAACATCCTCTGAAAAACGTCATAAGATACGTCACAGAAGATTTGATAACAAAATGATAAAATATGATTTGTTGATGAATGAAATTAAATGTAATTTCCCCAACCCTCCTCAAACTACAAATTCGATTGGATAAGATATTAAATTCTACGGATGGCATATTTAATCCCATATATTTGATTTGAGATCCACTATATATATTAAAACATTGATATAAATATGTGGGATGATGTATGTTATTGTGTTGGCTACGCAGAAGGGTGGGAAAAAGGCTTGTGGGTGGGGGAACAAGACTGACAATTTGGGTTTGGTTCATTGAATTATCCAAAACTATGGGCTCAATCGACACCGTCAAAAAAGATAAATGAATTAACACAGTGGGATAACATTTTAATCCACTTATCAATTTTGTCACTATGATATCTTTTCTTTTTTTGAAAACAACTCATAAAGAACATAATTTGAGCCAAGACAAATGAGAGGATAGTCCTAATTTTGCATTTGAGTGTCCACGTGAATGTACATACGCAAACGCAAGAAACAATCACATAATAACAACTCTTTTCCGGGAGGCAATGAAATATTTCTAGAACAGAATAAAAGGCTCTGGGTCAATCAGTCGGTCAGTTTTCAAGAAAGGTTAGACTCGTTTATTTGAAATCAATTCCATGAAACGTCCTCTAAATGGGATAAAATAAAATATGTTAGAACGTAGGAATAAATAGATGATGAGGCAGGCCTCTACATTATATGACCCAGTCTCAGATAAATGGACCACAAAACTGTAGTTGTTATTAAAGGCCTGATCCATTTATTGTATATTTTATTAAATTCTGTGATCGTTTTTTTTTTTGTTGGTCTCGTTATCACTATCAGAGTATCAGGTCAAATTAAATTGTTCGACTTCGACGTTTCCCTACACGTTTCCTACGTGTTACGATTTAATATATATATAGCTTGAAAAATAAATTGAATTTGGATCATGATAGCCGAGCACATGCACTTTGAAGATATTACTCAAACACATTGAAGATATATATGAAAAAGAATGAAAGATTTAAAATTCTGTCATATACTCATATATGTCTCTTTCGATTATTATAAGTTCAAGTCTCGAGATTCTGCAACTCTCTTTTATCCTTATCAAGTTTGTGTCTTTCTTAATCGTAATCCATAAATATGTCTAAGACTTCTTTTTGGCATATAAATTTACATTTTACAAAATATGTTGGTGTATTAGCGCATTAACCAATTAGTCGAGTGTTAAGTTTACTTGGAAAAAATTCATATACACGTTTTGCAAAATGTGTTTTTAGACGTGACACACCAATGCTAATTAATAACGCAAACCATAAGATGCAATGTTCAATTTTTATGATCACTCGTATTGTTGGTATGGCCATAAATAATATCATCTTTCTTCTATTTTGTTGCCTAGGCTATACACACCACTTATTCACTTGTGTTGTTTTCCTGTGTTTGTTTGTTATTTTCTTGTCTGAAATCAAGGAAAAGACAACTGTACAATGAAACATTCTGACCTCTAAAAATTGATTAATTTGACCCTATCGAAGAGACAGAATTTGTGTATATGCGACGAACATGTGGATAAACATGATTGACATATAAACGAAAGCACAATCTAGTGGATTAGACTATTTCATTAAACAAGTGGAGTTTTATGACTAATTAAATGAAACGTAACGAACTTATCTCCCCAGTTTGTCAAAATTCAGCCTATTGTCCTTTTTCTTAATCCGTTTTGAAGTTCATCTAAAAGTCAAGATATTATAATTTTACCCTTTTGAAGTTTATTCGAGGCAACTATTTGCTTCTCCTCACTTAGTATATAAACCCGATCACCGTATAAGATAGTCTCCGCGTCTAACTAACCTAACAAAACTGGTAACATTTTCAGATTTACAATTCGACGTGGACATATATCAGCCGTTAATCCCATCCAACGGTTCTGATTCATTCTTGTTTTCCGGTGCCGTTTCGAATGAACGATGACACGCGTCGAGGATTTAAATGCTCACCGTTGGATTTTACACGTGGCATTCATCCTACAGATCAAAGCCAATGCACAATCACTCTCACCGAGTCCCTACGATTTGCAATCAAGTCAAACTCCGTCGAAGACCACCGTCTTCGCCGTTCTCGTCACCGTATTCTTCTCCATCGGATTACTCTCCGTTTATATCCGCCATTGCACTCGCCCTAATCCCGAAAACTCCACCAGGTACTTCCGCCGCCGCGCTAACGACGGCTGTTCACGGCGAGGCGGACTCGACAACGCCGTCGTCGAAAGCTTCCCTGTCTTCGCTTACTCCTCCGTTAAAGAATCAAAAATCGGATCCAATGATTTGGAATGCGCGATTTGTCTCAACGAATTAGAAGATCGTGAAACAGTGCGATTGCTTCCGATTTGTAATCATTTGTTCCATATCGATTGTATCGACGCTTGGCTTTACTCCCACGCAACTTGCCCTGTTTGCAGATCTAATCTCACGGCAAAATCGAAAAAAACCGGCGAAGAAGACGACAGTCCTCCGTTAGCTGAGGACGCGGCGATGACGGATCACGTCGTAATTGACATTGAGACCGTTGAGGCAGCGAAAAGTCATCACCGACGGTTGAGTTCTGAAATCGCCGGTAAGTTTCCGAGATCGAACTCCACGGGTCATTCGATGGATCGACTCAGTGACGAGACTGAAAGGTTTACTCTGCGGTTGCCGGATGATGTGAAGAGGCGAATAATGGCGGCGAAAGGACGCAGGCTGAAACGAACGAGAAGCTTCGACTTTGATTTGACGGCGGAAGGCAGAGAGAAGTATTGCCGGAGCGGTGAGGAAAGCAGTTACACAGTCGGGTCGGGTGGGATATTGGATCGGTTCAACTGGCCGGATCGATGGGGTTTGACTTTGTTCGTTTCAAAGTCAAACTCGGGTTCCGTTAGATCACAGAAATCTAACGGCGAGTCGTTGAAATGACCGTTATGTTTTGCCGTCAGCCATCCTTTGGAGTGGTGAAAAGATAATTTCTTATATACGAGTGAGTGGTCAATAGTTAATTTCACTTTGGTTTGGTTTGGTTTGTTTTTTTTTGCATTTGTTTCGTATACAGAAAAGTCCAGCTTGTTTAGCATCTCGCTAAATTAAGTACTAGTATATAAATTTCTTTAAGAGAGTTTTTTTTTTATTCAATATTATTAACGAATATTGTTTGAATTTGATGTCATTTAAGTATATTGGTTAGTACAAATCAGGAAACGTTATACTATTTAGTACCGGTTTTTTTTCTTCTTTATAGATCGGCACCTATAGTTTCTTCTATATATATGTCACGTACCTTAAAATTATTAAATGTTCTTAATCGTAGTTGACAAAAGATATGTAATGTGTTCGTTACTCGTTAGTTTCTTTCCTCAGAGTCAGAAGTCTAGGAAATAAACAAACAAAGAAATTTAAACACCTGGTTTTTTTTTTTTTTTTTTTTGTCAAGACACCTGCTTTTAACACCGTATAATTATTTGTCCTTCTTTCCAAAATCTATTTTTTGTGTTTTTAGGAACAGAAGATTAAAAATATTTGATATACGTTACCCCTTTATAAGAATTTGGTGAATAATAAGAAAAAATCATCGGAACGTTCGATTCGAGCGATTATATTCCATTAAAATTTATGTGAATATAGAAAGTGGTTTGAAAAAATTATAAAAAATCCAAAAAGAGAGAGAGAAGACAATCAACAATTAAGTGATTCTCCATATACTGTACTGTACAAAATATTGATTATTTGACCCATGTTGGTGTACTTGGTTATATCGTATAAAAATAGTTTCTTTTCTTGACCAAAAAACTATATATTATATCAATATTATCATCTTATTAATCAAGCAAAAAGAAAAACAAAAGAAGTCATCCATCTTTTTGAAGATCATCGATTCATCATCATCAAAGCTTTAATCAATGGGAAGAATCACAAGTTTTGCAGATCTAATAGGTAAAATCAAAGACAAAGCTTCTCAAAGCAAAGCTGCTTTAGTTTCATCAAACACTAAAAGCAAAGCTCTCTCTTTCCATCTCTCTGTCCTCCGTGCCACTACTCATGATCCTTCAACGCTGCCGGGCAATCGTCACCTCGCCGTTCTCCTCTCCGCCGGTACTGGCTCACGAGCCACCGCCGCTTCAGCTGTCGAATCAATCATGGAACGTCTCCACACCACCGGAGATGCTTGCGTAGCTCTCAAATCTTTGATCATTGTCCATCACATCGTTAAACATGGTCGCTTCATCCTCCAAGATCAGCTCTCTGTTTTTCCGGCTTCCGGTGGCCGGAATTATCTGAAACTTTCTGGGTTTAGAGATGAGAAATCTCCTCTGATGTGGGAGCTTTCTTCTTGGGTCCGATGGTAAGTTATCAAAAAGTTTCAATAAAAAAAAAGTTTCAAATTTTTATCAAAAAGTTTGAATTTTTATATGTTTTTGATATTTGATATTTAGGTATGCTTTATATCTTGAGCATCTATTATCAACTTCAAGAATCATGGGATTTTTCATTTCTTCAACATCGAACACAGTCCACAAAGAAGAATACGAAGAAATGGTCTCGTCTCTTACCAACTCTGATTTGCTTCGTGAGATCGATGCGCTCGTTGGTCTACTAGAAGAAGCATGTAAAATTCCAGATCTACCCTTCTCTGGTGGCAAATCTTTAGCCGACAAAATCACCCATTTGGTTGGAGAAGACTACGTGTCTTCGATCAACGAGCTTTACACGAGATTTAACGAGTTTAAAGAGCGATCCAACACTTTGAACTTTGGAGATACGATCGAGCTTGTATGTGCTTTGAAGCGGCTCGAGAGATGTAAAGAGAGATTGTCTGAATTTTGCCATGGGAATTGGAAGAGAGGTTGGATCGATGGGTTCTGGGGTTTGGTTCTTGAGGTCAAGGGTATGATTGGTAATTTAGAGGCTAATTTTGGGCAGATTGAGAAATCGATTGTTGGATTTGGGAAGAGAGAAAAAGGATACGAATCGGCTCGGTTTACCGATCGGTTAATAATTGGTTATGGTGATGCTGTTCGGTTTTCTTCCGGTAGATTTTCGAATGTTGGTCGGTTTAGTTTCCCGGTTTCTAGTTGAACATTATGTTGAGTGGACGACTTTGATCTTCTTGTGATTTTCTTTTTGTTTTTTTTTTGGTAAGATGTCTTGTGCATTTTAACGACATTCTTGGGTGACAAAACAACGAGGAAGAATAATGATTGTGTCGATTTAGACACCAAAATATCAATCAACCTGTAGGTGCTCATTTTCATTATCTGTGGTCTGTGGAATGTGGATGTTGATGTACAGTATTAGACTTCATATGACATACCGACAAAAGAAAAACGGAAACATCAAATGCCTTTTGTTTTTGCATATAAATTTAATATCCAGTTTTATTTTATTTTGAAAAATTGTTTAAAATATTATTTTTCCATTAATTTTTAAAAATATGTTATTTCTTTAAAGTCTTGTTAAAAATGAGGGACATTTTAGAAAAATGTACATGTAAATCATACATATGGACTGAGATATACAAACGTATGAGAGAAAGCGGGAAAAGTTCTATGAAGTAAAACTTTTAAAGCTGTATTTTCTCTGCCGATAATTTATGGTCATAAAGCTGCGTAGGAACAAAACTGGCTGTAATTTTCTCTAAAACGATCCAGTTCTCTTTATCTAAAACATACTAAATTAAAACTTGTACAAAATATAGATACTAAATTAAAACCAAAAAAAAAAAAAAGCAACTATATTAAACAAGACTTTTATTAAAAAAAAAATAATAATGAAGGAAGTTACAATGAGAATCTCTTCTCTCAGGTTAATCCCATGGCCCAATCAGAGTTATACAAATGTCAAAAAGACCCCAAAAAGAAAACAACAACAAAGAGGAAGAAAATACGAAGAAATGTATTAGGGCAAACAGAGAGATCTCTCAAACAACTCATGATAAGATAAAAACCAAAGGAGAGGGAAATAGAGATAGCGTGATACTCAAGGCTCATTTTATGCCAAAACGACGGCGTACAAAGCTCCGGCAATGACCGTGCTCACAAGGAAAGCTTTGTTAGTCAATGCTGAGTCAGCTACCGGTGCGTCTGCTCCAGGACCCGGAGCAGGAGCTGGTGTTGGACCTGATGGGCCTGGAGCCAAACCATGTGGTTTCGGAGGAGAAGCGACAGGGGAAGTTGTGGGCGGTGAGACGGTTGGTGGAGTTGTTGGAACTGGAGTGGGTTCGTTGACTGGAACCGGTGGTGAAGCAACTGGAGATGGTGGCTGTGCAGTTGGTGTAATAACCGGAGAAGGAGACTCTACCGGCGGGAGAAGCGTCATGGGTGCTGGAGCCGGAGCTTGAGCTAGACATGAGGTGGCAAATACACCAAGAAAGATCAGAGCTTGCAATGTCTTAAGAGCCATTTCTCTCTGTTTCAGTTTCTTTCGTTGTTTTACGAGAGAGATAGAAACTTGAGAGAACTCTTGTCTTTGTTGGTGGTGGATGAATGAAGGAAAACGGATTCTTTATATATAGCTAAGAAGATGTATATTTTATTCTATAATTTTGGACTCTTTAATCATGCAGGCACATATATAGAGATATACATCATCGCTTATTTATATATTCATTTGGAATATCAGAATTTGTAGTCTATACCAAGTCTCTTGAATTTTTGAAGTTTTCTTGAAGAATCGTCTACAATAAGACTAGGCCTAGTTCTAACTGATTGTCGAATTTCTGTATCAAAATCTCAAAAGCATAATTTCAATGAGACGAGACATAATTCTAATTGGGTACATGACAAATATATTGTTAAAATTGGTAATTATCTATCGTTGACTACTAGTAGATAACCTCATTTCTTAGCTTACCGTCTATTTCGTAGCAATGCAGCTAAAAGTTTACATCGAATTAAGAAAATGACATTTTGTGCTAAACCAAGTATTTAACCATTTTCTGTGTTGTTAAGAGTCAAAACCACGCGCCATACTTGGTTCCCACTAAGGTTAACGACGAGGCAGACAAGCAACTTATTTATCTGTGAATGATTATGACATTTATATTATAAATTAAAATATATAATATGTTTTACAATTTTTTAAACTAGGAAAAGTTTAGTTGGATCCCACGAGAGAATCTTCATCCTTACCCAAAATCAAAATTTAAACCGAAATTCCATAACCAACATATTAAACCAAAACCAACCCAAATTCATTCTTGGTACACCTTAATTAAATCAATCGCATTACCCTAACCGTGGGCTCTGATACCCGTAAGGCAAGGTCCAAACAAATCTATATTTAAAGTTTAAACCCACCAAAAGAAAAAAAAAAGTTGTGTGGGAATTGTAACGTTTTGAATGATATGCATGATTCAAGACTTTATAATATTGTTGATATTTTTTTCTCTCCATGGCATCTGTTTTTAACTATATTTTCTTTGAGAAATAACTTTTATTTTTAAGTCTCTAAAATCAAAATTCAGCCAATGATGTCAATTCTATAAGTTTTCCTAAAAACATTCACAACCACTTTTTATTTATAAAATCCAATAATAACGTTCTATAGCAAAAAAAAAAGAATAAAAAAAAAACACTACAATTAATAAATTAAAAAAGTCTACCCCACATCCAAATAGAAGACCAATTTTTTTGTTTTCTGTTGAAAAAAACGATACGATACTTGCGAAATGGAGCAGCCGACGAAAGAGACGACAGTGCAATCGGAAGTTCCAATCAAGGATCAGAATCCGAAGCCACCGAATAGTGCTGATCTGAAACCAGTGGATCAGGTGGGGACAAAAGGAGCCGTCGATGCGAGTTCTGTGATAGCTTTATCTGATGAATCTACGCTTCAGGTTGAAATCGAGACGAAAGGTGCTCAAGCGCCGACTCGTTCAGCGTCCGGATCGAGGAAATCTGTCCATTGGAATCCCGAATTAGTTTCTGAATCTCCGGCACCGGATCAGAAGGCCGTATCGTCGTCTTCCGCCGCGGGATCTAATCCGTACGTCGCTCGTGCTCCGGCTGAAACTTCGGATGCCTCGTTGAAAGGTAATGTGTTTGAAACGGTACCTGTAGTTTTTGGTATGTGCCTTTGAGATGTGTAACCGTTGTAAAATCTCTTTGAAATTGGTTCAGAAACGGTGGAATCTGTGAAAGGTGCGCTTGGGAGATGGGGAAGGAAGGTTGGAGAAGCAGCAATGAAGGCGGAGAGCCTTGCCGGTAACACGTGGCAACACCGTGAGTTTCCGATCTTATATGGTTGCATTGTAGCCCTGAGAATTTATATGTTTTTGTAGAACTATGAACTGAATGTCATGAGACATTGTAGTTGCAGTATCACTCCAATAAAAGGTTCTTGATGTATGGACTAAGTAATTTCTTCTGTGATTATGTATGGTTGGTCTCTCTAACAATTAAATCATGGTGTCGTCATAATCAGTGAAAACTGCTCCGAGTTTTGCGGATGCTGCAATGGGAAGAATTGCACAGAGTACAAAGGTTCTGGCGGAAGGAGGGTATGAGAAAATTTTCAGGCAAACCTTTGAAACAGTTCCAGAGGAGCAGCTGCAAAATTCATATGCATGTTACTTGTCGACATCGGCTGGTCCAGTCATGGGTGTTCTTTACATATCCACTGCTAAACTTGCCTACTGTAGCGATAACCCTCTCTCTTATAAAAATTCTGGCCAAACTGAATGGAGCTATTATAAGGTAATCATCTTAACTTTCAAAAATTCATAGTTATTGAAGTTCTTGCTATCAATAACTATGTGGCAACCATGGTACTTCGTTATGATCTATCGAGATTAACAGCGATTAGAAATTGACCTCATAGATGATAGGAATAGAGTGAAGAACGTTAGATTCTATGACTAATTTCTTGTGCAGACTATGATAACACTGATTGTAGTTCTTATATCTTCTTCTTCTCAAACAGGTAGTAATCCCATTACATCAGCTTAAATCGGTTAACCCTTCGACAAGCATAATCAATCCAGCAGAAAAGTACATCCAGGTAATCTCGGTCGACGACCATGAGTTTTGGTTCATGGGTTTCTTATACTACGAAGATGCTGTTACATCTCTCCAAAATACATTGCAAGCCGGTGCCTTACAGTCAGTGTGATATAGCCTTTTTTTTTGTTACAAACTAAATTATTTGATTCTCATTCTTAATCAGTTACCTTGTCTTACTATACCGATATCATTCCTCTGCTAAATGTTCTCCTAATCATATTATTGCTAATAAAAAAATCTAATTGGATTCTAGGATTTAATGTTATATTTGATAACTTTGTTAGATGATAGTATATGGTTGTAAGAAAAAAGATTTTGTTGTTACTATTACCATCTCCATTGCACTGTGATATGCAAGCATAACTCTTATTTCATTCGTGTTTAAATAGGATTTGCAGGAAAAAAAACTTCAAACATAGATACCAGCAAATAGGCACAGATCCAGGCCAATCAATCTCTTTACCATTTCCATCTGAGTTCATGAGCGCTCGTGCGATTCTTCATCTTTTCCTTTCCTGTTTTATCTTCACCAACTGCTGCAAACTTCTTTCTCTTGTCCAAATTCTCTGCCTTTTTCATCTTTTCGTTGTCTACTTCCTTCTTCCTCTCTGTGATCTCAATCTTGGTATCTCCTTCCATCTTTATACTTATGTTCACCTCCAATACTCTCTTGCTCTTTCTTATGGAAACGTCGAGCGACTCTTCTCTTTCGCGTCTTTGCTCATACAGTCGTCGCAGCTTGAGTGCAAGATTGTAGATCCCATCCTTGAATTCTCCTTCCAAATTTCTTTCGATTTCCATTTCAAGCTCATCACGAATCCTCTCCTCTTCTTTAGACGATAAGAGTCTCCTCTCCTCCTACAATAATAAAAATAGTCAGTAGCTACCTGTTTTTCTTTCCATGATGAAGGCTACTACATTACACGCAATTTTATATATTTTACTTACATTTTGTCGGCTATAGTCTTGGTGGTCCATGGCTTTACAATTCTCTCTTTGTGTAGAGTGTATTTTGTTGTCACTAGATTCGCATATGGGGTTATAAAACAACGTCGTTTTGATATTGACATTTTGTCTTGATGGAGTCCCTTGTGGGCTTCGTTACAATAGTTGGTGGTCCAAATAAGTTTTTTAAAAGTTCTTAATGTAGGGTTTTAAGTGACCGTTAACTAAACAGCCTTGGACACATTTACGCGCCAAATATCTCTAATTGCAGATCCAGAGATTTAGTTTTAGTTGACTAAATTGCAACTGATGTCCTTTTAATATGTTGGTGAGGATAGTGCTTTACTTGCAAGGCTGCTATGAATTGCCTTAAAGTAGGATCTATACGATCTCTGCCTGAGATATTAAGAAGAAGATTCACCTGTACTTGTCTAATTTTTTTTTGTATGTAAAAGACACACCAAAATGCTAAATCCAGAGGACAACATGGTTGCGACTTGTATTAGGTAAATAGATTATATTGCAAATTTTCAAATATTTTAAAGTGGTTAAATTTGAATAATTCCATCTGGATTTGAGAAAAATTATTTCAATAGAATTGAAAGAAATGTGCTGGAGAAAATTAATAAGTTAAGTTTTTATTAATGTGTTAGTGATATAATCACTTGGAAAATTGTAAGAATCACAATTTTGTTGCAAAATTAGCATAAATTAGAGACCAAAATTACATAAATATTGTTTACTAAGTTCTTATCGGTAATTCGCTTATATTGTTTACCAAAATTGTGATCCTTCTGAAATTTTTTTTTTTATTGATGAATATATGAAAGCCCATTGTAAACCCTATCAAGGAAGTAGAAACGAAAATGAGATCCGATTTAATTATTTTGTACCTTTCACATTGTTTCATGAATTAAATCCTACTAAAGAAAACAATACTTTCGAAATAGAATCTTTTTGTTCCTCATACTATTCGTTTTATTGAATATTGGATTGGGTGGATAGCTTAGGAGTTACGTGATATTCTCATTTTATAGATCCACTCTATTATTTGGTTTTCCGTTAGAGAGTGGAATAGTGGCTAACGTGACACCAGTGTGATGCGACGTATGCTAAAGTCAAAGGTCATTGGCTTTTCGTTTCACTTCTATAAAACCCATGAGATTATTTACGGTTTTAATTAATTTTAAGGAACCATTCACTCAACAGATTTTTACTACATACAGTATGTATAAAACCCAAAACTAATGAGATATTTTATTCTCTCTGATCATTAATTAGATGCAGTAAAAAAAAGATATTAACCCATTTAGATTTTGGTTTCCACTCCTCATACCTACTTCGTCGTCAATCTAGTAAGCCAAGTTTCAGAAACTCAAAGATCTTAAGATCCGACGGCTCAAAATTAAACCACTTTCTCTTTTTATTTATTTTTGAGAATTATCTCCCTCCAAAAAAAAAAAAGTCTAATAGTTGGGAACTGTAAAAGCAAAGATCAGATCATTCTTCTCCATGGATGTGCTTATCGGTTCCTGCGTTGGTTTAACCGTAGGCATATCTCACAAGAACTCTGTCCTCATCCCGTCCGGTCGATTCGGTTCCTTAATCCTCCCGGAAGCGAGATTTCCAGCGAATTCCTTGCGGTTTCGACCGGCGGCGGCGATTGATCTCAGCGATCCGGATTGGAAATTAAAGTATCAGAGAGATTTCGAGGAGCGATTCAACATCCCTCATATCACTGATGTGTTCCCAGACGCAGAAGCCATTCGTTCCACGTTTTGCCTCAAGATGAGGTTTGTCAATTTCACAACACTCATGATCGTTTTAGGGATCAAGTTTTAATTTTGTTCGGTTTTCTCCGGTAGGTCTCCGACGGCTGATTTTTCCGGCGGTTACCCTTCAGATGAAGAATGGCATGGTTACATTAATAACAAAGACAGAGTACTTCTCAAGGTAATATTTTGATTCCTCTCTAATGGCAAAATTGGTAATTTAGAGCAAAATTAATGTATATGGATTGGATTTGATCAGGTTATAAACTACTCATCACCAACTTCTGCTGGAGCAGTGTGTATTGATACTGACTGCACTTGGATCGAGCAATGGTAATAATTATACTAGTTAAGTTTTGGACACTATTATCTAAAGTTAAGTTCCTAAGGATTTGATTATTAGGGTTCATCGTGCTGGGCCACGGGAAAAGATATACTTTAGACCTGAGGAAGTGAAGGCAGCGATTGTTACTTGCGGTGGGCTTTGTCCTGGTCTCAATGATGTTATTAGACATGTGAGTTTCCTACATTTGTTTCATATAGTATATAGAGAGAAGCTCTCTCTTGTTCATGATATATGTTGCTTGTTGCAGATTGTCATCACTTTAGAGATATACGGTGTGAAGAACGTTGTTGGGATTCCTTTCGGTTATCGTGGCTTCTCTGATAAGAATCTACCTGAAATGCCGGTATTAGTTATTTCGAGAAAACGGCCTAACTTCCTTTTTTGCTCTCTAGCCAAGAATACATTTGAAAGATTCTTCTTCTTCTTTTTTTTTTTTGCGTTTGATTGTTAGCTGTCAAGGAAAGTGGTGCAAAATATTCATCTATCCGGTGGAAGCTTGCTCGGGGTTTCACGTGGAGGACCGACTGTTAGTGAGATTGTGGACAACATGGAGGTGGATCTTTCGGTTCCCACTTCATAAACTTCTTTTTGAAAGATTTTCAGGTTATATATAATATTGACATTGCAGATTCTGAAAATATGACTTCTAACAGTTTTTTGAATTTGCATCTTAGGAGAGAGGAATCAACATGCTTTTCGTGCTTGGTGGTAACGGAACTCATGCTGGTGCCAATGCTATACACAATGAGGTTGTTACTTGTTATTTGTCAACACTATAAACTGAAACGTAGTAAATAGCTTTTGTTCCATCTTTGATAATGTAGCTGCTTCTCTCTTTTGTTATTGTTTTTAGTGTCGCAAAAGAAGGATGAAGGTAGCTGTGGTTGGTGTCCCGAAAACCATTGATAATGATATATTACATATGGATAAAACTTTTGGGTTTGACACTGCTGTTGAAGAAGCACAACGAGCAATAAACTCTGCATACATCGAGGTACTTAAAAATAATCCCCGAGTTAAATTCATTAGTTCTGCATATTAGGTACTTTAAAATTGTATAAAACCATCTTATCTCTTTTTATGCTCTTTGTGATCAGGCACATAGTGCTTATCATGGAATCGGAGTTGTGAAACTAATGGGTCGTAGCAGTGGGTTCATCGCGATGCAAGCATCTTTAGCGAGCGGACAAGTTGACATTTGTCTGATCCCCGAGGTATGTACGTTCTGTTTCATCTTTAACTGTCAAAAAAGTTGAGAGATTTGCTTTTTAACTAAAGATTTCTCACTTTTAAAAGGTTCCTTTCAACCTACATGGACGTCATGGTGTATTGAAACATTTGAAGTACCTTATCGAAACAAAAGGCTCTGCTGTAATTTGTGTTGCAGAAGGAGCCGGACAGGTAAAACCTCTAAATGTGACATTAATCAAATTTTCTAGATGAATGACAACTTTAACATCCCCGCCTTGCCTTTTTTTTTTCTTTTATTGCAGAGTTTCCTTGAGAATACAAATGCGAAAGATGCATCCGGAAACAAAGTACTCAGTGATATCGGTGTGCACGTTCAACAAGAGGTTTAGCTGTGAATCGTGAATTTCTTTAATCAAGAGGGACGATTAACAAAAAATTAACCGTTCATTTTTGCATATATAGACGAAGAAATATTTTAAAGAGATTGGTATCTCGGCGGATGTGAAGTATATTGATCCAACATACATAATCCGGGCAGTCCGTGCAAATGCATCAGATGGAATCCTCTGCACGGTTTTAGGACAAAACGCTGTAAAGACCACAATTTTTTTTGGCCTTTTTCGACAATAACCGAGATACTAAAACTAACTATAGTTTGATCTCTCTTCTCTCACAGGTTCATGGGGCGTTTGCTGGGTATAGTGGAATCACTGTGGGGATCATCAACACTCATTATGCTTATTTACCGATCCCTGAAGTCATTGCTTATGCGAAATCAGTTGATCCCAATAGTCGAATGTGGCATCGTTGCTTAACTTCAACAGGTCAACCCGATTTTATCTAAATCTTTATCGAGGTGATAACACTCCCTTTTTTTTTTGTCAAAAAACCGATTTTTAGCGGAATTTAGATTTTAGAGAGCTTCTCAGAAGGAATAAAACAAAACACATGACTTCACTTTATAAATTTCTTCTTCCCTTTGCAAGACTTTCATAAGTTTCTGTACAAATTAATGTATACAGAGCAAATGTATTACGTAACGTACACTTATTATATCAGTATTTTTCTTTCCAATTTCTTTATTATTTATTATGCTCAAACAAAACTCTCATCTCAATCGAAATTTCTGATTGAAGATGAGAAACTTTATAGAAAAAGAACATTAAAAAGAGGAGAATTTCAAAATGTCATTGGCTCTTATGGATTGGTGATCTGATTCAATTTTATGAGTCTACTTTTTCTTTCTCCCTCGCTCTTAATGTTGTTTCCTCCTCTTGTTGGTGTTGTTGTCTGGACTACTGTGTAAAGAATTTGTACACGACCCAATTGTAATGTCATCACTCTTATAGCTCAAGCATATTGCTTCTAACACTCCATTGGGACTCTCTGGCACCCGCACTGACTGCTCCTTCAGTGCTAATGCAACAAACCTCCAACTGTCCTTCTCAGACAGATATTGCATCATCATCTTTAAACATCTAGCGACTCTCTCCTGCGAAACAAAATACAAAAGTTCTATTGTTTCAAAACTCTTTCGCGTTATTGATTCGGTAAGAAGTATTCATCTTTTCGTCGATATATCTCAGCTATGCAGAATGGTTTTCCCCAACAGGTCACTGGAATTGGGTTTGCGGTTTTAAATGTCAGATAAAAGGTAAAGTTCCAATCTTTACGAGTGTCTGGAGCTTATATGTTTAGACCATACCTGTTTTACACTAGATAAAGCTTTCTCGTAATGAACCGCTTCTGCTTCTCTTGAAAAGGAAATGGCAATTGCTGCTGCCGCAGCTATCTCAGAAGGCTTGAAGTCTAAGAATTCAACTTCTGCATTCAATACAGAAACCCATTAACCATTCTGATCAAAGCAAGTTAGTCGCAAACTCGAAGAGAAGATTATTAAATGCTCTTTTAGCTCACCTTTGGTGGTGTTTAATATGAGTTGTGATGATCTATAGATATAATTCTCTGAAGGGTGATCTTTGATCTTGCCGATGAAATAACCTATGAAGGAGAATGGAGTTATAGCTAGCATTCTCCAATTCAAGGTGTTGAGTACCAAAAGTTCCATCCTTTTTATTGTTTTGGCCTCAAAAACAAACTTGGGATCTTCCACCTGCTCATCACAACCATAAGGAACTTATCAAGACTAATCCTTTACGATTTTACCCGCGGTTTCGGGTTTTGTTCACAAGTAAGCATAAGAACTAAAAATGTTGGCACCTGTAAATCAACACATTGAGGCACATATGTTTCGTCCATTTTGGCTGCTAATGACAAGCAAGACACAGCAAGCAATTGAACAGCCCAAGCCTTGTCTTTCTAAGCAAATGTAAAACACAATCAGCGTTTTCGCTGTCGATTATCTGAAAAAACCAATTCCAATCAAGCAATGTGAAGTGATAAAAGTTTAATAACTAACTTACTGGCAATTCAGAGGATGTCAAGAACCGATCTAAGTAATTCATGGATAGGTAAATGCAGAGAGGTCCAAAATGGTGATGAGCACAAGCCTGTTTCAACAATAACAATAATGAAACTGAAATCAACTTGATCATTAAAAGACCAAAAGCTCTCTCTAATTAGATCAAAATCTTAATAACACAAAGTAGGTTCTCCCAATTCCAGCAATCTAATCTAAATACAAATCTGAGAAAACTCATTAATTAAAAAAACTGATTATTAAAGTTTTTCCAACACAAGCCCATATTTTTTACCCAAATATGAATATGATCAATGGATCAAAAACAGATTAAAGTTTAATTTTTGGAATAGATGAGAAAATCGAACCTTGCAAATCCAATCCATAGCTTCGTTTCTGACACGAAACTCGAAATCTGCAGAACGTAATCTCTTAAGATAATCATTTCCGGGTATAAAGTCAGACTCTTTCCTAACCATCTCTTGGATAGCAATATCATCATCATCATCATCATGTCTCATCATCGGAATTGATCGGTTCCGGATAAAGTTAAAGTCTTTACGTAAGATTTCATTGTTAAAATTCAGAAATCCAGCAGCATCAACATCGGCGTAGTTGTCACTGATCAATGACTCGCTGGTTTCTTCACAGACGAGATTCTCCTCGGCCATGAAGGAGGGGGTTTTAACTTTCTTCGTAACTCAGTAAAGAGACGACAAGAGTCATCAAGATTGGGAGATTTCTCGAGAGGTCGTGTCTCTATGAGATGCGGTTTTCATTGCACGAGGAGAGAGAAGTTAGGGGGAGGTGTCTTTGTGTCTAAGTGACCTTTAGGGTAGAGACAGTCAGACACAGGACAAGACCACCGGCTCGTTTTTTACACACTAAAGAGAAACTTTGTAATAATAATTACAAAAACAAAAAAAAATGAATTTCAAGCGAACATAATATTTTTCTAACAATTTCAAAGGAAAAATGAAAATAAGCTTATACTAGTAAATTTTCTAACAATTTCCTTAGAAAATATATATATAGTTGAGAGACATTGAAGTTTGAAGTCACACTATGGTTAACTAGTGCAATTATTTTTAGTTCATCGTCTTCCCAATTAGCCTACGAAGTTTGATAAAGAGTCAAAAAATGATATTGCAAAAAATGGCACTAGTATTTTTCATGCTTGGTTGTTAAATTTGCAAATCAATTTTTTTTTTGCTTTTTGTTGGTCACACGTAATTAAAACTTATTTGGTTTTTTTTTGAAGTTTTTTCAATATCATAATACTACTAAAATTGGCCCCGATGGTAAATAAAAGACCCTTATTGGAAATTGTATATATTAGGGCCGATCCAAGTAAAAATAACGGCCCAATAGCTAAAACTAGAGATGTTTAAACGGGCATATTACCCGCGGGCCCAAACGGATCAGTTATAAAATTTTTGGCCCGTGACCCGTTTAACACTGCTATAAAAATAAAAAACTTAAACGGGTACACCCGTTTAGACCCGCGGGCGTAACTGGTTTGCCCAAAATTAAACGGGTAGCCCGTTTAGCCTAAAACCCTAGAAGCCTTGTTTATAAAAAAAAAAAAAAAAAGACAGAGATGAGAAGCTGAAGTGACGTCGGTGCGTCCGTACGAAAATGGAGCTCTGCACCAGCTGCTCAACCATCGTCACTCATCTCCCTCGGAGCATCAACCGCCATGGATTTCTGGCGGGAAAAGCTGTCCATAGAGTCTCCTCACTTCCTCTCCAGCGAAACGTTGCTGCGTCTCTCGGTCTTCAATCCCGTACGAGAACTGAGAAACCCTAGGTTCCTGTTTTTGCTTCGTTCTATGTGATTCACTTAGTGCGTAATTGATTCGCGTTTTTAAGGATTGTTTACGGAGTTCAATTTTCTAATTAGTATTAGACTAACTTTTGATTTTGATTGCTTAAGTAATTTTCATTGTTTAATTTGATTTTTTTTTATTTGTTTCTCTGATGTTATTGTGTGTGTTTCCAATGGCTAGGCACGTTGCGTTGTAGTAGAAAGTTTCCAGGAGAAACAGTTTCTGAAGAAACGTCAACTGGAGTCAATGAGTTTGGTGTGGAGGATCGTGATGGAGCTGTAGTTGTAGTCGAAGAGAAAAACTCGACTAGTGAAGCTCAAGCTGAAGATGAGCAAACTCAACCCTTGGAGTTCTTGAACGATATTAAGGTAAAATTAACATTATCTTGAGACGATTCTCAATTAGTTATTTACTTCAGGGAATGTTATTAACGCTTGTTATGCATAGAATCGTATTCTTGTATCACTTATTCACTAAACTAGATAGTGAAAGCATTTCATTTCATCTATGGTACTTCTTCAATCTTGATGTTTTTAATTTGCGTGGCTAATGGCGGTTGCTATGATGATATTGATGATTATTATCTAAATGCTTAGGATTACATAGATAATAATTTCAGAGTATTATTTTGTGCTTCAGCGACTAAAGATTATTCCTATAAAAGGTTTATTTATCAACATTAATATTAGAATCTAGTGACTAATGTTGTGATTTGATAATGTAGATGGACTCAGACAATACATATTCCATCTTGCTCTATGGGAGTGGTGCAATCGTGGCTCTTTACCTAACTTCTGCAATTGTCAGTTCACTCGAAGCAGTCCCTCTGGTTAGTATTCTCGAGCCCCAAACAAACGCTAGTTAATAACATTTGAACTACTAACCTTTCATTTTTGATGTTTCAGTTTCCTAAGCTAATGGAAGTGGTCGGTCTTGGATACACACTCTGGTTCACTACCCGTTACCTGTTATTTAAGGTAAGCAGAAATATAGGCTTTTAATCAACTCAATGTTATAACTTAATTCATGTCGGTGTTAAAACCATGTAACTTTATTTGCAGAGGAACAGAGAAGAACTCAAGACGAAGGTTAGTGAAATCAAAAAGCAGGTTCTGGGGTCTGATAGTGATAGTGAGTGATTAGTTGTTTTTTTTTTTATGGCTTGTAGAAATTGTTCCCCACAGGTTTTTTTTTCTTTCCCACTGGTTTTTAAGAAATCAATGATACCTCTTTGTGTATTTTTTGGCAGTGTTGAGAGAGAATGTCTTGAGGATTAGAATTTTAGAAATGTTCCAAGTAACTTAAATTCAATGTTATGTATTGTGTGTATTCTCTTTTCCGTACTTTGGCACGTGTATGCATCCACGAGTGGAAGATGAGATAAACAAGAAGATCATAACTTGATCTTACCCAAAGTCGAATTCGACTTTTATCTCATCTTACGCACGTAAATGCATACACCCAATTTGTTATCAAGAATAGATTACACCAGACGTAATCGGTAGCTAATTAGATGTTCTTTTCTGTCATCTTTAGTTTTATTAATCAGATTTAAAAAGTTCAGAAGTACGAATCATAAATTCCACTATGTTCTAAAAAGTAAAAACTATTAACTTTTGTAAAAACCTTCTGAAATAAGCATAAAAACTTTTGAAATGTTGTATTTTGATTTCTTTTTTTTTTTCCTTCTTATAAACTGAAAAGTAGCAAAGGAATGAGGCCAGTATGTGGTCATGGTATTTTTACTCTTTCTCTTCTTAAGCATTTTAACAGGGGGACTATTATTTTTGTTTATATCTTAAAATAGAAATAAACACTCTTTATAAATAATACTAGGATAATCTATATATATATATAAAGTATTCCATCAAAAGAAAAGAAGGAAAGAGATATTACAAAGACAATAATAACAATGGTGAAAAGTGTAAGGCTTGTTAGTTTCATCACTTTTGTGATGATCATCACCATATTGATTTCAACAGGTACGTTATAACATATGAATCACATTTTTTATTTATTGTTTGTATGCATTTGGGCTTTGATCAAACATTAAATGCATTTTTAAAAAATCAATATTTATTATCAGTAAAATCAAGGCCACATCATGATATAACACCAACATGTACGCCAACACGAAGCCGTAAACAAACCTCTAAGACCTGCAATGGAAAAAATGGCGGCGACTCATTATGCAAAAAAGTTTGCAATAGTGAAGGTTATGGCTATGGAAAATGTTACTTTAAAGGCGCAAGATTGTGTGCATGCAGTCTTTGTGAAAACGGATTTCCCAAAGAACTATTTTCAAAACTACCACAAAACTAAGTTTTTATTTCAAAAATATTATTATTGTTATGAATAAGTGTGATTCTCCATTACAATACTTGTCCCTAATATGCAACACTTGTCGTCACACAACTACATTTGTCACTAAAGAAATGTAGTAAGATAGTTTAATAAAGCTTTCTATTTGTTTTGCTCTATTCTATAATTTCATTCTCTTCTTCCCTTACTTATTCTTTTACAAAGACACATACATATATAATATAACATATATTTTATAACACGTTATTAGCACGATGTATTTATTGTTGGAGATTTTACGAATAGAGTTAAAATTAAGTTATTTAAATTCATTTATGTTTATAAAATATAAATATTATAGATATCGTGAGACTATGTTTATTGAATTCTTATATGTAAGACGATGTCTCCTCAATTCTTGTGTGAAAAGACTATAATATATAATTTATATGTTACTTGTCAAGATTAAATATATGTATGAGATTTAAATCCACAATCTTTACCATATAAAACAATTTTTTTTTAAAAAAAAAACATGGTTCGAATTTGGCATTTTCTTTTGGAATATAAGATTTATTTTGAAAGTTTGTTTCACATTCAAAGTGCAAGGACAAACAAAATTGACTAAAAAAATCTAACCCAAACAATAAAATAGTGATGATATCAAAGATCAAATTATAACTAAATGAATATATCCAAAAGATTTTAATAATCCTTGCTCATCGGTTAATTACTTATGTATGAGTAAAACCACAATCACATAAATCTCCCGCTAAGTGTGCCCCAAAATCAAGCAACTTGGCAACCCCTAAGACCTGTAGTGGACAAGATGGTAACAAATTGTGCAAAGTTATTGTGTTTTGATGAATGCTATCCTACTGGAAAATGTGGTCGTCCGGTGAAAGGAAAGACTAGTTGTTGGTTCGTTTTATTAATTGATATTTGATTATTAAATAAATGATGAAATAATGGTTTGGTACTTAAATCGTCATTGTTTGCTGAGGTTCATAGTAAACATTTTGTTTTCACTTTTCTACATATATGATTATTTAATTGTTTATCTTAGATATGATTTATTTTACAAGAATTGATTTTTTTCTTCTTATTAATCTCAAGTACGTATAATAGATTTGAGATTGCGACAATGTCGGAATTAGAAGCCAAACCATGTTTCAGCGCAAATATCCATGAAGACATGTTCCTTGTTTGAAAGCTCCCAAATTTGCACAAGCTTGGAATCCACATTCTAGTGTTCTGGGATTGGGCTTTTGACATTAGAAGCAACACTGAACATTTTGCAAAGATAACCCAAACGGCCAAACCTCTCTAGCTATCGAAACAGAGCATTATAAATTTAGAATAAGTGTATCGAACTTTTTTATTAACAACAAAGTCATTCGCTTTATGGACCACATCAAGACTAGATCAACTAGAAAGCACACATTCAACTATCCTTATCTGATCCATAAATAAATCTTAAATCATAAACTAAAAAAGAAGTGGTTCATACATATTTTAAGGCCGTAAAATTACCATTAGCGACATTCAATTAGCATCGTCATTTCTGGAACTGTTCCAGATTGGCTGTCACGTTTTCCTCTGGACGACGACCCAATCTCCACTGGCGATTTTGGTTGAGGTATTGCCTCTGTTTCCCTTCCGAGCATCAGACCCACGGACGACATCGTTGGCCTGTCCTCCGGTACTTCTTGAACACATACCAAGCCAATCTGTATACATCGCAAAACTTGTTGGGATGGAAATACTGAAGATGGTGAGTCTTTGATTGCCGGATCAACGATCTCTAGCCCTTTCCCTATGCTCCAATGATTCCATATCTGTCATATCAAAAGGTTATAGTCAGTGTTTTTTGTCAATCTCGAAAATATATAAAGTTCACAGCTTACGTAGCTGAGAAGAGTGCTTCCGTCGTTCAGATTAAGGAAATCTATATTCCTCTTGCCGCTGATAATCTCAAGAAGCAAGACCCCGAAGCTGAAAACATCCGTTTTTACCGAAAATACCCCGTCGTTCCGGTATTCTGGTGCAATGTAACCTCTGCTTGACAAAAGATTAAACGGTTAAATAATATCTCATGCATCTTTGTGTTTTCAAATAGAACGAGATATAAGTATCATTACTCACAATGTTCCTGCCACGGTCGTCACGTGAGCTTCGGTCTCATCCCCTCCAAGGATCCTTGCCATCCCGAAGTCCGAGATCTTTGGGATCATATCTTTGTCGAGCAAGATGTTGCTCGGTTTTAGATCTAAGTGGATGATCCTAAACCGAGAATCTTGGTGTAGATATATAAGCCCTCTAACTATACCATTGGTAATGTCGAACCTTTTCTCCCAACTAAGAACATGGCCTCGGGTTGTAGTATCTGCATGTGAAAGAATCATGTCAACTTATTTCAACAAGATTCAACTTTAAAATTTAGCTCAGTGAGGCACTAACCGAAGAGATACAAATCAAGGCTCGAGTTCTCAAGGAACTCGTAGACCAATATCTTCTCGTCTGGGTTAGAGCAAAATCCAATAAGCCTGACTAGGTTTACGTGTTGTATTACCGCGATCAGTTTTGCCTCATTTGTAAATCCTTCAAGTCCACTTCGGGACATCCTAGACAAGCGTTTCACTGCGATCTCTTGCCCGTCACGTAACTTTCCCTGTCCCCATGTAATTTATAAGTAAAGCATAAACTATATATTTAGAGGGCTTTATAATTAGTTTACCTTGTAAACGATACCGAAACCACCTTTACCAAGCTTGTTAAGTTCACAAAAATTGTCGGTGGCTGTAGCAATGACGTCAAAGTCCATGATTTTCGATCCCCAATCCTCAGTTGTGTTGATTGTCAGCTCTTGGTTTCTCTCTTGCGACAGTACTGTTTCCATTCAAACAGAAACATATATAATCAAGGCATAATATATACCAAGATAGTTGGAAAGATAAGATGACAAGAATGTATACCATTAGTAGCTGCGATTGCTTTTGCTCGCTTCTTTCTTCTCATCCAGCACCAAAACATGATGAAACTTAGAAGAAGCAACGCACAACCTCCAACTGTTGATCCAATGATGGTCTTCTTATTCATTTTTCTCTTTTCCCCTGAACAAACAACTCGTACCAAAATTTATCCAAGATAATATATAATAATAGAAAGAATATATATTAACAAAAATATACAGATTTTGGATCCAAACTAACCGAGATCAACACCAACCAGCTTGACATGTAGATCTTGACCCTCGATGCTGTATTTCCGAAGATCAACCAAGTCACCTGTCCACATTACACAACCAGACCCACCATTTTGCATGTCTGTGTTGGCAAACGCCGTGCAATTGCAATCCGCAAGGCACCTCTCCCTACATTTCTCTAACCCAATTGTAACGTCCACGATACTTTTCTTAGTATCTGGCAGCTTCATTTTCGGAAGCTCAAGAAACCCATCTTCAACGCAGCTCAGTTGTGACTTTCTGACACACCCACCTGTCAGGTCTCCAAACTCCCATGCGCCTTGGTTTCTAGGCCGAAACCCTTGGAAACAGTTACATATCGGCTTTGTGGTCATGTCACAATAACTGTTAGGGCCACAATCACTGTAGTTATCACATTGGTCGACTGGTATCTTATATGGCAACTTCCATTTTTGCTCTGTTGGCGTCCAAACCAAACGCTGCAATGATCCATCGTAGCTCATTACCAATACCGAGTAGAAGCTATTATTGGTGATGTCAAACGAGTATGTAACCTCTTCTTCCGTTTCTATTAGATTGATTCTAGCATAAGGCGATACTTGGGTAGCTGTTGATGAGCCACTCAAACTAACTTTGTTCCACGGGCCACTTCGGTAGATTGGCGATTTTTTCTTGAATATGAAACTCTCTGGAAGCTGCTTTTGAATTTCAATTCTAAACATGTAGTCTCCATTTGAAGGATCATCTAAGCTCTTCCAGGACCTTAGTCTTCTGTTTATGTTAGTTCTGCGGTCCCAACCTAACTTCATTCCCGGGAGTAACGTGTCCGTCGGGAAATCGAAGCTCTGCCACAGAAATCCAACAGAGTAGTTGTTGTTGGAATATCTCAGTACGAAATTACCGTTATCAAGAAGCTCTGCGATCAAAGGTTGGTTATTGATCAGATTATTTGTCTGATTCGTCGTCCATGCAACCCCGCCAGATTGATCGAGGAGGATAATATTACTATTAGCCACTTTGAGGGTTCCAATGGAATTGGAGAGAGGATTGTCTCTGTTCGCAACCCATAAGACTCTCGTCGCGAATCTCTTATACCAGATTCCGAGGTACCAACGCTCTGTTTCTTGAAATCTCGTTGCAGGTTTGAAGAAACCAATCTCAAATACATCTCCAGGGGACACAATGGTCTCCTTCTCTGTGATTCTGAAAGGTCTTGTAGAGGAAAATCTATTATTGTAGCTTGAAATGGAAGTAATCATCGAAACAAGTTGCAAAAACAAATAGACAAGTCTGTAACAGTGAGGTACTCTCCTCGCCGTCATCGCAATTTTTTTTTTTTTTTTTTTTTTTTTTTTTATATGCTAATTTAGATTCATGAAGAAAAAAAGGAAAAACAAATATATCTCTGTATGTAATTTTTAATGAGCAGACCAAAGAAGAATGGGTCCATAGTTGGTTGATGTTGACTTTTCATCACTTGCGCATTTTGTTTTTGGCCAATTTATTTTGTAAAACATGTACATTGTGAATTTAATATCTCAGAGAGACTTTACACGGTAAACATAACATATGTCTGTTCAGACTTTTGTTTCTGGTTCCTTCATCCTTGTCCACCAGACCACCACACTCTACTACTACTCTAGTGCTCCATGTAAGTGCCTGGGCAAATAACACCGAATTAAATCTGAAAACCAATATAGAATAGAATTGGGCCTGGGCCTTTATATGAGGGACCGGTGGGAAAACGAAATCGTCCAATTCCGTGCTTCAGCTTCATCAAAGAAAGTAGGTAAGAAACGGACCAATCGATCGATTTCTCTCTTTAAAACGTTTACGAGTTCCTTAAAAATATGAGTAATCACTTGGCCACTTGGGCCAACTCACATCCAAGGATTCTTTCTAACCCAGCTCAAAACCCCATATCAAGTGATGCGTCCGGTTATAATATTTAAGAACAGATGAATGTGATAATGGGCCTGGGCCTTTTATAAGAGGAATCGATCGAAGGCAAAAAAAAAAAGCAACAATCAGATGCGGTTGGGCGTACCGGTAGCAGCTGCAACCACCGTCGTCATCCGTCGAATCCCCGCCAAAATTGCTGCTTCCGGCAAGAGGTCGATGGCTTCGAATTCGGGCTCAGCTTCATCATTCACTACCATCAAAGAAATCGTATCAGTGGAGAAAGAGATGAAGAAGAGCAAGTTCATCGCAATCGCTGGTCCTATCTCCAACGAGCAATCCGCTCAATTGTTCCTCTCTCAGGTCCGTGATCCTCGCGCTACGCACAATTGCTGGGCTTATAAGATCGGTGATCAACACCATCGATGTAGCGATGATGGTGAGCCATCAGGCACAGCAGGGAAGCCGATTCAGTCTGCAATTTTGTCTTCTGGATTAGACAGAGTTATGGTTGTTGTCATTAGGTGACTTGTTGTTTTTTTCTTGTTTCTTGAATCTTGACAAGTTGAGAATACAATCTCTTCTTCATCCTCCTCATTAGGTATTTTGGAGGAATCAAACTTGGAACTGGAGGTCTTGTTAGAGCATACGGTGGTGTTACATCTGATTGCTTGAAAACTGCTCCTACTTGCCTTGTCAAGTCCAAAGTAAAAGTCTTTTTATCTTCTTTTTTGGTTGGTCTTCATCAATTGACATTTCCTGATTGCTCATCTTTTTGTTTCTCCTTCTGCCAGGTTCAAATGGGAGTCGAGGTCACATTTGATCTTTTAGGTGTTCTTTACAATCAGGTGAGGTTCTGGCTGTGAATTTCATTCAACTTTTTGAGATTGAGTGACTCATGGATCTTTTTTTCTATATATGTGTCATAGCTGCAATTGTGCCAGGCTGAGGACATCAAGGAAGACTATGATACTGGTAAAGATGGTACCGCAATGGTTTCTTTCAAGGTTGATTTTGACCAGGTTGATAAATTAGAGGATGCTATCAAATCAAACTGTAGACGTGACCTTGTCTTTTACAAAAATTGAGCAAAATTGTAGCTACTAGTTCACTCTCTCATGTAATCGTTATAGAATGTTGAAAGGTGAGTTTTCTTTTTAAAATCAACAGAATGAGAGTGCCTTGTGCAAACTCAGCTGTTTCAAACTATTTTACGTTTGATGATATATATATATAGCCTACTAGTTCAGTCTGTTTGAGTTGCAGTAGTCAGGCCAAAAATGAAAATACCACAAGGGAGAAAGGGAATAATCACTCATTAGAAAAAGCTGTATATTACAAAAGGAACTGAATCACGGAAGCAACAACAATGAGGACAACGACACCAAACAACAGCAAAAGAATAAGAAACAATACATATATGTATACAAACTGACACAAAGTAAAGTGTGTGATATAAAAGCTGGCTCAGGAGAAGGATAATAACCTGTGACAGCTAAAGAGCTAGCTTGTCACTTCTCTTACTTTGAAGGTGGTGGAGTAAGGAAAGGAATGTTGAAAGGAAAGCTAAAGGGAATGTTGCTGGGAATAGGGAAGTTGAACTGTGGAATGTTAGGGATTGTGGGCTGCACCGGGTTGGGCAATTGAGGTATCTGTGTGCTTGGCATTGGTGGCAACCCGGTGGGCTGTGGTAGAGTTGGCTGTGGCTGTGGAAGGGTTTGTTGTGCTGGAGTTGGTAGAGGTGGAAGCGGTGGCATACTGGTTTTGGGCAGAGGTGGGAATGTTAAAGCTGGAGGCTGAGTCGCTGGTGTTGATTGGAGAAGGTGACGATGAGCGGATAGGCCAGTGAAGAAGCTTGTGAATGTAAGTGCAATGACCAGAGATGTAACAAAGGAGTTCTTGAGAGGAGCCATGGTGCTACTACTGCTGTATTGTGCTTTGACTAGTTCTTGTTGGTTTGAGTGAGGAAGAGACTTGTGCTGGAACCCTTTATTTATAAAGAAGGTTTTCATTTAAGTTTGATGAGAATTAGGTGGGGATTGTTTGAAGGGTTCTTTTGTTGGTTCAACTTATTAAACCAAATCTTTGTTTCCCAGAAGAAAGCTATCTACTAGAAGCAACCATGGGACTTCTTATCTAAAGGAACAATTGGGTAAGAAAAAAAATGGGCAACAATCCTCATATGATTCATATTTTGATATAACATTCACACTATCTATGAAGATAGTTATGCTTTAATTGCAGGTATCTAATGCAATCCCAAGAAAGAGTTGCAGCATTTTTATTCATAGAGACTTTGTAAGTATGTATCCACCCAATTTCAATAACACATGGGCTTTTATACCTTTACATCTACCTTCTCTAATGGACTAGGAGAAACAGAGATGTACAAGTATACAAACAAAATATTCATTGCTGCTGAGTCAACAACGATCCTTTATTGTTGTTGTTTTTTGCCTCTGTTGAAGATTTACCATTCACTACAGGTTTCAACGATTTCTTGAGCTTAACCAATCCTTCGTTCCCATTTACACCTTGAACAAACAAGGCACACTTGGTTCTTCCACCTACTGTCATGATCTCAGCTCTCACTGCCTTTGCTTTGGCTGCTTTCATGGACTCTGCAACCTCCGACATCAACCCTTCCCTGTCCCTACAACTGAACACGACTCTGGCCAAGTCTCTGTTGTTATTACAGTGACCCAATCTCAAGTTGTCTTCTAATGATGGTGTGGTTGGTATGTCCTGAACCATCTTTTTCAATTCATTGAAGTACCTGACAGTCTCTCCAAGCACAGAAGCTTTATCCTGCTGTTGAATATGATAAAAAAAAAGAAAAGTGTTAACTCTCTCTGTATATGCCTTTTGTGTAATTGAAAATGCAGAGCTAAACTTACTTTGACCAAGTTTGGAAGAATGGTGCGCAGAGTAGCAAACTGGCAGTTAATCCGAAGCCGCCTCCTTCTCTCTGCATCACTATGTTTCTTTGCAGCGACTTCTTTAGATTCGGTTTTGGATTTTGGCTTTGTGGCTGAGAAACCTCTGGAGAATAGCTTGCTGCTTGTGGCTGCACCTGCGAAGAAATTTCTTCCTGTTGTTGTTGAATACGCGGTTGGATTGTAACATCGTGAGATTGGACGCATCCCTTGCTCTAACTGCATTATACACACAACACAGGCAACAAGCAAAGGATTGATTTATATAGGAGGAATAAAACAGAGAAGATGAGTTTTTGATTGATGAGAGAAGAAGTAACAGAGAGACTTACATGGTGAAGTAAAACCATGGCGACACAAAGAGAAAGAGAGGTTGAACGAACAATGGAGGGAATGTGTAGTTTGTTGTGTTGTATATAAAAGACTAAAAAACACGTAATAAGAAGAAAGATTATAATAATAAATGGGTGATTAATGAGAAATAAGCACGAGAATATATTGTAATAATAACTAATAATGATTGAGATTGAGATTTCGGACATGAAAATCTGAATAGTAATAAAGGAAGCAAAGACGGAATACAAACGAAAAATGAAATTACGACCTGATGAGAGTTTATTTTATTTATTATATAGAAAACTCAGGATAATAATTATTATAAAGGAGGACTTAAACGTCGTCGTCCTCAGCTGCATTTCTTCTTCAATGGTATCACTTTCACGCTCTGTCCATCGATTTTGCATTGTTTGTCATAACCTCTCGGCCGTCGTCATCATCGTCGTCAGAAGTAACCTCTCGGCCGTCGTCATCATCGTCGTCAGAAGTAACCACCATAACCTCTCGGCCGTCGTCATCATCGTCGTCAGAAGTAACCACCATAACCTCTCGGCGGTCGTCGTCATCGTCGTCAGAAGTGACCACCATTTCATCGTCAGCTGTAGGACCAACATTGTCTCGTTTGGGGATAACGTAATCGGGAAATCTGTGCGGATATTCCATCTTTCGTTTTCCATTGTTGACTCTACCTTCTCCACTTTGGCTGTATGGGAAGATAGTGAGATCATAATAGGCCTTGTTGAGAGGCACGGACAGCAAAGACCATGCTAGCGAGGCTTTTTCAGCAGCTTCTTCGCAAAATGGAAAAGGGTTATGCTTCTTGTCTAGAAGCTTCATCAATTTCTCAAAGTCCTCCAATATAACCGGTCCGAGTCGGTTCACACGAATCATACCGTAACAATCCATGAACCCGTTTGGAAGGCGGTTCTCTGCAGCGATAATAACGTCGCAGATTGCTCTGGCTTGCTCAAAGATATCATACCGTTTGTTGCTTACTATCTGGTTGTTCATGTGAGCGAGAAACCGAGCGGCAAGAAAGTCACGTGATTTGAGAAGTAGATGGCATGCTTCGATCGGTCTATCTGCAGGGTTCTGCGAAGCACCTTCTCCGGACGACATGACAACGAGAGAAAGAGAGAGGGACTGTTTTGGTCTTTTAGACGAGAAGTGATGTTTTTTTTTTCATGCAATTTCTTTGTAGAGTGACTCTATGGTTTTATATTGAATTTGTGTGTAATGACTGGTTTAACTTTTTCTTAAAGATAATGCAAGAAATCTAGTCTTACAATTTTGACCAATCAAACATGTAATTTACAGCTGTTTGGGATTAGATTCATTGAAAATTTTTATTTCTATTTACTACCATTTATTTCTAGTGAATAGCGTTGAATGTAATTTTTATATATTTATGAGTAGCGTTGAATGTAATTTTTATATATTTTTTAAAAATATATATACCTATATATTGAGTAATTAACTATTTGTTTTGTAGATATTCCCCTTTAGATTCATTGACCGTTTTTATTTCTATTTACTCTTTGAATTATACTGTGAATAGCGTTGAATGTAATTTTTATATATATTTTAAAAATATATGTCTATATATTGAGTAATTAACTTTTTTATTTTGTAGATATTCCCATTTAGATTCATTGACAGCTTTTATTTCTATTTATTTTTTGAATTATACCGTTTATTTCATGTGAATATATAGCGTTGAATGTAATTTTTATATATTTGTGATTTGTGAATAGCGTTGAATATAATGATTATATATATTTTTAAAATATATCTATATATTGAGTAATTTGCTATTTTTTTTTATAGATATTTCTATTTAGATTCGGTGAAAGATATTTATCGTTTAATTCGCATAAATGTCGTAGACTATAATTATTGTATTTTTGAAAGTACCTTTTTTATATATATTGCATAGTGAGTTATATTCTAAAGTTTTTCTCATAAAACTCAATTTTTTTAAAAAATAATAAAATTTAGTTGTAGGTCAAAATAGTTAGTAAGTCTTAATATTTGTAAGAATAATACACATGTTTTTTTTTTTTTTAATCTATTTTTAAACTGTTGCCTAGTTCTATACATTTTTTGGGTGTACATTTTTCTATAATTTTTTAATAAACGATGAAACCTAAATTTTTGACATAAATTATCTTTACTCGAGTTTTATGTTGTTTTGGATTTGTGAAAATAATTAGGATTAGCAAACAAAACCTAACAAGTTTGTTTATTACATGATCAAAACCTCTGTTCTAGAAAAAGGGTTTCGTTAAAAGCTTCAAGATACATCAACACTACAAACAAAGTTTTCTAAGAGAAAAAAAAAAGTCCTCTCTGTCTCTCTTTGTGGAATCAATCAATCAAACTAATGGTTAAGTTGTCTAAATGGTGACCTGTCTTCAATTACAACATCTTCATGCTTCATTGCCAATCTTGGAGAATCAATAGTTTCACCAATGTTGTTCTCTTTACCAAATCCATCACAACATTGTGTAACTCTCTCCAAGGTTTTTATCAGCTTCGAGTCTCCATCACACAGCTTCAACATTCCATTCTCCAATTCACTGATCAAACTCAAAAGATTTAGTTTTTCTGACGACAAACTCGCGACTTCCTTAACCAACTCTGTCGTTTCCGCTTCTGAGGTTCTTAGCTTTTCCTGCATTTGTGTGGTTACTTCTTTCAACTCTCTCTGCTTAGTTTCCACTTCAGCTCCTAACTTGGTTGCTTCTTGTCTGAAACAAGAAACAGATTCATCCGAATTTTCGAGTTTCTGAATGAGACTAGAGATTTCCCCTTCAAGCTTTATGATCATCATTTTCTTCGATTCTGTTTCTACCGCGGTAAGAATCTGTGTAGCAGCGAGTTCTTCCCATGCTTTGTGAAGCATGTTAACCTCGTTTTGCTTCTGCTCCAGCAGCAAAGATACAGACTTCAATGAACCCTCCAATTCACGCTTCACCTCGCATAAGTCCTGGTCTTTCTGTTGTAAAGCACCTGCAAAAATCTCTCTTTCGTTCTGCAATTCCCTTTCAGAAATTCTATGCGCAAGAATGACATCCTCAAGCTCCCTTCTAAGTGATTCTTGTTCCAACAACTCTACCTCTCTCTGTAGATTTTTCAACAACTCGTCCTTATCTCTCATAAGAGTTTCTTTCTCTGAATCAGACCACGATCTTGCAGAGCTGATTGCCTTTAACTTATGCATCAGCTCATTCCTCTCTTGCCTCATGGCTTCTCCAACTCCAACCTGTTCAAGAAGAGAAGCTTCTACTCTTTTGCGCAGGTTCTGGTTTTGCTCGAGTTCAGCTTTTAGCCTTTTAGCAATAGATTTCCAGACCCACAATTGGAATTCAATCTGGTACACTTCAGAGGTTTTATCAGACAATTCAGAATTTGCTGTCTCGAGAGCCTCAGACACGTCAGCAAGTTTCCTTTTCGAGTCGTTTTCCACCTCTACAACTTTCTCTTGCAAGAGAAGTTGACTTTTGGTAGACTCCTCAAGCATTTCCTTGTAATTCTCAAGCTCCCGTTGCCTATACTCCTCGGTTTGATCAATGGCCTCAGTTTTTCTTATCAATGAGGCAGTCTTCTCAACCTCTTCTGCCAACTTGGCATATGCATTGTCCACCTTGCTGCAGAGTTCTCTAATATTCTCCTTGGAATCACTTTCAAGCTGCGAAATCTGCTCCTCTAAAAGCACCCGACACTTTTGTGATTCCTCCAGCATCTCCTTATACTTCTGAATTTCTTTTTCCATCACTAAGTTCTGCTCTTTGACAATACCAAAGGACTCAATCTGCCTTGTTAAAGCCACCACCTTCTCACGTTCTGCAACGAGGTCTATGTTTGTGTTGTCCAGTGCATCACAGACTTGTAGAAGTTTCTCTTCATAATCATTTTCAGCCTCTTTCAATTTTTCTTTCATCTGAGTTTGGAATCTAGATGATTCCTCAACCATTTCTTTGTACCTCTGTACCTCTTTCTGCATCTGAATATTCTGATCTTCAAAAAGATCCAGCATTTCTATTCTTTTCAGCAAGCACGCAACCCTTTCACGTTCTTCTTCAATCTCTAGATGTGCCTTGGCCAGCGCAGCATTCTTTTGATCTAGCTGCTCCATCAATAGAGAGTAGCTCTTTTCTTCTCTTTTCTCATCCTTGATTTGTTCATCCCTAACATTTGCAAGCCTTGACTGAGCCTCGGAGACTGTTCTACTTAGCACTAAAAACATAACCGAGATCTCTTCATACTGTTGTCTCATTGTATCTGTAGAAGAGTGACAGTTTTCAAGTTCCAACTCAATCTCTTTCAGTGCTGCCTCCTTGCTTAGCAACTGCAACTTATAATCATCCATCTCTTCTGCCATCTTCTCCAGTAGAGAGCTCCATTCAGCTTCTTTATTTCTTAAATTAGCTGAACAGTTCTTGTGTATGTTTTCCAAGTTCCGAAATTTGTTTTTCAGCTTTGATAGTGCAGAATTTCCTGATCCCTGAATTGTAGCTTCCTGGAGTTCTTTCAATGAACCAAGCAACTCGCGATTCTCTTGTTCCAGTTTTCCATTCTCATACTTCATCTCCTTAAAAAATGACTCTTTCATGCTCAAGGTCTGTCTCAGCTCTGCAACTTCCTCATCTCTTTTGCCAGCCAAATCATCAAGTTGTGTTCTTGCGTCTTGGTACTCTGCAAAAGTATCTTCGTATCTAGATTTGAATTCAGAAACTTGGATTTCTAGATGTTTTCTTCTGGTCTCTTCTTGTGTCAACGCAGAGTTACACATCTGCAACTTCTTTTGGAGATCCTCTGAGATTCTAGTTTGCGAATCTAGTTTGGTCTGAAGAGAGTAGATTTCATCTAGAAGCGTTGATCTTTCTTCCCCCCACTCTTTCTTGCTTTCCTTGAACAGATTTTGAAGCTTCTCATATGCTTCCTCAAGATGCTTAAACTGCTCCTTCTTCCATTTCAGCTTCTCTTCAACTTGAGTCTTCTCCTCTTCCATTTTAATCACTATATCATCTCTTTCTCTCATTTCTTTCATAGCTTTGACAGTTTTCTCAACTTCCATCTTTTTCTTCTCCGCTGCAGCTAAAAGCCCTTTGAGCCCCTCAATCTCAGCCCTATAGACATTGTTTTTCTGCTCCAGATCAATGTTCTTCTCACTTGCTTCATCCAAAGCAGACACCAGCTTTCGTTTCTCCTCGTCAAATTCTCGGTACTTATCTTCCCCATTAGCTCTAAGCTTATCATTAGCTTCATTCACGCGCTTGATAACAGAATCCTTCTCTCTCAAACAATGTTGTAGATCCTCGTTTGTTCGCTTCAACTCAGAAATTTCTCTTGTTTTCTCCTCAATTTCTAATCCCTGCTTTTCAGTTACCAATCTGGCCTCTCGAATCTCTACTAATTGTTCGTTCCGAACCTTCTTTAGATTCTCAAGAAGCTCTGTACTGTTTCTATGGTCCATTCTAAGCTTTTCATTCGCAGCTTTCACTTCATCAAGCTCTTCATAGACCTTCTCCATTTTTAACTACCTACATACCAAATGAACACAACAATGACGCAGAATCGAAATCCAAACATAAAAATAGCCTAAAACTTTGATTCTACAGATCTTTAGAAAGTAACAAAGCAATAAATAGCCAAATTTTGTCAGATTCTCTCAAACACTGTAACTAATCGCATAATGAAATCAAATACTGTAGAAAGCTATAAAACCAGTTATGAATCTCAAACTGCAGAAGAAATCAAACCCTAATTGATAAACACTCAAAATCAGCGAAACAATCTAAAAATCAAGTACCTGTTTCGGAAATACTGAATCTTCAAACCAGAAATTTCATCAAGAAATCGATCGATCTGCTTAAATTCTTCAGGATGAGAGAGAGAGTGCGAGAAAATGGGAGAAGAGAAGAAGAAACGAACTGAGACGATCCAAGGAGCCGTTGGAGAAGAAAAGGGTAAAAGTTTTAAATTTTAAAATGGTGCAGACGGAGATCGAAGTTAACGCCGTTAATTAACTTCCGTTCAACTTTATGGGCCTTTACAAATCTTGGCCCATTAATTAATACCAAACTTTTTAATTTATTTGTAACCATATTTATATACTCACTACTATTACCCCACCAGACCTGTACTAAGGACGGGATAAATAAATTGATTAACACAATATAAAATATAATATTTAATATAATTTTATCACAATGTTTTGGTTAGTAAGATTTTCTAACATTAATTCGTGTTAGATTTTTCAAACGTGATTTTTAAATTATTAATTTTAATGAAAAAAGAGGTTATTATTTAAAAAAAAGCGGAGGTGCGTGGAGAAGTTATTTTGATTATGGTTAATGGTTATTGTGAGTTGAAATTAATAACAAAAAATATGACACGTTCTTTTTTTTTTTTTTTTTTTTTTTTTTTTTGAACAAAGTTCTTTTTCTTTTTTCTTTTTTTTTTTGGACCAAATTCTTTTTCTTTTTTCTTTCTTTTGTTTTAGTAACCTTTTTAGTTTACTTGCCATATGTAAACATTTGATTATACAAGTGATTTGTGTATCTTATAAAAAAAATGTCAACATTTGATTATACAAGTGATTTGTGTTTTTCTAAATTGTAATATAAACGATTTGGTGTATAAATATAATATCGGATTAAACTTTTAAAATTATTGATATTATGGGTACAATTCCTGTGCAAGATGATGTTACGGCAACTTCCACGTAAATGAGGAAATATGATAGTATAGGATGTAAATGAGGGTCAAGAAAGAGATTCTATCATTCTCCCATGACATGGCTTTAAATTCCTGTTTTTTTTTGTTTTTAATCTGTTTTAATGACTCAAATTACTTCTAATTTTTCAGGCGTTTCCCCGATCAATCACACTGAAATCGATGAAACAGTTCATTGGAATCATAACTTGCCTTTTCGCCTTTTTCCTGTTTCAAGCTTACCTGATGGGAAGATTCTGGCTTTCCTTGCCAAAACCGGTATTATGTATTCAACAGAGATTATGTGGATCGTGGTGCTTGGAGACTCGAGACCTTCCTTGTTCTCTTGTCCTGGAAGGTAAACTCTTAACTAAGCTATTTTGCTATTAGCTCAAATCTTGAGTTTTTTACTAAATTTCATCTCTTTTTGGATGTTTAGGTTTTGATGCCGGACAGAGTCTACCTTCTCCGTGGTAATCATGAATCCAAGTATTGCACATCTATGTATGGTTTCGAAAAGGAAGTGCATACAAAATATGGCGACAAGGGAAAACATGTGTACCGCCAATGTCTGGGTTGCTTTGAAGGGCTTTTTTTGGCTTCCATAATTTCTGGACGTGTTTATACAGCACACGGAGGGCTTCTCCGCAGCCCAATCTTGCCGAAGAGAACAAAAGGGAAAAGAACCGTCCGGTAGTTCTTCTGGAGCCTGAGTCGAGTTCGTTACATCAATGACCTATTTTGTTTGAAATTCTTTTGTAATATTCTTTTTTATAGTGTAACGGTTTATACAAAATCAAATCGTGATGTAACGATGACAATTTTAATTTCATTTTATAACAAAGTTGACTCGCGAACACAAAATCATTTTTTAAGGAATATGGCTAGGTGAAGTAACGGTTGTCGAGTTGATAACTACAATAGTTATAGATGAGGCTGAGTTTGATCCGGTTGAACTAATATTGGGTTTCAACGATTCGTTGAAAAAGACGATAGACGTACTTTTTTTTTTTTTTCAGTTGATCTGACTTCTTAAATCGTAATGCTACTCTGTTAAATATCTAAAGCAGGTGAAATTATAACAATAAAGTATACGACGATTGTAATACTTATCGACACGCGCCGATTAGTTGTACAACACTTTATCATTCATAACGACCAACCAAACATAGAAATCTCTTCGCAAGACCTATCAATATATAAGTTTTTGTTAATTTTGTGTGTTTGTTGTATTAAAAATATGCACACACTTCTTTCATATGATCCATCAAAGTTGACAAAGAATAAGCTTTATTCCGAATCTTAAAAGATGATAATATAGACTACGTGTACGGGTATATATACATAATACATCAATAGATTCGCCGGACCAGTTAAACTAGATTCAGTTTGATAAGATTAATTCCCACGTTTATTACAAAGAAGCAAAAGCCAAATCAAATTGTGTGGTCAACGCAAAATCAATTAAACAGCAACCGGGTTTTACTTTTACAGCAATATTTCGAGAACATTCACCAAGTTAATAATTAAGTTATAAAGTCTTATTCAGCCCTATCTCTAATGTCGTAAGATTTTCCTCGTAATCTCCACGAGTTAAGTCGGAAAACCAAAGGCAGATGAGTACGCCACGTGTCCTTGAGTTGAGCCTCAAACACACGCAAGACGATTGGATAAAATATAACACATCATCTATTTTGTACGGATTTAAGGAGCCACTTGTCCATGAATCAACGGTAGATGGGAACTCTTCTTCTCTTTTTTTATTTTTGTATTAATTAATTATATTTATATTAATAAAATCTTTTAATGTTGTGAAACTCCATCAATCAATAATTCAATATTATTGTATTGTAGTTTAATGATTGGAGAGACCGATCGTGAAATTGTGGCCGTTGGATCTAACTAAATCCAAAAGATTGGAGAAACCGGAAGAGTATTATAAATTGGAGAAGAAGACGACTAGAGCTCTTGAGTAGAAGGGACGAATTTGGTCGGGGGGATAAGAGATATGATGATGGAAGGAGATGATCTATAATTTGGGTTTTTAGGGTTTCTCTTGTCTGATCCTATTTTCGTTTAATTTCACCGATTTTGGGGTTTTAAAGTTCTTCAAATTCTAGTTGATTTCATTGTCAAATTCTAGGGCTCTTTATATATATTTCCGATTCCTGGTGAAACATTCTTTGTTTCGCCGGGTTTCAATGGTGAAGCTTAGATCTTGAGATAAGATTTAAGAAAAAAAATTTCATATTTTTCCTGGGAAAGTTTTGTCCTTTTTTTCATTCTTTTTTCTAATTCTGGGGGATTTTGATTTTGTTTGTTCATTCTTTAAACCGTTTATTGATTTCTTCTGATTCATTCTTTTACAAGCAAAAGGGTTTTCGATTGTTTGTTTCTGTGATCTTTCACCAGATTTATGGTGAAGTTTCTGAAGAAAACAATCCGATTCTTGAAATGATGAAAAGACCGATCCCAAGTTGGCCATGGTGGATATTAGGAGGTAGAAAAGATAAAGAAACTCAAGCTCTTAAGTTTCCTACAAAGATTACTCGATCTAAAGGAAGAGTTAGTAAGAGAAAGGAGCTTGAACTTGAGAGCTTTGGTTCGTCTGGATCAGAATCTGTAGCTGCTGCTGCTGCTGCTGTTGGTGATGGGCCAGAATGGTCTGTTGGATGGACTGAGCCACATGGACCTGATTTCCAAAGTGATGATGAAGGAGATGATGGTGGCTTCTTAGTGCTGGTTCCTTGTTACAGAGCTGTCGTTGAAGGCTCTCGTAATAACCAGCTCTTGGGTGCTGTCAAGAACCTCCCCAACGGTTTGCCTGCTGGTATGAATCATGATGATCACCCCTAATTTATGTTCTTGGTTTGGTTTACCATAGCTTCTCTCTTGGGATTGAAATATTGGATAATGCTTGTGTTTGGTGCTTGATCTTGCTTACTCTGAATCATGAGAATGATATATGTAGCCTGGCTTGTTGTGGTTTTGGTTTAATTAACTACCATAGTTACTCTCTTAGAGTTTTCTTTTCACATTTGATCCCATGTGCAATAGTCCACAGTCTTTGCTGTTTGATGTTTCAACAATTTTTTGACCTTATCCAAAGTGCAAACTTTTCTAATTCTGTTTCATTTTTTTCGTATCAAATGTGTAGATGGGAAGAATTATATGGAGCAGTGGCTTTCATCTCTGCAAAACCTTTGACCAGATCTCTTCCTTTTGTAGTTAGTTAGTAGTAGTTTTAGTGTCTCTAATTCACTCTGAAGAATCATTTTGGTTACTACATTAATCCTGAAAACTCAAAAAAAGGAGAAAAAAGGGAAAAGAAAAGAGAGAACCAAAAAAAAAGAAGCACAAGTAGTTTTATGTTATTTAGATTAAGATGATGGGTATTAGCTTACACTGATCCTGGAAACGGATCAAGTCCAAGAAAAAAGAAAGAAAAGAGTAAGAAAAAAGCAAGGTGGGATTGGAAAAGCTATGGAGAAGAAGTAGCTTTAAGATTTGTTACATTATCGAAATCCTAGAAAAGAGGGTGGAGAAGAAATTACATTGATCCTGGAAAAGGATTAAACCGGAAAGAAAGGAATAAGGGATTGGGGGAAGAAGAAGCAGTGCAAGAGGTTTATATCTTAAAATTGATGGTGGGAATGGGATTATTCAGCTGAGTTGGGAATTCATGTAAAATCTTGTAAATACAAAAAAAAAGAGTGATGTATATATACTCTTGTCCTGTATCATAACCTCCTCAAGACTGAGATAGGAGTGAATTTGTAGATTGTATGTAATATTGACTACCACTGATCTATTTTTGTATATAGAAACACTACTGCCATTGTAATTCTCTATATACATTCTCTGTATATATCTCCCTTGTGTATATTGCAATTGGGAAGCAGGAAGACTCCATGACAAAAAAAAAAGGAAGCAGGAAGACTTTCTCTTAGTTTTGAATGTCCAGATTCTTTAGTCTTAGGAAAGAGACGTTATGCTTTGGATCTATTTATGATTTCAAGAATTCTTAAATAAGAAAAAACAAACAGGGAAAAAATAGAGTAACAAAAAAGTACAAATTTGATGTTATAAGAACAAAAAATTCTGTTTTTTTTGTACACATCAATTAGATGGGTCAGGAGACTCAGGGGGTCCATATCTCTGAAATTATGGAAGTTAAAAGCATCCACCGTCAAGGTAGTAGTCGGCTTCCTCACGACAGGGATAAGTGATTCTCACCCTCTGTCTTTCCTGACACGTTTGTGTTATGGCTTTCTCTCAAAGGACTGGATCGTCCGAATTGTACATGTGTATAGGGAAGCTAATCGTCTAGCGGACGGATTAGCAAACTATGCTTTTTCTTTACATTTAGGTTTTCATTCGTTTACGTCGATGCCAGACTGTGTTGGCTCGATTTTGGCAGAGGATAATTATGGGCTTGGGAGCCTTAGAAATGTTCTTGTGTAATTTTTAGTTTGTTTTCTTAATACTATGTCCCCCTCCCATTACCAAAAAAAAAAAGCATCCACCGTCAAGTAGTTGATTATCATTAGGCAGCTAATGTTGGATACTTACTCTCAAAGCAAACTTTATTATTGGCTTTAATCATGAATATAATACGATATTTTCATACATAATGAGGGTAGTTTAGTCATATAATAGAGGTAGAGACAAAACCGCTGATGCCGACATAAGTGAGAAAGTGAAGTAACGTTACGCTCTGTTTCACACTTGAGAGCCTTTTGCTAGCAAAAGAAGGAAAAAGGAGAAGAAGAAGACGAAGCTGGAAAATGAACTTAAAAGCTCAGTTCACTTCACTAGCTTCTAGTGTCTCTCTTAGCTATTGAGTATTTCGGAAGCAATGGATTCCGGGTCGGGTTTGGATCCGGATACTGGTAATAAGGGTAAAGGAAGTGTTGGTGGTAATGGCGAGAGAAAGTTCGGTGCTTTCATGAAGAGAGTGGAACCGTTTCTACCTAAAAAGGATTTGAGTCCAAGAGACTTAAGATCTTGGGCGAAGAGAACTGGTTTTGTCTCTGATTACTCCGGTGAAACCAGCACGAGTACTCGTACTAAGTTCGGTGAAAGCTCTGATTTTGATTTGCTCAAAGGTAGAGATCAAATAGTCCCCGGGTCCTCTCATAAAATCGAGATGGACCCGATTTTGGGACGAAACAGACCCGAAATCGAACGTGTAACCGGATCTGAACCCGGTTCTGGGTCCGGGTCTAGAGAGGAAGAAGAGAGGAGACTAAACCGGAATGAGGCAACGTCGGAGACGGAGAATGAAGGCGGGAAAATCAATAAAGATTTGGAAAATGGATTTTATTATCCTGGCGGTGGAGAGTCATCAGAAAGTGGAGAATGGCCTAAACCAATTGTGATGAAGTTTAGTCTTAGAGATAATCCTGGATTCGGTTAGTTTTCAATCTCAGCTTTCTTTAACGGTTACATTTTGTGTTTGTTTCTTCAGGTAAGTTAAATAAATGAAGATTCTTTTCAAACACAATGATAAATGAAGATTCTTTTTGTTGAATTGAATTGCAGTTCCACTTATCTATTACGGTCTGCAACATTATCTGTCACTTGCTGGTTCACTTGTGTTTATACCTCTGGTTATTGTACCAGCCATGGATGGTTCCGATGTAAGCTTCTTGTTCTGCTTCCATGAATACTTCTTTGTTTTGTTCTTTGATTTAGTAATCTGACTTTTCATGATGATAGAAAGATACTGCCGGAGTGATTTCAACAATGCTGCTTCTTACTGGAGTTACAACTATACTTCACTCTTATTTCGGTACTCGGCTTCCGTTGGTTCAAGGAAGCTCCTTTGTTTACTTGGCCCCGGTTTTAGTTGTCATTAACTCTGAGGAGTTCAGGAACCTCACCGAGAATGTAAGTTTGCATATATAAATCAAAAAGGAGGATTTCGAGTTCTTGGAACTTTGCGATAAACTGGTGTTTCATTTCTGCGCAGAAATTTCGGGACACAATGAGGGAACTACAGGGGGCTATAATCGTCGGTTCATTGTTCCAGTGCATATTGGGATTCAGTGGTCTCATGTCTCTCCTTGTTAGGTAATTCGAGAATCTCTTGGTTTAGTAGACCTCACAGATATCACATTTTTCCTCTTAATATGTTATGTTAATCTCTATTTTCAGATTTATTAATCCTGTCGTCGTAGCCCCAACTGTAGCTGCAGTAGGATTAGCATTCTTTGGCTATGGATTTCCGCAAGCCGGCACTTGCGTTGAGATCAGCGTTCCCTTAATACTTTTGCTTCTCATTTTCACATTGGTAAGAATTTGCCTCAGCTTGAATAATAATAGAAGCATGTGTCTATCTCTCTGATAAGGGATTGTTTTCTACTTAACTATTTTCAGTATCTCCGCGGAGTTTCACTCTTTGGGCATCGCTTATTCCGAATTTACGCGGTATGTAGTTTATCCTTAGTATTAGTGAAGTGTAAAGTTTCAGTCTTTGTTTTGAGGAATCAGGCGTTTGCTTTTGCTATCATGTTCCCAGGTACCACTGAGTGCTCTGATCGTATGGACATACGCATTCTTTTTGACTGTTGGTGGGGCATATGACTACAGAGGCTGCAACGCCGATATACCAAGCTCTAACATATTGATAAATGAGTGTAAGAAGCATGCGTATACTATGAAGCATTGCAGAACAGATGCTTCAAATGCCTGGAGAAGTGCTTCTTGGGTCAGAATCCCTTATCCATTTCAATGGGGGTTTCCAAATTTTCACATGAGAACTTCTATCATTATGATCTTTGTGTCTTTAGTTGCATCAGTGGATTCGGTAGGTACTCAGCTCCTCTTTGCCTTTCCTGTTTTTCCCCTAAAGGTGTGATCTTGTGGCTAAAATGCTGGCGTTGGTGCACTTGTAGGTTGGAACATATCATTCTTCATCTATGTTAGTGAATGCTAAGCGCCCAACCCGGGGAATTGTCAGTAGAGGTGTTGCATTAGAAGGCTTTTGCAGTTTATTGGCTGGAATATGGGGCTCAGGAACCGGATCAACCACTTTAACTGAAAATATTCATACCATCAACATCACCAAGGTGGCTAGCCGAAGAGCTTTGACCATCGGAGCTATGTTCTTAATAGTATTGTCATTTTTAGGTAAGCATCATCCAGTGAATGATCCAAATTAAGTGTGAAATCTATATCATACCTTTTACTCCATTTTGTAATTTTGACAGGAAAATTAGGCGCGATTCTTGCTTCAATACCACAGGCTTTGGCTGCTTCAGTATTATGCTTTGTATGGGCACTTACAGTGGCTCTAGGTCTATCGACTCTACGGTATACACAAACAACAAGCTTTAGGAACATAACCATAGTTGGAGTCTCACTGTTTCTTGGATTATCCATCCCTGCTTACTTCCAACAGTACCAGCCGCTATCCACTCTAATACTACCGAGCTATTATCTGCCCTTTGGAGCCGCGTCAAGCGGACCATTCCAAACGGGTATCGAGCAAGTAAGCCACTTCCCTTCTCTTGCCTTGAGTAGTGTTTTCTGGGACAATGACCGAGTGTCTCTTCTTCTAATGCAAACTGCAGCTTGATTTTGCAATGAACGCGGTGCTATCTTTGAATATGGTTGTCACCTTTCTACTGGCTTTCATACTGGACAACACTGTACCGGGTAGTAAGGAAGAGCGAGGAGTATATGTATGGACAAGAGCAGAGGACATGGATATGGATCCAGATATGCAAGCTGATTACTCATTGCCAAGAAAATTTCCTCAGATTTTTGGTTGCAGATTTTGTTAAGCTCCAATTTCAGTTTCTCAATAGCTTACCCACATGTTCTTAATATATGAAAGAAAAGGTTCTCACTAAAAAGAGAGTTGTAGGTTTGTGGAGAATATCACTTCTCGAACAATGTCGTAGTGATAGTCCCCTCAAGTGTTGCATTTGCGTTTGTTGGGAACCCTAAAAAGAAACCGACTAATCCAGAGGATGTAACAGAGTACACAATACACAAAAATAATGAATTTTCCTCAAAGAATGAAATGTCGTTGTTCCGTGTTACTGTTATAAGCTATGATATTTAAAACTTACAAGAGGTGTACATGCTAGCTTTTTTTTTTGCTTGGGACCGTATCTACGCGGTTGAAGAAAAGAAAAAAAAGGAGTCTTTGATCAGTACTTGATGACATGATGGCGTAACCATAGTTCATACATGATCATGTGAAATGCGTCGAATTTGACTGGAGGTGTGTTCCATTGAAAATGCTTCTGTACCTGCACAACAACAAGACCAATCAGCTTTCTTGTATTACAATATTGGAGAGAAGGATGAAAATTTCTCTTTACCTTGACCAAGTTGTGATGCAACGAAACAAACTCTGAGTGAGGTATGTCCTTTAGGATCTGCTTAAGGTTATAGACATCTTGCTCTCTGAGTACAACCGCAAATTTTCGCCAATTCAGGATGTCGTTGAATGGCAGGTCGTAGTAGTCTGATAATACGACTGTCCAAAAATAATGCGAATGAAATAACAAGATAAATTAGTTCAGTTTCTTTGACGGTATAGCCTTCTGATAAGTGCAGAAAGAGTATAAAATCATGTACCAGGGATACATCCATAATGGATCGAGTCAGTTATGCGAGCGCTGTTGACTTGAGAACCGCCAGGGCATATGCAGAATTTAGTCCGGTAGAATCTCTTCTGATACACTAAATGCCCAGTAGCTCTGTTAATTCTGTTGTTTGAAATATCAAGCTCTGTGTCATTTTCCCACACACGAGCAAGTATTACCCGTATCTTGGAATTTCGATGGCCAGCCCAAAAACCAAGGGTCGTCCTGTAACACAACCGTATTACAGTATTAGTAACATTGAGGATGCAACTGTTAAATCAAGTTCCAAATAGAGATAAAGAATATGATAAGAAAACGAGCCAACAATACAACTCTAACATCTAATTAGTTCAAGAACCTTTAAAGCCTCTATCTAGTCAATTACAATATCCGGTCATTCTAAATGATTGATATTTTGGAGAAATTTAGCAGCAAAGCTATAAACTTTTGAACATTTCCGGAGTTCCTAATCGAAAAGAGAGGACTTATGCTTAATTATTGATTGTATCGAACACAGGCACAAAACTGCGGAATCAGTAATATGCAGAGAGCTGAACACTCCTCTTTCTTAAATGAAAAAACTGCGAAATGACACAAGAAGAATATAATGAGCTTAGCTTACCTGTTTTCAACATCATTTCCACCAGCAGGGAGTGCAAATGGCTGAAGAACTTGAGGCAAGGCAACATCTTTATGAGGAATAAAACCAACATTGTAGCTCGGTGAACACACAACTCTAATCGAATTCTTAATCAGAAGCGGAGATCCCTCAAATGCTCTAACACCAACGTCGTGACAAGTGACAAAGAAGTGATCTGCTCCTAAGGTTCTATTCCAATAAGGGTACTTAGCTATCAATCCATCAACGTAATCTTGAACAATCACAGTCATGTTCTCATATGATGTTCCCTGCGACAAAAAAAATGCAAATTCCCCAAAATCAGAACTAATTCCCAAAATTTCATCTTTCTAAATCCTAATTTCATGGAATTTGCAATTTACAGTGAATCAAAGTCGTGAAATTCTTACTTTGCCTCGCATCTTGTGACAAGAAATAGGAATGAAGAAGAGATCGGCCTCATCTGGATCTAGGGTTCGAAATCGACTCTCTCTAATGTTCTGAAAGAAGTAACCCTCACTGGCATATTTACCAGTCACTTTCCTCGGCGTCTGATAAAACGTGTTTGGATCGCCGTCGGGATAAATGTACACCTTGAATCTCTTCTCCATCTCGGCGTAATTCAATCGGAAAGCTTCTGGCGAGTGATAAACATCGGAATAATTTTCATCTTCCGCCGTCATCGATGCTCCCCCGTCTTCGTTGTTATCAGTCTTATCTTCCTTCACAAAGGTCTGAGGAACATGAATCGGCGATACGACGACCGGAGACGGCGGCGAAGTGCGCAAGGAATTGAAAGAGAGGTAGAAGAGGGAAACGAAAGTGAGAACAGCGACGGTGAGGAGTGATCCTTTGAGTGAACATAGCGGCGAAGATCCGGCGCCGGAGAACTGCGACGGTTTAACGATTGTCATCGTCGGCTCGGATCTAAAGCTCTCTCTATTGAACTTGAAATTGAATCAATCTCTCTGCATTTTAGCTCTTTTAGCTGTCTTTTGTGTGAGCTCACATGCTTTCTTCTTTCATTTATTTATTTTATAACTACTTTTTTTTTATATCATTGTATTTTTTTCATTATTTTTCGTTACTATATCTTTTATTTTGTTTTAATTCGGCCTTATCTTGTATAACGTCTAAGTTTTTTAATTTGAAGCAAAACATTATTATATATATCAAATTATTCTAATTTATCAAATGGACCTCAAACATGTGGTAGATATAAACGATCCTTTATACGTACACAAGAAAACATTATTTACATTTTCAAATAGTTTGTCACAACATTTAAGTCATGCAATGAATTCAACGTTACAACTTGTTCATTATGTATGCAACACAAAGTTTCACAATACATATGATCACACTCCAAATTAAAGATATAAAGAAACTTTCACAAAATTTAATATTTTTCATCAGGAAACTTCCATTATTATGCTCGGCTCCCGTTTTTATAACTATTGCAAAAAACTTAAATCTCCATATTCTTTATAATTTCTATTTAACAAGGAAAAAGAAAAAAAAAAAGGAAATATGCTTAGAAGCAAAGATCTTATTTTCTTGTATCAATATGAGTCCTATTGGAACTCTAATGTCAGAAGTCAAAGTACATCCTAGTTAGGTTTTGGTGCACCTATTCCCGTTCAGTCTTGGACTTTGTTTAACAAGTTAAACCACACACGCATATAAATATGCATAGATGCAAAGAGCTTAGTCTTACGCTAATTTTGATCTGAAGATTTTGAATGAGAAGATGGTTTCGCAGAAGAAGATAGCTTCGTTAATTATTTGTTTCTCTCTGTTGCTTCTTCTTCCAATCGCCTTTTCTGAGCCGACATGGTCAGTTTATTTTGTTTTTCTTTGTATGTTACAATCAAACATATACATGTATCCACATCTATGTTGTATGTGCACAAAATTCACATGTTTCTCAAATCTCATGCATATTTCGTTTGTTTGTTTTTTTGCTAGCAATTGTGATTCTCATATGTTTACCAAAAAAAAAAAAAAAAAATTGTGATTCTCATATGAGTTCTAAGATATTATATTCTTGATTTTGACATAGAAAAAAACTTGATTACAAAAAAGATCTTTTGGATGCATATCAAATTAAGAAAATTGTTTTATTAGGATTATAACGTTTGTATCTATGTTCTTGGATGTGTGTTAACTTGTACAAGTCGATCTTGTTTTTAAGGTTACAGTTTCTTATATATTTCGTGTCTAACATTAGAAACAAACCATAATTAATTAGTCTCCCACTTTGCGTTATAGTTAACTTTATTAATTATATATATGTACACTATCAGCGTTTTCAATTCAATGCATTGACTTAATTTATGCGTAATTATTAAAATTCTACAGGAACTTAGAAGGAATAAGTGCAAGAGCTCCAACAGTGCAGCAGATAAGAAACAGACATGGGACTCGAGAGGTATATATTCAATGATATACAATATGTTTTTAATCAATAATCGAGAAATTATACATGCTAATTAATGTATATATAAAACTAAAAAATTTCAGGTGATAGTAGACAACGGGATAATCAGAGTCAGTTTCTCGAGTCCTCAAGGACTTATAACTGGGATCAAATACAAAGGAATCGATAATGTTCTTAATCAACATCTCCGAGATCGAGGGTGATTAATTTTCAATAAACTAATATTGTAGTAATCAATTATTATATCCCAAAAGCTTATGTTATGTAAGTACATATAATTGTCCTGATTAATTAATTTGATTTAATGTAGGTATTGGGACATAACATGGCGAGGACAAAACATTCGCCAGGGCGGCTTAGATCGGTAATTACTAGCATAGTATACTTTGTCTAATTTGTCAGTTAAAACATATTTAATAAAACTAATACACGTTCACATTAATAGAGCATGTATCTAACTTCTTTTTTTATAACGTCAGCATGTATCTAACTTATATTAGGGTCCCTTCTTTTTTTTTTTAATTCATAAAAAAATTGATTTTCTTCAGAAAATATATTTAATACAAATATGGCTACTAGATACTAGTTTCTTTTGGGTGGTATGTCGACTGACTAAACCCTTTTAATCTATATATATACATCTATTTATTTTTTGTTCAGAATCGAAGGAACCAAATTTAGAATCATTAATCAAACCCAAGAACAAGTAGAGATTTCGTTCTCTAGAACATGGGAGGATGGTGGTTCTCATATTCCATTAAACGTAGATAAGAGATATATCATACGTACAAATACTCCAGGAATCTACACATATGGAATCTTCGAGAGACTTCCCGATTGGCCAGAACTCGATATGGGTTTAATTCGAATCGTTTTCAAACTCAACTCAGAGAGGTATCCTATACAATTCCAATGTTTTGTTATTTGCTTGTTTTCTTCTTAAAGAGTTTATCTAAACTCCAAAAAATATGTTTGTAGATTTCATTACATGGCGGTGGCGGATAATCGGCAAAGAGAAATGCCAACGGACGATGACCGTGACATCCATCGTGGCCATGCCAAGGCTCTTGCTTATAAAGAGGCTGTACAATTGACTCATCCTCATAACTCGATGTTCACAAACCAGGTAATTAATCTTTATATACGGTTTTAGAATTAATAAAGGATGCATGCAGATCAAATAACGAATACGTTTTAAGATATTCAGTTAAGAGATAGTAATATATTTATTAATATAGTTAGGAAAATCTATAGCTAATCAAAATTTCACCTGAGCCGTAATCCATATAGTATAGTACTCATTGCATTTTGCGTATTTCAAGTCACATATTTTGGATATTTGAAGAATGGATAAATATCTAATTGTTCTTGCATCGAATGATATTAGGTGGATGATAAGTACCAGTACACATGCGAAGTCAAAGACAACAAAGTGCACGGTTGGATCTCAACTAAGTCCCGTGTCGGCTTTTGGATCATCTCACCGAGCGGCGAATATCGCTCTGGTGGACCGATCAAACAAGAGCTCACGTCTCATGTCGGTCCCACGGCCCTCACGGTAAGGAGATCCTCCAAAGAGCAAAAGATTACATTTTTAGTATATATCAATCTTTTCGTTACTTAATTAATTTGAATATGCAGACTTTTATAAGCGGGCATTATGTTGGTACGGACATGGAAACACATTACAGAACTGGTGAAGCATGGAAAAAGGTCGTGGGACCTGTTTTTATTTACTTGAACTCTGATTCTACCGGCAATAATCCTCGAGGTTTATTATGGGAAGATGCTAAAAGACAGGTTATTTTTTAATATTAATCAATTAATTTAAATAATTTACAAAGACAAGACGTTAATTTTAGTTATTAATCCAGTCCGGAAAAGAAGTCAAAGCTTGGCCGTACGACTTTGTAGCATCCTCTGACTTTCCTTCTCGTCGAGAAAGAGGATCCGTCACCGGTCGTCTCCTAGTCGACGATAGGTATATTTTATCCATAATTATGCACAAATCCATAATTTATTTTGAACTTTTAGTTGATATCTATCTAATTTTTTGGCAAATATTTTTCAGATTCTTGACGTCGGGAGGATCTGCATATGTCGGTTTAGCACCGCCGGGTGTAGCTGGTTCATGGCAGACAAATACTAAGGTTTATTATTACACTTTGATCTCTTTCTTTAAACTTTAATGTAACTGAATTATCGATTACATGTATTGATTGTTGATTTTTTTTTTTTTAGGGATATCAATTTTGGACCAAGACTAACGAAACCGGTTATTTCACAATAGATAACGTTAGACCGGGAACTTACAACCTCTATGGATGGGTTCCTGGTTTTATCGGGGACTTTCAATATCAAAACCGCGTTACCGTAGCTTCAGGTTCAGAGATTAGTCTTGGTAGAGTCGTGTACAAGCCACCTAGGAACGGTCCAACATTATGGGAGATTGGTGTACCGGATCGAACCGCCCGAGAATACTTTATACCGGAGCCATACAAGGATACAATGAACCCTTTATACCTAAACCACACTGACAAGTAAGTCTTTAACTCATCATTCCTGTTCTTGTTGTTCGAAAACTGGTTTTGGTTCTGATGATTCCGGTTTGGCTGTTTCACAGGTTTAGGCAGTACGGATTGTGGCAAAGATACACAGAGTTATATCCAAATCATGATCTTGTCTACACAATTGGAGCTAGTAACTATAGCCAAGACTGGTTCTACGCGCATGTCACAAGGTTATAAGTTACATAAAACCAAAAAGTTTGCAACTTCCAATGAATTCTTGAATAAACTTTAATTTTGATTCACTTATTCTGCAGGAACATGGGTGATTCAACGTACGTGCCAACAACATGGCAGATTGTGTTTCGTCTTCCATATGTAAACTGGCGAGGCAGCTACACATTGCAGCTAGCTTTAGCCTCGGCTGCACGGGCTAATTTACAAGTTCGAATCAATAACGAAAACTCGAGGCCGCTTTTCTCAACGGGTAGTATCGGAAAAGACAATGCTATAGCAAGACATGGAATCCATGGAATCTACAGGCTTTATAGCATCAGTGTGCCAGGAAGGTTGCTAAGAACCGGGACCAACACGATTTATCTTCGACAGGCTAAAGCAGTAGGACCATTTGAAGGTCTTATGTATGATTACATTCGTCTAGAAGAGCCTTCTAGAAATTAGAATCATACAGTAGTTAGGATTTGGTTTTTCTTTCTTTTTGTTTTTACACTATTTTTAGGAGATTATAGTTGTATAGATCAAGAAGGGTTTTTGAGATTTACTGGGTTTTGATATATTTTTATTAAATTGATTTGGATTTTTGATATGATTGTTATGGTATAAGATTCATAAGTGTTGAGGTTTATATTTTGATCTTAAAATCCGGAACAAGATTGAAGCATGAACAAGAAAATGCCACCAGCAACAGAGACATTAAGAGATTCAAATTCACCTGCCATGGGAATGCTCACAAGCTCGCATACTTTCCGTGACTGCTCAGACAAACCGTTCCCTTCACTACCTAAAATCAAGAATAAAGGCTTCTCTGCTAAAGATTGAGCAAACTCTTGGGAAAGTCTGGAGACGGGTTTCAGTTTCTGAGTAGTAGTTTCTGGATGACCAGCTAATAGTTTCATATGGAACTCATGTTCAAGAAGCTTAAGATGGTTCCAATTACCAGAAACTATAGGCAGTTGAAAGGAAGCACCTCGGCTTGCTCGAAGAGCTTTGTCGTTGAACGGATCACAACAGCCAGGAAGCAGAAATGCACCATCCTATTAAAAACATTAGCCAGACAATGATGATTTCTCTTTAGAGAATGATCTAAAATGCAATTGACATTGAAGAGAGAAGAAGGCTGAACATTTATACCCAGTTAAAAGCCATAGCTGATCTGATTATTGTGCCAAGGTTCCCCGGGTCCTGCAACAACATGAAAGGACAACTATTACCAATCCAAATTTCCTTCCTTGATCAAGACATGATCATTAAACTAAGCGTCAAGATAAACCTGTATGCTGTCAAGAACAAGAAGTCGGTGAGCAGAAGGGAACCATTTATTGCAGTCTCTTATGATGTCTTCATCATCTTTAAGATCAATGAAGCTGCTAGGGATTCTCATCAAGGCAATGGCTTCAACAGATTCAGTAGATTGCACTCCAGAGAGTTTCTTCATCACCAAAGAACTTACTCGAACAATGCGGATACTTAGACTCTCTAATCCTTGTGGAATCTGAGCTTCCTCGTGAAGAAGTAGACACTCAATTTCAGTTGTGATTCCTTTCTTATTCTCTTGGAACATACATACTTCCCTGTGAACAATGCCTTAAAGTTATCTCCTTGAAACTAAATTTCACATGAAATCAATCAAACAAAGAAAAAGGAAACTACTTTACTCAATTCTCTCAGTAGCTATGAAGAACACAGAAAGTATAAGATCACTGATAAGTTACCTAATTGGGATAGCTCCAACGACAAGAACAGAGCCATGGGCATGGCGATAAGAGGAGCTTTGGCGGAGCTTAAGGCAGTGTTTGACAAAAGGGTTCGAAGTGCTGGTGATGGATTTCACATGAGAAGGTAAAGAAACCCTACTCGCCGGAGATTTATCTGAACCTTCGATAAGAAGATCATCGGAAAGGTTTATCTGAATCTGGGTTCTCTGTAACTGAGCTGATGAAGCTCGAAGCTTTGAAACAGTGGTTTTGAATTCAAATGGGAGACGTGTTGACACAGATTGTGAAGCGAAAGCACATCCGCAATGCATTGCCGTTTGCAACTAAATCCAATTTCTCTTCTTTTCCGGTGAAGCCAAGGCGGAGAAGATGACTAAAGAGTTTCATAGTCTGTAGAAAAGCCCAATATACCAAAAGGCCCAATAATAAGCCCATTAAAGGATGTTTTTTAACGGTAAATTCTCTCTGTTTCTATTTTCTCTTCTTCTTCGTCTATGAATCTGCAAATTTGGTTCTTTCATGTTCGTTCTATGAAGTGAATTCATGTTACAAATGCAGTTTAACAGAGAAAATCGATATGTGATTGTTTGATCACTATTTCCGACTAAATTTTGTGATGCATTTTACTGAGAAATCAGCTCTTTTGGAATTGATCAGCCGATGCAGCTCTCTTCGCGTTTTCAAACAGATACAGACTCAATTGAGTTCTCGTGATCTTCTTCGTGATGAATTAATCGTCAACAAAGTCGTCACATTTCTGGGCAAATCCGCCGATTATGCATCTTACAGCTGTGTAATTCTCCATAGTATCCGTTCTGTGTTGAGTTCGTTTCCATACAACACGCTTTTATCAAGCTACGCAGTGTGCGATAAACCAAGAGTGACGATTCTTGTTTACCGGACATTTGTGAGTAATGGGTTTTCACCGGACATGTTCACGTTTCCGCCCGTTTTCAAGGCTTGTGGGAAGTTTTCAGGGATCGGAGAAGGGAAACAGATTCATGGAATTGTCACGAAGATGGGTTTTTCAGATGATATCTATGTGCAAAACTCGCTTGTTCATTTGTATGGTGTGTGCGGCGAATCAGGGAATGCATGTAAAGTGTTCGATCAAATGCCTGTGAGAGATGTAGTTTCGTGGACTGGCATTATATCTGGTTTCACGAGGACTGGTTTGTATAAGGAAGCTTTGGATACGTTTTCAAAGATGGATGTTGAGCCTAATTTGGCTACGTATGTTTGTGCGTTGGTAGCGAGTGGGCGGGTAGGGTGTTTGAGTTTAGGGAAAGGAATCCATGGATTGATCTTAAAAAGGGCATCTTTGATTAGCTTAGAGACTGGTAATGCTCTTATAGATATGTATGTGAAATGTGAGCAATTGTCTGATGCGTTGAGAGTATTTGGTGAATTGCAAAAGAAAGATAAAGTTTCTTGGAATAGTATGATTAGTGGGTTGGTTCAATGTAAAAGGTCTAGTGAGGCGATTGAATTGTTTTCTCTGATGCAAACGTCTTCGTGTATAAAACCAGATGGGCATATACTTACAAGTGTTCTCTCTGCATGTGCTAGCTTAGGAGCTGTCGAATACGGAAGATGGGTTCATGAGTATGTTTTAAGCGCTGGAATCAAATGGGATACGCATATTGGAACAGCGATTGTCGATATGTATGCAAAATGTGGCTACATTGAAACAGCTTTGAAGATTTTCAACGGAATTAGAAGTAAGAATGTGTCTACTTGGAATGCTCTGTTAGGTGGTTTAGCTATCCATGGACATGGACATGAATCCCTTAGATATTTTGAAGAAATGGTTAACCTCGGTTTTAAGCCGAACCAGGTAACTTTTCTTGCGGTTTTAAACGCTTGTTGCCATGCGGGTTTAGTCGATGAAGGGAGAAGATATTTCCATAAAATGAAAACCAGAGAATACAATCTATCCCCTAAGCTAGAGCATTATGGATGCTTGATAGATTTGCTTTGTAGAGCTGGATTGTTAGATGAAGCATTAGACCTCGTTAAAACGATGCCGGTTAAACCGGATGTGCTTATATGTGGAGCAATTCTTAGTGCTTGTAAGAGTAAAGGGACATTAATGGAGCTTCCTAAAGAGATATTAGATAGTTTTTTAGAGATGGAGTTTGAAGATAGTGGTGTTTATGTGTTGCTGTCTAACATTTTTGCTGCTAACAGAAGATGGGATGATGTTTCGAGAATTAGGAGGTTGATGAAGGTGAAAGGTATCTCAAAGATTCCAGGATCAAGTGCTATTGAGAATGTTCATGGCATAGAACAATGATGATGTATGTATGACATGATCATCATATGAGAATGTCTGACATACATTAGAGAGTTCATGAGTTTCTCGCATGTCTCTGCCTAAAGCTGAACTTGTCCTCTTCTACTTCACGTTCCTCTCGCTTCTTCACCTTATTATATGTATATAATATTTTAATTATAATGTCTATGCAGTTACATGGTACATGATTATTATCACAGAAATTCTTGACTCAGCGATTTATAATTTATCATTTTTCTCAAGAATGATTTGATTTAAAAGTTCATTTTTTTTCTCTTGGAAATTAAGCAATTTATTATGCTAAAAATTACAACAAAGGGGAAATTAATACTGGTTCATAGCTTCTGCATCCTAGCTACAATATTAGAGACTAATAATGGTAAATAATAGTGATAATTAGAGCAGAGCATTATTATTAGCATTATGGTACCAATTACCTAAATTACCCTCACCATCACCATTATCTTCATGACTGCCACTTGTTGCTCCTCCTCCCATGGCGGGTCTATCTAAAACCCAATCCGTCGTCGCCGTCGAAGGAGGAATCAACTCTACGTTCTGAAACATAACCGGTTTCTCGTTAACCGGAAGTGAATCTTGGAGAAACATGGAAGTGATGAGTCTTTGTTGCTGAAGCTTCTGGAGCAAATCTTGGTTTAAAGAACTCATAGACTCGATAGAAGAAGATGCAAGGACGTTATAGTTAGGATCCAACGGAAACATATAGCCGGAGAATCCACCGGAACTCATCATCATCATCCCCGTCGCAGGATGGTTTCTTGCAAGCTCGTGAGACGACGATGAAGTCACGTTAGAGAACAAAGGAGGAGAAGAGATGACGTGGAGGCTGCAAGGCTTGTTCTTGTTTCGGGTTGAGCCCCCGACGGGGACGTTACGGAGGGCTCCGCCACGTGTCCAGTAACGGCGACAGCTCTTGCAGTAGTGACGTGGCTGAGACAAGCTGTAGTTGTTGTAGTAACAGAATTTGGTGTTGACTGAATCACATCTTGGACACTTGAGTACTGGCTGCGTCGCCGGAGATGGTGCTTTGTTATTGATCTGACGTGGTGGCTTCGCCGTCGTCTTGATCCTCTGTGGTTTGAAGCTGGTGGTGTGGCTCTGGTGGGATGACGTCATCATGAATTATTTACCCTTTTTTTGTGTCTTAAGGAGATTGTGCAATATGGGGCAAGAGAGAAGAAATTTGGTTCTTGCGATTTCCATGAATCTTCATATGTATATATATGAACACAAAGACGTTTATAAAACTGTGTATATATATGATTATATGTACGTACATGCATGCTTGTTGTGTATAGTGTGTATATTATAAAGCCAAATTAATGTGTATAACCAAGTGTATGTATAGTTTATAGAAATTTGGGAATTTATGAGATTTTATTTCCAAGTTTTCTATTATAAAATTGGTTACAGTTACTTGCGATTTTTTTTTTTTTTTACCGATCATTTCACGCAATTAAGCAAGTAGCACATTGGTATTTAGGTTCTTCATGATAGGTGGAATAAGTGAAATTACATCAGTGATGAGAGTATTTGATGGTATCTGCCTAACTATAACTAATATGCGTTATTCAACTACTTGTCGCATATCGACATGGATAGCCATTAGCCACGATTTAGGCGTTAGCATCAATCGTATAAGCTAGGGAAAAAAAGCGTGACCCTCCCTGACTAAACGTGAAATATATAGCCAAAGATTTAGTGTAAAAAATCTCTGGCCACTGGGCCAGTTTCTTTTAGTACTAAATAGATTATATAAAAACGACGATTAATTAACATATATATAGCTTTAAGCCTTTAACCATATACTATATATGAATCGTGATATATAGCGGTTGAACAGCGAGGACCTCTCAATTCATATTCACTTATTAGTACCACACTTCAGATTTGTTATGTGGGTCTATATTTGTTAAGAAATATTTAAGCTGGTATTCTAGTTGATAAATTCACCAATTAGTCCTACGAAAATTTTACATCGATATATGATTTTGAAATAAATAAAAGAAATAGTTACATATGTAGTTCAATGTGGGTAAACTTAACTCATTTAGTCGAGCAAAGATTACCTTCAGAATCATGTTCCTAAGTTTTGAGTTTTCAAATAGTGATAAATTATGTACGTATTTGAATGATCTTATAAAAAATATCTCTTATATTATTATATTATGTAATATACAGACAAGACAAGATAAGATCGACCTAGGGAAGAGAGAGAGAGAATGAGAGATGTGTGGTAAAAGGTACGAGGTAAAGAAAGGGAAGCCATATCAAGGAGTGGAGTGCTTCGCATTGGAAACAAACTCGAACTTCATTGTCTCCTCTCTTATTGGAAGCAACACAACACAAGTCGTACGGTTCATTTATTATCCTCTTTGACTTTTCACTTCTTTTGCTTCTCCATCGAATATGAAGATAACTAATTTGTCACACATTAGCTTGATAATTTAATTTCAGGAATAACTCACCTAACGATAACTATTTTTCCATTAATCATCTGATCTCTTGAAATCAAGATTTGTTGTTAGTCTATAAAGCCATTCTACCAAATTTTACGATAAATATCTGGAAAATTGTCACTTTAATTTTGCGAATTCCTAGTTAATCGATTTTTTTTCTTTTCATCTAAAGATTTTATCATTACATTTTGCTATTTTATAGTGTTGTCTATCGAAATCTTAGATACTAATTTGTAATTCTTGTCTTACCACCAAAATCTGATCATAGAGAGACAATATAATATTCAAGTTTATTAATAGATTAAAGCATACCACATAGCAATCATACAACATCCAAGAAACAACACGAAATTATTACAACAAACCAAACAAGAAAGAAAGCTTTGGGGAAATCCAACTCATAAGATTTATGAATTAGGAGTAGGCTTCAATGTGTTGGCAATATCAATCACAAATCGGTACCTAACGTCTGCCTTCTGGAGCCGTTCCATTGCGGTGTTGACATAATCCGCAGAGATAAGCTCAATATCCGCGGTGATGTTGTGTTTAGCGGCCATATCCACCATCTCCTGAGTCTCTTTTATCCCTCCTATCATACTTCCCATTACCATCTTCCTCCCTATATATAATACACGATAAATCACAACCACACACAACAAAAAAAAAAAACACAATTTCAATGTTATTTTCGCGCTTCATTGACTAAACACTACAGATTTAGTTAAATGTATATTGTTACTACAAATAAAGCTTACCAAAGATGAGAGGCATGACCGGTAGCTCGAGTGGCTTCTCCGGTGCACCAACCATAACAAGTTTTCCCTTATGCTTCAGCAAACCGAGCAACGGAAGAAGCGGATGAGTCGCAGATACGGTATCAATTATACCATCCATAGTCCCCATTGCATCCTTCATCTGTTTTGGGTCACGGCTCACCAAGAACGCATCCGCACCAAGGTGGTTAATCGCCTCGTCTCTCTTACTCTCTGAAGTACTAATAACCGTAACCTTAGTACCCATAGCCTTGGCAAATTTCACTCCTACATGACCCAAACCGCCTAATCCTACCACACCGATGTGCATACCGGGTTTGTCAAGCCCGTGATACTTCATAGCGGAATAGACTGTGATCCCGGCGCAGAGGAGCGGTGCGGTAGCGTCCAAGGGAAGATTGTCGGGAATACGGATGATGAAACCTTCTTCGCAAACCATGTGGTCGGAGTAACCACCGCATGTTATGGTGTCGTCGTAGTACTTATATCCGTACGTTTGGATCGATTTTGGACAGTAGTTTTCTTCACCTTCGGTGCAGCTGTCACATGACCCGCACGAGCTGACCAGGCACCCAACTCCGACTTTGTCTCCGGCTTTGAATTTAGTCACTTTGGCTCCGACTTCAGTCACCACGCCCACGATCTCATGCCTGAAAAACAAAAACTCAGTTTCGGAGTTAATGTCAGTATTAGAGGAGATAAATCATTTACTTGAAATTAATCAAATTAATCAAAACAGACATAGTTGAGATTAACTCCAACTAAAATAAGAAAAAACATGAATTAAATGCCATGAATTTGGACAGAGTAGTGATAAACATGAGCCAGACGAAGCTTGTCGTGGATCTTTTGTCCACTATTTCTAAGATTTCTCTTAAAACTTCTTGGTTTATAATTGTCAACAAATTTTATTGGTTTGTTTATTGTCTGACCAAATATCACTTTATATAAAAGGAAATAACTGATCCCAAAAAAAAATCTAAAGTTCTACAAAATTCCAAATTTTCTTCCCTGTTTTAAGGCTTAAAATTAATGCCAGATTAATTACAAAAAGAATAGGTGTCCCATATATATAAAAGTCTAGCAATACAGTATTCATTTTCTTGTTATTACAAAATAACATATTTAAGCTGAAATAAGATAAAAATATCGGAAAGAATACTAAAATGATATTTTGATTAATTAAATATCATAACTATTTTTGGCAGCATATCATAATTGTACTTAACAAATTTAAACATGTCCATCGAATAAACAATACAACAATATTGATGATGCTACCCATGCATTTTTTGGATTCAGTTTTCGCAAATTTCATCTTACGATAACAATGATAAAAAATCGAGATGTGTTATCTGATAAAACACAATTAAAGAATACCCAGGGATCTCTCATCCAAGAATTTCTTAGAAATCATTTTGATATTGCTAAGTACGCGTTGCTATAATGCTATATAGATTCAACAACTAATTCTAAATAAATTATTACGTAATAGGAAACATGTCTTACCCAGGGACAAGAGGATAAGTAGACACTCCCCAGTCGTTCTTGACCATATGCAAATCACTGTGACAAATTCCACAGAATAACACTTTGAACCTCACATCCTTTTCTCCTGTTTCCCTGCATGCACATTAATCCCACCAAAACTTAGGTTCATTGAAACAAAATGGACAGAGATAAAAGCAATTTTGAAACCTTCTAGAGAAACGGAAAGGCGAGAGAACTCCGGAATTGTCTTTTGCGGCCAATCCGAACGCCTCTTTCTGAAGAACCTTTCCCATAATCGATCAAATTCAACGATAAGAGTGAGAGAAATGGATTCAAAAGTAAGTGTCTGGTTTGTTTTTTTTGTTTAAATGTCACTTATCAATTATAGCTTAGAAGTTTATTGTGATAATAAGGAGGAGAGACAAAAAGGCCTTTATATAGGAAAGGATTGCGGAACCGATGTGATCGGGTACGTTCAAATTAAGACCATTCACTTATTTTCAAATTTTAAGGAAGTTTTTCTTTTCTTTTACGTTAGAAGGATTTTCAAGACTGTCACGAGACTTCTCCACCGACTTATTATTTTCTTCCTTGTATACCTTCTTGCTTTTTTGGCGTAATTTATTAATTTTTTTCCACTGAAATCAAATGCAATAAAAATTAAAGACGTGTTTCATGTTTCCAGTACTAACATTGCCACAGAACATGAACAGTAGATAAAACTTAAATAGCCTAATAATTTGTGTTAATATTAGTATCATATATGTTATTATTTGGATTCAAGTTATTTGATGGTGCTACGGATTTGGAACCTAAGGAAAAGGTTTATGTTTTATTTTTTTATGAAAAGTCCAACTTGTCTTTTAATAGTATTAGATGTGAAATAATTAATTCCAACGAGTATGACTAGGGACGGACTCAACAAAAAAATTAAGTGGCTGCAAAAATTGAACCTATCACCTTAACATTTATTGAGTGCACTCTAGACCAGTTTACCAGTGGGGCTCCTGAATTTATGACTATATTTAAATTTAAATTTTAGTATTGTCATAACCGTAAACCTTGTGAAACCACGTAGCCATTTTGTTTTCCAGGACCACGACATTATAAATGTTGTTAATTACTGACAAGTCAGTATGTACGGACCACACCGTGGCGGATCCACCAAGGAAGTAATGGGTCAAGTGACCCAAGTTAAATATAGAAATACGTTTTAGTGAATGTAAAAAGTTTTAGTGAATGTAAAAAGTTAAAGTAACAAAAGGATATCTGGTACTTTTTAAGGTGATCCTTCTCCCAAATTAATGTAGTATTTTTGCTTTTTATTTTTATATATATATTTTTTTATTTTCTAAAAATCACAATTTTTGGGAGTTTAGTATACCAATAAAATGTAACAATTTTATTTATGTTAACAAAATTATTTAGTGTTTTTATAATTATTTAAAAATATATTATAATATATTATACCATGTAACTTTTTTTAAAAAATATTTATTTTGTGACTCCAGTAAAAATAATTTAGTGTCCGTCATTGGAACCAATTTAAACTTCGCTCAACTACAAGTATCTGTTCACGTCGTCCGTATGCTTGTTTCGTCCATTCAATTGTAATCGTTATCTCCATTCAGTTTCGTCCACACAACGTATTCATAATAACAACGTGTTTACACTGCTAAGATTGGAATCATTGAAAATTCTCTAAGATACATGCACTTGAACGATTTGATACTAAAAAAACCTAGTTATAACTTCTTCCTTTTTTTTTTTTTTTTTTTTAATGGTATCAATCTATTTAATAACTAGTTTTAATTTAATTAGTCTTTACGAAATCTGATCAATATATTGGTACTTTCTAGTCATGCATTTAAATCATATTGCTTTCATTAATTTCTCGGGTCGGTCAAACAACACTGCTTCAATCATTCACACCCAACACATTTAAACCTTAATATTCATTTTAATTAAAATGTTTACTACATTAATATATATTGAGGGTATAAATAGTTGTTTTTAAAAAAATAAAAATAATTAATAAGTAGAAAAATAATTAAAGATGAATAATATTTATTTTATTCATCTGCTATTTAACGGATGAAAAATTTCTTTTTTTTTAACTAACAATGAATTAAATAAATATTATATTTTAATGTTTCATTCGAAATAATATAAAATAGTCTATTTTGAAAGAAATATATTATTCCTTTAGATTTTGGGCAATTCTCTAAAATACCATGGTTTTTGTTTTCTGGACAAAAATATCACAAAACTAAAATTAAATTTTCAATTTTCAAATTCTAAACTCTAAATTCCAAACACTAAACCCTACTCACTAAATACTACTCCCTCTGTTCCTTTTTAATTCATTTTCTAGAAAAAAAATTTGTTTCAAAAAGATAAAATTTTTAGATTTTTTATATGCTTTCTATAAGTTATTAATGATAAATTGTAGAATTCAATAAAAATAACTAATTACTATTGGTTTAGTGGGTTTGAAAATTGTTAATTACAAAAAACTATGCATTTATAATCATTCTTAATTTGTGTGAAAAACTTAAAAAGTAGTTTAATTAGGAACACCCCTAAATAAAATAATCAACTCAAACCAAAGATTTAAAATTTCATACCATTGAACAATACTTTGATATTTTTGAAAACAAAACCAAAATGATGGTATCTAGAGGAATTTATCTTAGAGTTTTCATCTAAATTAGCAACCATTTGTGGCTTTTATATTTGATATTTGGGATGAAAATCTTCATCATCCTCTAAATTAGCAACCATATATAGCTTCTTAGTGGATCTGACATGAAGAAAGCCAACCTCCAAATTCCCATCATCATCGGCATCATCTTCATCTCACCTCTACACCACCCAGATGCAAAATCAAAACGGGAAACAAAAGAAACGGTGTTGACGCCTGAGAGGCGCCGACCAACCACCTTTAGTTAGTTTTGTCTACACTATACGGAGATTTTTGCAAGTCCACTTTTGAAAGACAAAAAAACATATGAAGGAACGCAAAGTGGGAAACGAAACTGGGGCCACGTTCATATTCAGAAAAGGAAAATTGGACCCACGATTCAAATCTGTGTCAAGTAATTTCCTTTTCGATATTAATTAAGAAAACGAAACGCTTTAATTGTTTCCATAAAAAAATAAACAAGGACATACAAAATTAAAAACCCCCAAAAGAGACCCTGATTTTTAGTTTCGTATTAGGCCCAACATCTTTCAGGGCCGCCCTGGAGCTTCCCTAAACTCTAATCATATAGTAGCTAATTAAATACAATATTCAAGTTTATTAAATTGATAAAGCAAATGCATTAGTAGTAGTAGTACCACACACAAAGTCGTCAGCAAACAACACCAAACATATTACAACAAACCAAACAAGAAAAAAGCTCAAAAAAAAAAGAAAACGAAGAAAAAGAACAAGTGCTTTGGGATAATTCAATTCTTAAGCTTTCTAATTAAGGATCTGACTTCATTGTGTTGGCAATATCAATTACAAATCGGTACTTAACGTCACCCTTTGCAAGCCGTTCCATGGCGGTGTTGACATAATCCGCGGAGATAAGCTCAATATCCGCCGTGATATTGTGTTTTCCGGCCAAGTCCACCATCTCTTGCGTATCCTTTATACCTCCTACCATACTTCCCACCACCATCTTCCTCCCTATGTATACAAAACCACAACAACAAGAAAAACATATTCCCAATCTTTATCGACTGAACTCTTAAAATATAGATAGAATTATGATTAAAAACATGGCGACGGGTATTTAAATCGCTATATATTAATCATCAATGGAAAGTATTTTAAATTTGGCTAAATAGCCAATATGTAGTTGTGAAACCCATTTTTTTGGTAATGGACGTATATATAATTAAGCTTTAAATTAAAAAGATATATATCATGTGCTCGATAAAGATTAATAGGCTCATACCAAAAATGAGAGGCATAACCGGAAGCTCGAGCGGTTTGGCGGGTGCACCAACCATAACTAGTGTTCCCTTATATTTAAGCAAACCAAGCAGCGGAAGAAGCGTATGGGTCGCAGATACGGTATCAATTATACCATCCATAGTCCCCACTGCATCCTCCATTTGTTTCGGGTCACGGCTCACCAAGAAGGCATCCGCACCAAGCCGAGTAATGGCCTCGTCTCTCTTACGCTCCGAAGTACTAATAACCGTAACTTTAGTACCCATAGCCTTAGCAAATTTCACTCCTATATGTCCCAAACCGCCTAGTCCCACCACACCAATATGCATACCGGGCTTGTCGAGCCCGTAGTACTTCATCGGGGAGTAGACCGTGACCCCGGCGCAGAGTAGTGGTGCGGCACCGTCTAATGGGAGATTGTTAGGGATACGGATGATATAATCCTCAGAACACACCATGTGGTCGGAGTAACCACCATGGGTCATGGTGTCGTCGTAGTCTTTGGCTCCGGACGTTAGGACCATCTTTGGACAGTAGTTCTCTTCGCCATCGCTGCAGCTGTCACATGACCGGCACGAGCCAGACATATAGCCAACTCCGACTTTGTCCCCAGCGTTGAATTTGGTCACTTTGGCTCCAACTTCAGTCACCACGCCCACGATCTCATGCCTGAAACAATTGAATTACGATTAAATGACATCATTAGAGCAATTCGAATGGTAAAAAAAACAAAAAAAATTGGTTGATTTCTTTATCAGCTAATTTTATGGTGGAAAAAGCTTTTCCGTTTTCTATCGTTTGACAAAATAATTTTGGGATATAGTATAGTTTTTCGCAATTTTCATCTTACAATAACAATGATATGAAATTAACATGTCTCATCCAGTAAATATACAAAAATTCTTAGAAATGGCCTTTGATATTAGTTAAAAAATTAATAATAATAATCACTTTTTGCTAGCATTGATTTTTTTTAATTTTTATTTAAAATTCTTAGTATTTTTTAGTATAGAAATTTTGTATTACCCGGGTACGAGAGGGTAAGTAGTAAACCCCCATTCGTTTTTGGCCATGCTCAAATCAGTGTGGCAAATTCCACAGAACAAGACTTTGAACCTCACATCCTTTTCTCCCGTCTCCCTATATACATTAATTTTCACCAAAACTTAATTTCCTTAGAATACAAACAATTTATCGGATCATACGAGACAAAATCAATAGAGACTAATATTCGTTTTTTTTTTTGTGGGCAAAAAGAGACTAATATTCCTTAAAAAAATAAACTGAAACCTTCTTGAGAAACTGAAAGCCGAAAGAACTCCCGATTCGTCTTTTGCAGCCAATCCGAACGCCTCCTTCTTAAGAACTTTCCCCATTATGGACAACCAATGAGTGAATGGAAATGAGAAATTGTTTTGAATCACACTAAAATAATTGAGAAGTGGCTTTTTACATGAATGGCTACAATTACTTATCACTCACAAGGACCATATTCACTATACGTCCACGAGATCATATGGTCCCTAATGGGTACGTGACTAGATCTGGTACCACGATGGCTTTAATTATGGTCATATGAAATGACCAATTTTATTTACTCTTAATTTTATAACTCTATTTTAACTTTTATTTAATTAGTAAAATGAGATTTGCAATGTATTTTTCTAAAACATGATTACAAAATTTGTACCAAAAACTTGGCTACGTAATTTTTTTTTTTTGCCAGAAACACAATTATGCAACTTTTCTCCTTTTTTATACCAAAAAACATAATTTTTCATTTTTTACTTCAAAAAACAATTAACAATTTTACAGTATTATCACGAAAACAAGATTCTAAAATTTGCAGTTTTACCAAAAGTTCAGCAATGCAATTTTATGCCGAAAATAGTAATTTTATATTATTTTTGTTCAACAAAAGATTATACAATATTGCTACTAAAACACGATATTATAATTTTCAGACAAAATCAAAATTTTGCAATTTCTACCAAAAATTCGATTATGCAGTTTTTTGCTAAGGAAAAAATAAATAAGAATCATTCTAAAAAATTGCATAATCACCAACCATTTTAAATAAAATCAACTGGTAATTGAAAATATTTCCATTTACGTTTTAAATTTGGCAAGAATATTTTGTTATTAAAAAAACAGAAGAAGTTTTAGATTTAGAAAAATATATCGGGCGAACACAAACGCAAAAGTTACGTTTTAAAAAAATTGAAGCGTAAGTTAACTACACGTCTAGTTCTATTATAAGACATGGAATCTGGTTTATAGCGGTGAAACATTATTGTAGGGAGAGAATTTTATCTTAAGATCCACGCACATGGAAGTTTTTCAACCGCATAAGTTTTTTTCTTCAATGACCATTCACTTTGACAAATCAGTTTGTATGGGGGGCATTCCGAGCTTTTAGACCACCCAATATATGAAATAATGTGAGGGGCATTCCGAGCTTTTAGACCACCCAATATATGAAATAATGTGAAGACTAATAAGAAAAATACATTGACATTCTTTTTGATAAAAAAGATATACGAAACTAATTTAGTAATTTATATTGGTTAAATGGTTGTCAGATTCATTAAATTAAATCAACGAAAAATCAGATAAAAACTAAAATAAAATACTAAAACGATATTTCATGTGGAAGTACTATTTTAAGTTAAGTCCACCAAACATATTTAGAGTTCGGTCGATATAATTCAATTTCCACTGTACCTACATAACAAAACTCCAAAGGTCTGAATTCGGACCCAACAATCCTAGCTTTAGAAAATCAAGTCATTTATTTTCGTAGAAATCAGAATCACTCGAGGTATACATCCATTTGATCATACTCCATATAGAAGAAAAATTAAATTCTCCAATTTAAAGACCATGGAATTAAAATATGGATGGATGGATACGCGTAGAACACCGAAATTTTGTTAAGATCGAGTAGCAGCTAATGTGTTTGAAATGTCGAGGACAAAACGATACCTAACATCTCCTTTGGCAAGTCTATCCATGGCGGTGTTCACATACTCCATGGATATTATCTCAATTTCTGCTTTTATGCCATGCTCCGCGGCAAAATCAATCATCTCTTGCGTCTCTTTCATTCCCCCAATACCACTTCCCGCTATCGATTTCCGTCCTGTAACATCATGATTTCATCTTATCATTGTTCTAGATTAAGAATACTGAATAAATGAACTAATTCAGTGATTTATATTACTTAAGGTTATAATATATGTATACCCATGATTAAAGACATTGCAGGTATATCAAATGGCTTCTCCGTTGCACCAAGTAGAACAAGTTTACCGTTGGATTTGAGTAGTCCAATTAAAGGTGTAATTGAATGCGGTGCAGAAACAGTATCAATTATGCCATCCATAGTTCCCATTGCGGCCTAACATTAATATAAACAAAACTAATAAAATCCGAAAAAAATTGCATTACATTTAATTATATGTACAACATATGGTCTAAGATTACCTGCATTTGGTCTTCATTAGTATTAATTAAGAACGCATCAGCTCCAAGATTTTCAAGCGCATCCTTAGATTTTCCCGCGGTCGAACTAATCACTGTGACTTTAGTCCCAAATGCTTTAGCAAATCTCACACCAATATGCCCAAGACCGCCTAGCCCCACGATTCCGACATGCTTCCCTGGTCCGGCCAATCCGAAATACTTTAAAGGGCTGTACATCGAGATGCCTATATATGTTACATCAAACTCGTTATATTATTATTATTAGAAATAATTAGAAAATAATGTGTATCTGCCAATAAAAAAAATATTGAAAAGGGAACGTCAGAGTCTCTACTACTATCCTAATTGATTTAGATCACCTGCACAAAGCAAAGGTGCGGCCGAAGCGAGAGGCATGGTGTGTGGTATTTTGACGGCATAAAGTTCGTCAACGAGGATGTGGTCGGAGTACCCACCGTAGTTAATCGTTCCGTCGTGGTGAACTCCGTTATAGGTTGCAACTGCTTTGGTGCAGTAGTTTTCTTGATCTTGACGGCAACTCTCGCATTTGCGGCAGGAATCAACTATGCATCCCACACCCACTTTGTCTCCAAGATTGAACTTACTTACTTTGCTTCCTATCTCACTCACTTCTCCAACAATCTCGTGACTGTAATAAATAACCACACCCACATTTTTTTGATAAATAAAGGAGTTTTCACATTGTTGAACCTTTTTTTTTTTTTTTTTTGCGTTGGGGGAACTAAGAAAATAGTCAAAAAGTAATAGAGGCACAGCTAAGCTAATCAATATATGCAGTTTACAAAAAAAAAGTAACAGAGGCACAGTATTCTGCCAAACAAAAAAAGTAATGTATGATCTTGTAAATAGAAATAGCTAGTATTGCTTCTCAACCAGATATATATTGGTCGGATCGGTTCGACTATGATCTGAAGATTAATCTGGCCATGTATTATGTTTAATCAATGCTTTAACATTAATAACAAATAAATTCTGATTAATTTTAGCATAACTTTTTCAATTAAAAATATTAAATATATCATCAAAACCTGTTAAACAGTAAAAAAACAAAAAAAAAAAAACAAAAACAAAAGAACATGAATTTTTTTTTTTGATCATTATCAGTTGAAATTAAATTATATATTTAAATAAATAAAGATGTTTTAAAATTATAATGTTTATTTACAATGCAAAATTAACCCATTTTTTTAGTTTGTGCTGCACTTATATATCTTCCAAACGTTCAATTTTGATCCCTGTGTGTGGACTTATTTATATAAAGTCACTCACGAGAAAATCGTTTATCCGAACAGAAAAAGAGGTTATAAGCTAGTGATAGTCAACTTTAATTACGTGGTGGTGGTAATAATGGAGGTGAGTGCTCATTTTTGGCAAAACTTATTTGAGAGTAATAATTGGATTGATTAGGGATTTATCTTCCTAAATGTTTTTTTCTCAACTATTTTTAATATAGCCGAAAGAAAAGAGCTAAGTGCTCCACTATCAACAGTGATCAAACAAGAATTTGCCACATTTAATTCCACTCAATTATAATTCCGATCTCTAATAATTAAGTAATTTACGAACCAAATCCACTATTTTAATACTTTCTGAAACATAGGGTAATATAATGAGTGTATATAACCCTTGAGGCCTTTGAGTATTTAAAATATCATATAAGCCAAAGTTCGGTTTTGTTTTTTTTTTTTGTGCAAAAGTTCGGTTTTCTTAACACGATTTTCAATCCAAATTTATATGGTTTATAATTGTAATGTGAATTCTATTGTGGTCAAATGCGTGAATCTAATGAAAGTTAATCTTAATTAACATATATATGTATGATCACTGCAACTATAATGTAAACGAAGCAGTGATAATAATTGTTTTAAAACGTAACTGAAATGTTCATGAAAATTATATTATTGAAAAGATAAAACAAAATTGCGTACCCAGGAACCAAAGGGTAAATAGAGGAATGCCATTCGTTCTTGAGACAATGGAGATCACTATGACATATTCCACAATATAACACCTTCACTCTCACTTCCTTCTCTCCTGTTTCCCTGCACATTGAACATATACCATCATCATATAACGTAACATCATCATTATCATCATGGCTACGCATTAATCATCGAACCATCATGTATAACACGCCATCATCACACAGTCACCGATACCTTCTAGAAAAGACAAAGGGAGAGAGATGGCCTGAGGAGTCTCTTGCTGCCCATCCAAACGCCTCTACGGTCTGCTCTCTCTCTCTTGATCTCTCCATCTCTCACTCTTTCTATTTCTTTGTTTTCCAACAATTAAGGGACCAGAGTAGCCCATCCTTTTATATAGAAAATGAGAATACTATCTAAATGTTGCCGTTTTGTGTGAGAAATGTATCGCTTTTGACTTTAGGTCTCTCATACCAAAGCATCTACCTTTTCTTTTTTTTTTTTTTTTTTAATCCAAAACAAAACATCAACGTGAGTTACGTGACTTTCATATATGTATTTTTTTCTCAACATATCTAACATAAAAATATTACTTATACTTATATAGCAGTGTTTAAATACGTACTAACAAATATACCAAGATGGTGAAAGTTGTAATATTTGAAATAAATTTCTTTTGCCAACTATAAATTTGATATATTTCTAATCTTGATATAATTTTACTAGCATTCATGTTATTTATGATCTTATTTTATTTAACCATTCATCACCGTTGTGTATAACAAAACGTCTTATTATAATTTTGACTTTAGCAACTAAAAGAAAATAATCCCTCCCATATCACCCACTAATTTTTCTTATATATAGTTTATCAAACTCCGGAAGGACCTTCTAAACGAAGATAATCATACATTACACCCGAAAAAGAATCATTGTTCCGACCATGAATAAGAAAAATCGTATTATTACCAACTCTAAGAAACTTTCCATGAACATCGATATTGTACAATTTGTACAACCCATGAATCCCATGCCTTGCGATCGCATTATCCCGACCTATTAGCCCAGTCGAGAAAATAGGTTTGGAATTAGCTTCGTTGACCCGAACCAGTAGATCAACAGTTGTGGCTGCAGCCAAAGCTATTCGAAGCGTGTAGTTTCTAGTTTCAATCACTGCTTTTAAATTAAACTTAATTTGCCATGTCGTTCCTTTATATGTCCCATTTCCACCAATCCTGTATATTATAAGAATATACTTTTATCTTTTTGTATTGACAGATTTTTTTTTTTTTTTTTTTGGTAGACAGATTTCAGTGAATATACGACAACATTTTGAATAATCAAAATATATTTTATTACCTGTTGACTTGGGCATAGAACCAGTCCTTTTTGTAGTCACTCACTCCAGCAATATAAATAAGATCGTTTCGAGGATACAAAACACTGTAACGATCCCATAGACCATATTGTCTAAATCTGTATTATTTCATGAAGTAAAATAAAATACCATTTAGTATATTACAATATAAGTATAGATTGTAAACAAAAATTTGATGAGATGCTTAATTCTGTTACCTGTCTTGAGGATTTGAGTGATTAAGATAGAGTTTGGTCAAAAGGCTTGGGTCCGGATCTGGGATATAGAACTCTGCGGCGGTTCGGTCCGGTTCTCCGATCTCCCACAGTGTCGGACCGTTTCTCGGTGGCTCGTACACTATGGGTCCTACGTTTATCTCCCTACCTATAGGCCAAACCAAACACATGAAGTATATGCACCACAATACTTAGGCCTATTAATGGGCCTTATCTCATCTTCAGCTGTGGCCCATTTTAAACTTAGTATGGCAAACCCCAATAAGTTAACAAACCCCATAATAAAAAGATGTGATATAATGAAGTAAATGTACCTGGTGTGATGGTAATGTCATGCTCGTATTTATAGTCACCGATAAATCCAGAAACCCATGCGTAGAGACTATAATTCCCTGGTCTCACATTCGCTATAGTGAACATCCCCACTTTGTCTGCTTGTGTCCAAAATTGATATCCCTTGTTTTCAGTTTGCCATGAACCAGCTTCACCAGGTATTGCTAACCCCACAAAAGCAAATTTCCCGAGTAAGTTCGTCTTGTTTTTGTATCTGTAAAATTCATAATTTCTCACATTTGGATTGAAACAAAAAAAAAACATTATTATGAATATCTAAGAAAATCCGAGAAATAGATTTATTTACCTGTCCATGACAAAGAATTGACCCTTAACTGTTCCTCTTTGGTGATGAAGAGGGTAATCTGCTGACTTCACGAAATCATAAGGCCAGCTTTTGACCTCGGAAACCATCTATATATACAATTGTTTAAAAATTTTAATTATACATAGACAATAATAATGACAATATAAAATAGAAGGAAATAGTGTATGGTAACGAGACCTGTCGTTTAGCATCGGTCCAGAGAAGATTACGAGAAGAGGCAGAGTTGAGATAAACAAAAACAGGACCAAACACCTTCTTCCATGGCTCCTTGCTTTTATAAGTTGTGTTCATATCTTTTCCCACGTAGTGTACACTTGTAAACATCTAAAAACGTACCCAATATTCTTAAAATCGAATAATTAAGAGGCTAATGGGCTAGACAGAAAGAAATTTCGAATTATACAGTCAGCACATCGAGTTAATCGTATCATCCAAAATTTGAACTTGTAAAAAGATACTAGTGGATCTTTAAAAACAAATCAGAAAGTGAACATATATTTTTCTGAATCACGATATTATGTGAAAGAGGATGTATATGTTACTCACGGAAAGAATTGTGGGTCCCACATGAGAAGTGAGATCTTGTTTGACGGGCCCACATACACGGAACTCATCGCTGGGAGTAATCATCCAGAAACCCACACGCTGGTCCGACGATATCCAGCCGTGTACTTTGTTGTCTTTGCCTTCCATTGAGTACATATACTTATCGTCTACCTGCGTCACACAATCTTAATTACCATTTTTGGTAATGCTTGTCTTGGAGTAAAATATTCAAGGTTCGTATACAGTGTTTTCTTTACTACTATAGTATATATAATAGTATATATGAATAAAGTGAACTATCTAAAATTTGTGGATTAGTTTCTACATACCTCCCCTTTAAGTAAATGATTTTGTGGATTTATCAAATGAACAGCTTCTTTATAAGCCAATGGACTAGCTCGACCATTGGTGATATCTCGATCTGTTCCAAAAGGCATAATTTTCTGCCGATCATCCGATATAGCCATGTAATCGAATCTGAAACATAAAAAAAAAAAAAAAACGATTTTATTTCTCAATCACAACAATTTTAGCATTAAAACATTAATTAAAAATAGGTTTTATAATAAAACACAATGGTTACTTTGTTGTGTTAAGCTTGAAGACGATTCTGGTTTGGTCCATGTCCACGTCTGGCCAACCTTTTAACCTCTCTAACACAGCGTACATGTATACTCCGGACACATTTCTTCGAACAATATATCTTTAAAGAGAACTATTCTCGATTATTATTTATCTAAATGATTTAGCTTCTCAAAAAAAAAAAAAAACAAGTTATTGCAAATTGACCTACCGTTTGTCAACGTTTAATGGGGCTACCGAGCCTCGTTGAGAGATATTCCACGTTCTTGAAAATGAAATTTCGACATGCTCACTTGTTTGATTAACTATATCAAATTTTGTTCCTACTAAACTGGATGCTCATAATATTAATAATAAAATAAATAAATAAATAATAATAGGTATATGATTATGAGAAAGACATATTAGCAAAAAGATACGAAGAGAGATTCGAAACTCACAAATCACTAAGTGGTTTTTGTCCTGGTTCGTACCAGACGACGTCCCAGTACCTGTATATAATGATGATTATATATCAGACGACGAAACAATGTTTTTAATACCTTTTTCAAAAGCTAAATAAACTAAGATATTTAAATGTATCGAACCCGCAGTTTTTAATTTGCTCGTTCAACACATTATTGAAGCCATTGTACTTGATTCCAATTATTAAGCCAGCTGGACTCGAGAAGGTAACTTGGATGATACCGTTATCAACGACCACCTTAAACACCAAAACATAAACTTCAAATCTCATACATAACAATATTTTGTACAAAATATTCTAACATATCAAAAGAATAAATCTTTAGCACAATTAAAACCAAAGCTTCAATAGATGAAATAGACATTTCGATCATACTTGATCATGACCAACTCTCTTAAGCGTAACCGGGGCAGATGAGAGTTTTTGTCCTAGTTTTGCGATGTTTAAATTGTTTCTGTAATAAAAAGAATTACAGTTAAATAAAATAAAAAATTTCACTTGAATGCATGTGTAGATTCATTTGTGGATTATATATCAAAAGGGAAAGAAATATAAGAATTTTAATATTTGACTTTTGAAAATAAAAACAAGATTGAAACATTGGACCAATTCCAAAAACACAAATACTACGAAACAAAAAGAAAACACAACTTTTGTCCCTCGTGAGAATCTAATTGAGTTTCAGTAATCTAATATATATAACTTTTGTAGAACTCGCTTAGGTGAAAAGACACAGAAGTTAAGAGAGCATACGGTGGCGTTGTGGAATGAACACCTTGAAGAAGGAAAATCAGAACGAAAACCTGAGTCATGACCCGACCCACCTTCATTCCCGGAGATCCGTTTTCCGTCTCCTTCGCCAATTCACTAAACCTCCTACAAAGAAAAGTAGAAAACAGAAGAAGACGAGACAATATATTCAACACACAAAAAAAAAAGAAGACGAGACAATATTTCTTTTAACCCCAAAATTATATTTTAGACAATATAAGGTCTATAAACCTTATATGGTCAACCTTTTATATAAATTGTAACCAGCGAGGTTAGTCTGGGTACATCTGTATGGGATACTATCTAAACTCTTTTAACATTTAACAAATAACTAATATATATGTAAACACTTGCATTGACTTAGAAAATTTAACCATCTTTCTTCTCGTTGTTGGATTCATTTGCAGCTTTGATTTCTCGGAGAAGCAGTAAGAGCTCTCTCCAGTGAAGAAACTTATATCTCTTGTAAAATATTTTTATCGACCTTTTCGATGTACCATTTTATTCATCTAGATTGTAATCTTTATTTAACAAAAAAGGAGATCACAGATCTCTTATAACTCAAATCCAAAGGCGGAGGAGATGAAATTGAGGGTAAGCTAAGAAACTAGGTTCACGTAATCTTATTTCCAGAATTTTACTTCCATTTTTTTATAAAAAAATATAGATCTTTTTAGAATTTCTAAATGAGTTCATGCCCAAGTATCCTTCACTGATTTTTTTTTTTTTTCAAATTAAAACATTAGTTAGTTATGACATAAATATGACCTGATTCTGAGTTTACATTTTATTTATATCAAATTATCGAAACAAAATTAAACACATGTTTTATTCTATTATTATAATATAAAATATGATTAAAAACAGTAAGCTCAACCATATTATTCATTACATATATACTTAGACGGATCAATTCTTGCAAAATAAACTTTAACAATTTCTATGAATTTTAAGAATTAAAAAATATATATTACTAATTGCTTTTGAAAACACCGGGTCACGAAAACTTAATTTAACTTTTTAGCTTAATTATGAACACAAATTTTTTACATAACTAAGTGTACTTTTGATTTTTAAGGTCAGCTTTATCAAATATAATACAGACCCGATTCTAGAAAGGTTCGGGTAAACTCAATGGATAATGCCAGATGCTACTTGGATTTTTTGATATTAGGGTAGAGCCGAAATACCTAATACAAAAAAAAGTACTGTTAGACGACGAGCAGACAATTGATCCCAATCTTACAAGTTGTTCAATCTCTGATTAGAATCTATGCCACATAATTTATTTATACTGTTAGTAGTTTCATACTACTAATTAGAAAACGAGATCCTCATGCTTTCAGTATTCAACTCACGTGTAAATCCATTTATATTTTGGACTAAGTTTTATTTCTTTCATACGTGGCAGAAATAGCTCTACAGAATTTTTGTAGCCTGATGATTTGTATTACTGTCGTTGTGTCACCACGGGGTTTCATATTCATATAATGCATATTGTGATAAAAAAAAAAAAAAGTTTTCTAAAGTAAAAATTTCTTGGTTTTTCTTAAAAAATCCATATATGTCAATGATTATAGAGCAGAAACTAATTTAAAAGTTATGACTTTTGAAAATCTATACTATAAGTGTTAAGGTAAATAACTTATTATTCAGTCAAATCCACTAAATTTGAATTCTAATTCATGAAAATTTGGTGTTAGTAATATACTATAGATAGAGGTAATATTGATATTTTTTTAATAATATCTTAATATGTATGGAAAATATCAAAATGAAATAAATTGTAAGAATGTAAACAATACATTTCATTTAGGATATTTCAGCCTTATCACAGTAAAATATACATAAATAAATGTAAATTAATAAATGGGAACAAATATTACAATATAGATAACATTGAGATATCTTTCATAGTTTTTTATTGGAAAACATTTTTATTTATATAGTGTTCAAATTAGAAAAAAAAATCCGACAGTAAAAGCTCTTGAAACATTGCTTAGTGTTAGGTTCAGATTAATTTTCATCTAATAGATTTCACTATATATAGGGTATGTATTCTTGAGGATATATATATTAGGGTTTTAGTTTCCGTTCAGATTCTCATTTTAGTCAAAATATATTTTTAATATTTAAATACATCATCTCATAATATAGTTATTCAAAGAATAATTTCCAAAGTGGATTTATTTAATTTGCATATAGATCATAAACCAAATCTGGTTAATATTTCATGGCTTAATTATTTGTGTATCATTTCATTTATATGCTTGATTGCTAAACAAATGATCTAGTTTGTCCATCAACGTTGAAAAGGTTTGATAGATTGGAGACCTCAGTAGAATCATAGAGAACATTATCGAAGGGATTAATTATAGTATTGGTTTAAGCCATATTATAAAATCTCGTTTAATGGGCTTCTGGGCCATAAGACTAATAAGTAAGTTCTTACAAATTGCCCGCTAGTCCATAGAGAGTGTGTAAACAAGCATTGGTATATTGATGTTCCATAATTAAACCAACATACTGCATGTTGACAATAAAAAATTGTTGGACCCGAATGTTTAGCTATTCCTCATTTTCATATATTCGAAATCCCGACATCCTAAATAAATAGAAGAGCAAATTTGTAGAAACAAAAATAAGGATATAAAATAAGTCTATAAACTTTAAAAAAGCAGATGGTTAGAAAATTAAATCCAGGAATAAATAAATTCTATTTTTTCATATATGATTTTTAATTTAACTTTTCTGTTCAGAAATTAAAATATATATCATAATATATATTATAGATGTATAATATGTACTAAATATAATAATATAATGAAACTGCATTACATGATCTTAATTGATCTTAATTTAATTAAAAATAAAAAATTCGGATTTCGATTTAGTTTTGACAATTTATGATTTTACTAACTGAGTTTAAATACAAAAAGTTTTGATGTTCCAAATATATAAAGCGATCAAAACTGCTATAGCATCTATTAACGGGGGTGATTATCTTATGACATCTTCCGGAATTGAAAAAAACTACATCCACCGCTCAGGGGCGGACGTACGTTCACCAAAAGGTGGCAGCTGCCACCACCAACTTCTAAAAATTTCATTATTTTTAGTGTAATTTTTATATAAATTAAATTCTGCACCCACCAAAAATAAAAAACTGCACCCACAATTCTGAAATCCCAAGCCCACATGTAAAAGAAGAGCCCACTCAATCGTAAGGCTTAGTTTCATATTATAAGTTGATAACCGAATTCGGTATCTTGGACCTCCACCCAATCGCACGTTTCCACCCAATTCCATATATTAAAATATTAAAACCCTAATTAGAATATTAGTTTGTTCTCTCCCCTTTCCCTTTGTTATATATCTGCCCCCAGGGAATAAATTTTCTAGATCCGCCACTGCCACCGCTTGAGCTAACGATTTATTATTAACTAATTTATCCAACAGATAAATATTGTATAACTTTCCGATAAGTAATATATTAGTTTAAAGAATCCAAAATCGATCAATATAAAGTTATACATGCAGTTCTTAGTCGGGCCTCTATTGTAACGAAGTATGTATGAATTTTATGATCAATTAATTTTGTAATTTGTATAGGGGCAGATACATATTGGGCACTCTGAGTAAAATTAATATTCAATTCCTTTTTAAGTTATGCTCAATTATGCGACACACTATCCGCTTTAAATCTTTTTTTTTTTCTTTCTTGGCTAAAAGCCTAAAACTATCGCTTTAAATCATGCTCTCATATTTCCCGGATTACTTTAAGAACTATGTAAGGAATCATTACTTAAATATGGAATTTTAATATCTAGTGATCTATGATGACATTTTCAACTAGTGTTACCGTTGATCTCGACTGCTTTGTTTATTAAATTGCACACAATTAGTTATGGTATATTCTAAAGTTTTGATACCAATTACCAATATAATTACGTTGGTTTAGTGTGTCTGACTTTTGGTCCGAGTTCGGTCTAATTCTTTGGTTTTAATACTATTTCCTAACTTTTTAGTGTAACCAAACTTTCGATATATTATAGCAAATAGAAAAAAAAATAATAATAACTTAACTGATTAACTTGCTCTCATTTTTTTTTTTTATTTTAGTAATTTTTTGTTACAACTTTTTTAACAGAAATACCCATGAGTTGAGAAAAATAGTCAATTCATGCATTCGAAAATTTTTTGCGGCTACTATTCATCATGTGTTTGTTGTGCTATGCAAAAATATTAACTAGCTTATGAAATTTTTTTGATATAATTTTTTTTAAAAAAAATCAAAGGTCTTTGAAACTTGTGAAAATTGTTATTTATAACATATGTTATTTCCACATATCTTCAAAATATAACCATAAAACTTTGGGTGGTATAAATATATTTGTAATAAAATAACAAAATTTCTGAACTTTTTATAAAACATTTGAAACTTTCGTAAATTTTTTGCTTTTTTTTTATTTTCAGTGACCATTTTTTTTAATATTAAACTCTAAGATGTGAAATCTAAACTATAGTATTAAAATCATAAATCGGAAAAAATCATTGTTAACTTTAATTAACATTTTAAACGCACAAAGTTGACATTAAAAAAAACAAAAAAAAAGAAACAAACAATGCAGAAGGTTACTTACAAATACCCAACATCTGTTTTTTTTTTTTTTTTTTTTTTTTTTTATATATCTTACACTATCTTGGGTATGCGTCCCTTTCTCATAAGTATGTTTGTCTAAAAACTGTAGAAAGCTAGTTTATTTTTTTTAAGAGAAAGCTAGTTTCTTATACTCCCTCTGTTTCACTATATTAGATGTTTTGGCTAAAAGCACAAGGATTAAGAAATAATAAATGATTTCTAATTTATGAAGATTTAACCAATAAACAAAAAGACTAAAATTAAAAAATAATAAATGTTTTTTCATTTATGAAGGTTCAACCAATAAACAAAAAGACTGCATAATTTAAATAGTTATAAACTATTATTTTAATATAAAATATGCATAGAAACTTGAAAACATCTTATAAATTGGAACAACTAAAAAAAACCTTAAACATCTAATATAGTGGAACAGAGGGAGTAACTCCGATAATAGGAAACTCAACTTTAGCAATTTGTAAAACCAATACACCATAACTCCTCATTATTATTTGTAGTTATCTTTGATACTACTATCAGAAAAAGTAAAAATGAAATAATGGCCAACAACTTTGGAACATTTAGTAAAATTTCCACAGGTATGCAAGTTCCAAGGCCATTGTTTAAAACTCGACCTTTGCAATTACTAACTATAATTATTATTTTCGGAAATCTGAAAAGAGGATAAAATTAAAAACTCTATGGACCCAAAGATCATGTAAGATTTAATTTTAAAACATCAAAAGGGACAACACCTTATCTCCTTTTCTTGGTCTGATCAATAATCTAAATAAGGTTTATTATCATTCACACTACCACTTTGAGTACCCTCTCACGTGATGAATTTCATAGCACCAACGAGAAAGAAAAGAACTGTGTTTTATATAACCAGTACGTTATTAATAATTATGGACTTTTAACAAATCAATTGGAATGAAAAGAGTGGTTTATGTATCTAATTATATATTATATACTACTGATCTTTTAAAAATTTGATATGGGATATATTCTAACACACTACCCTCTTAAGACTAAAAATTTACGAGTAGATCCCACAATCGAAAATTTGAAATTTGGATTCTGATATCATATTAGTAGTTATAGGTTTTCAACTAAAAAATTAACTAACAATAAATAAAGAGACTATGTACCTTATAATTACACCACACATTCCTCAAAGTTTCTATGTGAAACATACTAACATACATATTTTACACTTCTAAACATGTTTTCAGTCAAATGGTAGACTAATTATGAATAATGGAAAATTACGGTTATCAAATGTATATAGTGGACTGGAATTCAATCTCCAATCCTTATAACATAGACATAAACGCTCTATCTAATATAGCATTAATTATACTTTAAAATAACACTCTTTAATTTTATATACATTCAAGGGGTGTGAAACATAGCTAAGATAAAATGCTTAAATGTGTAAAGTTACAAGAATCAAACTTAACATTTTACCCAAAAAAGGTGTTTATAGAATAGATACTCTATTTGAACCATTGATAGTCAGTATGGGTGTGTTAATTCACTACAAACTTTAGTACGCAATTTATCTCGGTAAGAAGTTTTAGGTCATCTGTGAAACCTATTACTCTTTTTTTTTTTTTTTTTTTTCATAAAAACCTTTTACTCTTTGGCAAGTAGCTTCTGGATTATAGCTTCTATATATGTGTTAGATATTTGGTTTAGTTATTATCAAACATTTATTCTTAAGAATGATTCTTATACAACCACTCATAGGTGGGCCAGTGGTAGGAAAAATTTCGGGCTGAGGGTGAAATTCCCAATAATCCCGGGTTCGAATCCCCACGGCTGCAAACACCTTAAGTGGCCACCGCATACAATTTAAAATCGGGCTATGCGGCCTCCAGGAACTACTCTTGCCGCCTTCGGGACGCACGCATTGGGCTAGTTTGGACTCATTGGGCTTGAGATACCTGGGTTATCAAAAAAAAAAAAAAAAAATGATTCTTATACATCAAAGAAAAAACTCATACAAAAATACTGGTTCAGGGGTCTTTAGAAAACCAAAATAAACAAAGAGTGATAAATGTAAATACTTTATTTTTTGGACTTCAAAAATCTGGAAAACTTAAACTTGAAACTTGAAACGTAAAAGAGAACTTAAAACCGTCGAACTAAAAGATAATAATGATTATTATTGCGAAATTCGAAATGATTCGCTGATGATTGACACCTGGCGTAAATGTGACTAAATCTTTTATCTTAAGACGACGATAATTGGGGATTTGGTCACTTGGAAGCACTTTAAGATTCTTTGTTAATAGAAAAACAGCAAAATCTGAAGTTGAAATTGAGATTCGAGATGTGATTGGTTCAAAGCAGTCCAGCCCACGTGGTTCTTATGTATCTTTATTACCATGTTATCCATCTGGACCCCACCTGAATCTTAGATCAACGGTATATAATTGATTTTGGTTAGGGTTCGACTTTGTTCTAGCCCGGTTTAAATGATTTTGGTTAGGGTTCGACTACATTTAAACCAAATTCAATTTAGTTTGGTTTCATTTTGATTTGATCATAAGAAACCTGTATATTCCCGAAGGGATGGTGGCCTAGTTTTACTAAAAAGAGAGGTTTTTTTTTGTGTTTTTAGTTTTTTCTAAAATAAAGTATCAAAAATTTGATTTTGGGTCTTAAAAACTATGAGCCCAAAATCTAAACTTCACATGATTTATTAAGAAAAATAACATATATATACATATTGTGATATTGATTAGGACCAAAAGTATATGAATTTTATATAATCATTTTTTCACAAATATATTGTCTTGTGATTGATCAAAGTAAAGATATAAATATAATTTTAGTCTCTAACAAAAAAGGTAAGCATTGCATATTGCGAATATCAATATTAAATAAATTAAAATTATACAACCATAATATTACTAATTAAAACTATTAATATTTATTTTTTCAAAGTTAGATATTTATGATTTTAATATTCAATTTTGAATTCTCTACAATCATATTTATATTTTTAATATATATATAATTAAATTGGAAAAAGTATGTTTTACTTATAAAAAAAAACTTTGTGGTTTCAATCAGTCTTTTTTTTTTTTTTTTTGTAAAATATCAATGAAATTGGAGTCAAGTAATCAATGAAAATAAGTCACAAAATAATTAAAAAAAAGGATCAGGTGTACGGATTCTGCGGTGGAGCGTGCGAAGGCGTCCATCAATTGGTGTTCTCAGGAGCTGTTTTTGCTTCTCCCACGTGTGCCTGTCATAAATGCATATTGCATTTTTTGATTTTATATTTAATTGCATATTGCATTATCATTTAAAGTAAACTGTATACATAAGCTTATATATATGTTATAATTTGAATAAGTAGATCTCTGGTATAAGTTTATTTTCATAAATCTACAATAATTCACATTTTGTTGGAACCAAACTCCTTAGTTGGTATAGAAACACTACATCATTGGTTAGTCAATTGACACACAAAATAATCAGTTAATAGGTTTAAAACAAAATTATTTACGTGTAATACAATACTTCTTTTATTGATTAATGATGGTGAACGATACAGCGTTTCATCTTGACAAGTATTTTGGGTCACAAAAAAGAAGAAGCAAAATTGATTAATTCTTTTTGGTTAAATGATTTTCATTAATAATTTTTTTTAATACAAAATAAGCTAGACTATTCTATAAATTGATAAACCGGATAAAAATAGATTCCAGCGAAAATGAAGAACAAAAGATGGTGGAATAGAGCCTGGCGATGAAATGACGGATAGACCACTGCAGATAAAGAAGAAGAGAAAATAAATCTTTGGTCTAAGCAAGTAAAAATTCGGGATGGAGTTGCAAATAAAAGTGTACTTTAATCACTCTACTACAATTTGGGTTTCAAAATTGAGGGTCTCAGAATTTATGTATCATAAAGGACCGAGGCAAAACCATATTTTCTTGCATGGTAAGTATGATCTTGATTATGTGTTGAACTAAAAATTTATTTTTTATTAAAAGTTTTGTTATTCATAGTTTCTTGAATATTTGGGTTTGATATCAGCTATATTATGTATATTATATATTTATTGAATACATACATATACCGTTTATTTGTTGCTTTGATTACAAATCAAGCCATCGAACTAACAGACGTTAGTTTTTTGATATTTGAATTCTTGCCATATTTGGAAACTTACGACAGAACAATTAATATGGTGAATCTCCGCAACTCCAAGTTCCTGTCTGACACGTGTACTTGATATCGTTTTATAAGTTTGATTTGACACAAATAACTTATTCATTTGTATTTTCACAGAAAGCTCTATGGACTATTTGTACTATGTATTTTGTTCAATACCTTCTCTTACTTTTTTGGGTAAATATCTTTTGTACAGATCCATGAAATATATTAATTTTTTTTCCTATGACCATAATTAAGGTCCATAATATTTTAAAGTTTTTAATACCTATAAAAGTAATTAAATTAAGAAAAGCAGTATATAAAGCAAGAGGTTTTTGTCAGAGAAACACAGTTCTGTGATGCGCCCATTCACTATTTCCACATGACATCTGAAAAAAGACTAATGATATATTAAATTATAAATATGTACGGACATGTTAAAAAAGGAAATATTATTGATAATGGAAATTTACCTAACTCACACTATACGTTTAATATTATTTCACTCCTTTTTATCCAAACAATTCCATTAAGTTTCCACTATCTCCCATAATAAACTATAGAAAAAGAATCTGTGATTGAAGTTATATATATACACATTTAAGTTATATTTATATATTCTCTTAACCTAGGAACTTTATAAGAACTTCTTTCTATTTCGTTGGTTTAATAAAATTACACACAAATACTATTTTTGGACTATAAACTTAGTACTTTTCTATGTATTAAATCTACCAAAAAAATGTCTCAAATTAAGAGGTGAGTGTGTATATATATGTGTGTGTACATATGCATATATATCCTTAGTTTATTCCTCGAATAGATTGTTGACTCTTGGCTCAACCTTCCTCTCTCTCTATTTCTACCTTTCTCTTTCTCCTTATTCGTTCCTCTTCGTCTTCGTTTCCCTTTTGGTCTTGGTAAGATCTACAAAAAAAAAAAAAAACCCTAAAAAGGAGAAGAACCAGAGGAGAATCAAATAGAGGATAAAATTGATGGGAAGAGGGAAGATTGTGATCCAAAGGATCGATGATTCGACGAGTAGACAAGTCACTTTCTCCAAACGAAGAAAGGGTCTTATCAAGAAAGCCAAAGAGCTAGCCATTCTCTGCGACGCCGAGGTCGGTCTCATCATCTTCTCTAGCACCGGCAAACTCTATGATTTTTCCAGCTCCAGGTTCCTCTTTTACAATTATTCAATCTAAAATCCTTACATCTTCTTGATTTTGTCGATATATATGGCAGTGTGTGTGTACGGTACTTATATAATTTTATGCTACGGGTTTTCTTAGAAGTGTTGGGGGTATTCATTGAAATATCAAGTTGTGTGATCTATTGCAGTGGAAAATTTTTCGCATCTTGCGGTCGGTAGAACATGTTACATCTTGCTGTATGTACAATAAGATGCGTATGTATAGCCGACAAACTATTTTTATATATATAACAAATTAAAAGATTGAAAATGAGGGTAACATTTTAAAGAAGAATGATGCTTTTGGAGATGAAAATATTAATTTGAAGTAGTTTCTTTGCTTAATATCCGAATGATTGTGTGTTCGCATCCCCATGTTTGAAGTAATTTCCTAACATATGTTTTTATGTGTATCTACACGTATATATTTATGGACATTGACTTGTAGCTAAGGCTCATTGTTTGCCTTTTCCAAATTTAGAAATGTTTGAGAAGTAGATGAGATAACAAGTGCCTGCTCAAACATCAGTATTGGAAAGCTAAAAGAGTTTTGTAAGGAGACCACAAGATTGAATGACTGGTGTGAAGAGGAACTTATAATCTCTCAAAACCAATAAACTGGAATATGATTTAATCGAATCTAATAAAAATTTGTCTATTTGTACTCATATACATAAACATATTCTTGATATTTTTTTGTATAATAATATATATCATGACAGAACGATTAGATGACTGTGTATATTTAACAGAATACTTGTAGAATCGTTATTTTTATTTTTCATTTGAATAAGTTATTCATTGTTAAAATTCTTATTAACAAAATAAGTATATAAAAAATATTAATTGACAACCCTGTATTCATGAATATATGTCATCATGGTAATCATATAGATAATAAAACATATATAAATAATTATATTTAGGATAATATAATAATGTAAAGTTTGAAAAATCATAGATAATATGAATACATGTTTATCAGTTCAAACAACTAAATATAAGAGTACTATAATGCGAAACAAAATTTTGATCATTTCCTTGATTATTTAGTAAAGAGCACCTCTTCTGTGAGGTATTTTTCACTTGTCTTAACCTTCAGAAGCATTATCAATATACTTCATGTCTATCTTTTGATACAATTTGTTTCATGTATCATAGAGTTCATGAAACACTTAATATATGATGACACCATAATATATGCCTTGACCCATGTTATTACTTGGATCTAGTATATAAAGTGTGACATGTTAATGCATTACATTCATGACCGATCAGGTCTATTATTAACTTTTCTTTTTTTCTTTCTAGTTCGTAGAACTGAAATGCTTAAAAGCTCTTGCTTATATCCAACCAAAAAAAGCATTTAAGCATTTTTGTTTTGTTTATTGAAATAGAAACTAATATCTATTTTGTTTTCCATACATATGTAGTTTAATTAGTTTATATACAAGTGTGTGTCTAACAAAATCATTCTGAGTGCAACTTTATATGATATGTGGACTGTATGTACGTGTACGTATACAAGATCCGTAAATACGTTGCCACTACAAAGCTTGAGAAGTCTATATATATAGCACACAATAAGGATATTGAACAAAACTTTAAGCTTATAAGTTTTTCCTTTATATATGAATGCTTTTTCATTTGAGGAGTGTAAGATTTCACAATCAACTTTATGGACAATAATTTTTCTTTTCTTACATATGTTCTTTACTGTGCAGTATATATATGATATGATATGAGTCAATTATATAATATGAGCAAGTTACTAATATCAAATCTTTTGAGCAGCATGAAGTCGGTTATTGATAGATACAACAAGAGCAAGATCGAACAACAACAACTATTGAACCCCGCATCAGAAGTCAAGGTACATACATATCTAGGCAAACATTATAATAATATGTGATTTCAATGAGGTCTTAGAATCGTGTATTGAAATGAGATTTTGGTTTACTGAGTTCAAATTATAATGAGTTATTTGTGTTGTGTTTTATAGTTTTGGCAGAGAGAAGCTGCGGTTCTAAGGCAAGAATTGCATGCTTTGCAAGAAAACCATCGGTATCACCTTGAACTTTTATAACATATGTCATATTAAGAATTAGTCTTTGATCAAAATATCGATGGAAAGACATGTACAAAGAAATGAAGAAACCTGAACTTATAGATATTTATTACATGTTTTCTATGAACCAGGCAAATGATGGGTGAACAACTAAATGGTTTAAGCGTTAGCGATCTAAACAGTCTTGAGAATCAACTTGAGATGAGTTTGCGTGGAATTCGTATTAAAAAGGTATATAGATACATATACTGTTTGCCTTGTATAATGTATTTGCTTTTGAGTGTAGTACTCAAATGATTTGACTATAGAGCACAATTCAATAGAATCGATTGCTTTTCCGGATTCACAGGAACATATGTTGACCCATGAAATCCAAGAACTAAGCCAAAAGGTCAATATGAGATATATATGTACATATATACACAACACATTTCTTACGCATATACCGTAAATTCCACAACTAACATAACTTACAATTCTTAATTTGCGATTTTTGTTGGTCCTGGTGCAGAGGAACCTCATTCATCAGGAAAACCTCGAATTATGTAGAAAAGTAGAACGGATTCATCAAGAAAATGTAGAGCTCTACAAGAAGGTACGTAGCAAAAATATACACAAAATCCATTTGCTTGGAATAATTAAGAGCTTTGAAGTGATGGCTTCGACTTTAAATGTGTCTTTGCAGGCTTATACGGGAAGCACAAACGGGTTCATACACCGTGATCGTGAACAAGTTGTCACGGATGACGAGTCACACACTCAGATTCGGCTGCAACTAAGCCAACCTGAGCATTCCGATTATGAGACCCCACCAAGAGCAAACGAATAACAGCAAGGTAGAATTTTTTGTTTGATCTTGATGAACCCTTTAAGGCATTTATATATTATATAACTCGTGTGAAAAATTTCACAGATTGAAGTTCGAAGATACCAAGATGTTGAAGAACAATCCAAAAGCTTGGTTTAAATAAGGGTCTTGAAATGGAAACCCATAAACCAAGCCATGATAAGCAGCTAGCATGGTTCTTCTAACATCAATCATATTTTTTTTTTCTCTCTCTCTCTCTCTCTCTCTCTCTCTAATTATATATATATATATATATATAAAATTAAAGCATATATATAATTAAAATCCGGTGTTGTTATTCTACTCATCTTGAGTATTATATTGTCTTTTTGTTGATAATCATAGATTCGTTAAGTAACAGAGAAAAAATCATATGATTTATCCTCAAAACTCGCTTAAGTAATCTTTTATTTTTAGATCAATATATAGTTCTAAAAATATATCTCATCTCTTGGTTCGGCATCAACCTCTAAAAATAATTACTTAACAAGAGTGTATATCGATATTCTTTTTGGTCAGAAACAATTTATTCTATTTATTCTATTAAAATATTCTTGTAAGAGTACTTGGCCAACGTTAATTTTATTTTTATTTTTTTCTAATCGTTTTATTTCGTAAATTTATTTATCACTCACAATTCTGTTACTGTATTACTAAAGGCCCCAACTTATCGGTTTGGAATTGGATACTATAAATAAATGGATAACTGAATCGGTTATCGTTGACTACGTTGACCAGAGACCAATAAAGGGAAACAAATGTTGTTCGTCATCAAATCATCACAATTCACAAAGGTTGGTGGAGAGACTGTGACCTGAGATAACGACAAAGCAACAACAAATTAAAATAAATATTTTTTTTTTTTTTGTGAAGAAATATAAATAAAAAAGAGGGAAAAAATTCGAAAATTTTCTGCAACCACCAAAAGCTCAGCCAAAAGCAGAGGCCACAATTCTCTCTTCATCTCTTCACAGGATAAACCCAATTTGATTTTTTTTCTCTCTCTCTCGTTCATGTTTCAAATCTGTTTCTAGGGTTTCAAAGCCAGAGAGAAAGAGAGAGAGAGAGAGGTTTAGCGATAATGGCCATGGCGATGGCTCTTCGGAGGCTTTCTTCTTCTATTGACAAACCCATTCGCCCTCTTATCAGATCCACTTCATGCTACATGGTAATAACCTTCAAAGTTTCCTCCTTTTTCCCATTGTATCATCGGATTGAGAAAAAGTTTCGATTTTGGCTTTTCTTTCTTATTTCTGTTTGTTTCGTTACAGTCTTCTCTGCCCAGTGAAGCTGTTGATGAGAAGGAGAGATCTCGTGTCACTGTGAGCTTAATTTACCCCCTCTTTTTAATCTCTTGTTGTTGATAGTTTCCTTGTGGTTGAAGCAATGATTTTGATTATTGAAGTTCTGTGGTTGTTTTAAATTGATGTTTGGATTTCTATTTTTGGGGTGTCTGAATCTAATCGAAGTTATGTGTTTGTAAACGCTCGTTGCAGTGGCCAAAACAGCTTAACGCATCTTTAGAGGAGGTTGATCCTGAGATTGCTGACATCATTGAGCATGAGAAAGCTAGACAATGGAAGGTTTATTACTCTCTCTTTATTTACCACTCCGAACTTGAGATTTTAGATTAGTCTCTCTTAAATCTTGTTCCTTTAAGTGATCTTTGTAATGATTATGTTATCAAGGGACTTGAACTCATTCCATCTGAGAACTTCACATCTGTGTCGGTGATGCAAGCTGTTGGGTCTGTGATGACTAACAAATACAGTGAAGGGTATCCTGGTGCGAGATACTATGGAGGAAATGAGTATGTTCAGGAATTTTTCAGTCTTTCTTTTTGTATCAGACACATATTTTCACTTTCAGATCTTAGACATGATTGCTTGACCAATCTCTGTAACAAGGATTGAAAAACATGCTGACTTCAAGAACCTTTTGCTTTTAAGGTACATAGACATGGCGGAAACCTTATGCCAGAAGCGCGCTCTCGAAGCTTTCCGGTTAGATCCTGAAAAGTGGGGAGGTAAATATTCATTTCATGTATATGTGAAACTAGACTTCTGACTTATGTATCCGTAGAGCTAATTCTTACCGGGAAATGATCTGAATTCCTTCTCTATTAATCATTTGATGGCTTATTCGAGTCCTGTGATTATACAGTGAATGTGCAACCTTTGTCTGGATCTCCGGCCAACTTCCATGTCTATACTGCATTGTTAAAGCCTCATGAGAGAATCATGGCACTTGATCTTCCTCATGGTGGTCATCTTTCTCATGGTTATCAGGTACCTTCAAGTTAACTTTGTAAATGTGCCTCAACCCAAACCTCCATTATCTTATTATACAATATGACTATACTTAACTCTTTTATGTTGATTTCATTTCGAAACTCTCTGACTCTGATGTATAACAGTTTCTTTCCTACTTACTTCTTATCAGACTGATACCAAGAAGATTTCTGCTGTGTCTATCTTTTTTGAAACAATGCCCTATCGATTGGACGAGAGCACTGGCTACATCGACTACGATCAGGTTCTTAATTCTTCAATTAAGCATCCTAGTTGTTTACCTTACATATTTCTTCAACAATACATAACTTGTTTATCATGCTCTGCAGATGGAGAAAAGTGCTACTCTTTTCAGGCCAAAATTGATTGTTGCTGGTGCAAGTGCTTATGCTCGATTGTATGACTACGCCCGCATCCGAAAGGTAATTTAATCTCAATTTCAACTACACAAAAAAAGAAAGACAGCAGATTATTGTAATCACGAATTCTAATTCAAACTCTTTTGCCAGGTGTGTAACAAGCAAAAGGCTGTCATGCTAGCAGATATGGCACACATCAGTGGTTTAGTTGCTGCTGGTGTTATCCCTTCACCGTTCGACTATGCAGATGTTGTAACTACCACAACTCACAAGTCACTTCGTGGACCACGTGGAGCCATGATTTTCTTCAGAAAGGGTGTTAAGGAAATTAACAAACAAGGGAAAGAGGTAAAAACAAAAACAAAAAAAGCCAAAATTTGAACCAAAATGTTTTAGATTATGTACGTTCATTCATGTCATTCATTTGTTGTCTTCAAAGGTTATGTATGATTTTGAAGACAAGATCAATCAAGCTGTCTTCCCTGGTCTTCAAGGTGGTCCACACAACCACACTATCACAGGACTAGCTGTTGCTTTGAAACAGGTACAGTGAGGCACAGAATGGAACTAACGTTGTTACTGGATTTGCGGTTGGTTTAAATTTCAAATGGTTTGTTAAATGCAGGCAACTACTGCAGAGTACAAAGCATACCAAGAGCAAGTCCTGAGTAACTCTGCAAAGTTTGCTCAGGTACTAATCGTGTGAAGAAAAAAAAGCCATATATATGTATATTATCATCTGTTGATTTTATCGCTAAAAGTTTAGTTGTCGTTTGTTGCAGACTCTGATGGAGAAAGGGTATGAACTTGTTTCTGGTGGAACTGACAACCATCTGGTTCTAGTGAATCTGAAGCCCAAGGTCACTTTTGATCTGTTTTATACTTATTTATATAATCTCTTTTATTTCTTAGTTAAAACTCTTTTATTTTTTTATTTGATTTTGTTTGCAGGGTATTGATGGATCTAGAGTTGAGAAAGTGTTGGAAGCTGTTCACATTGCATCCAACAAAAACACTGTTCCTGGAGATGTTTCTGCCATGGTTCCTGGTGGAATCAGAATGGGTAGAACTCATAGTTTAGCTTCTTCTTTTTGTGGGTACTTGAATGGAGTTTTTCCTAAAATTCTCTGCCATTGTTATTTACAGGTACACCTGCTCTCACTTCCAGAGGCTTTGTTGAGGAAGACTTTGCCAAAGTAGCTGAATACTTCGACAAAGCTGTGAAATTGGCTCTCAAAGTCAAATCTGAAGCTCAAGGTTTTTTCATTTCTCTGATCACGATGCTGTGTTTTCCGTTCTTATAAAAGCAATGATTGAATTCATTTGTTATGTTCTATAAAACCAGGAACCAAGCTGAAGGATTTTGTGTCAGCAATGGAATCTTCTTCAGCCATTCAATCCGAGATTGCGAAACTGCGCCTTGAAGTCGAGGGATTCGCTAAGCAGTTCCCAACAATTGGGTTTGAGAAAGAAACCATGAAGTACAAGGACTGAATGTTTTATTATGCTTTGAATTTCCATGGAATGTATAGATGATACATGTCACAACTCTATTTTATGCTATGCCAAAAATAATGATCTGAGAATTCTCATCTATTACACATAGAAATCTACGCCAAAAGAAATATAATCTCAGCAAAAAGATTCAACAATACAGTGACTTCCTAAAGAAGATTATCTTTAGCTCTCAAGTGACCATGAGATTTTAACCACAAAATACCAAGAAACCAAAAAAGAAAAAAAAAAAAACTAAAATTTGGGAGAAGCTCATCTATAAGCTGTGGTCATTTCTCAATCTCATCAAATCTCTTTACAGAATATGGTTCTCTAACCGGACAACATCTCACAACTTGATCTGTTTTTTTGTTCTTTTTTCATTTCCCAAACAAAAAAATGGTTGCATCATTCTCTTACACTGCCTGCACCAAGCTTTCTCTGTTACATCCTCCCATAGTTGCTCAAATCCGACCAAGAACAACACAGAAGGTGTTCGTGGTAACAAATCCTGAACAAGACAGTACTCTGGAGGCACAAGAAACAGAGACACTCAAAGAAGAGCAATCAACAGAGAAGATAAAGAAGCAGCCAACGCCATTAAGACCAGTGGAGAAACAGCTGAACGTGAAGAGCAAGGGAATGGGAGAGTTTGGTGGTCAGTGGCTAAGCAGTGTGACACGTCACGTTAGGATCTACGCTGCTTATATAGATCCAGAGACTTCTGAGTTTGACCAGTCGCAGATGGATAAACTCACTTTGATTCTTGACCCTACTGAAGAATTTTTGTGGGATGATGAAAGCTGTAACAAGGTCTATTCTTATTTCCAAGAACTCGTCGATCACTATGAGGTAATGATACATCTAAAAGTTTGACTCATTCAAGAAGACCTTATAATATTGTTTTTGAGGATTAAGAAAGAGATAATGGGAAGAGATTTTTTTGTTCTTGTTTTTGTTTTGGACAGGGAGCACCATTAACGGAGTACACATTAAGATTGATAGGATCGGATGTAGAACACTACATAAGGAAGATGTTGTTTGATGGAGAAATACAATACAATATGGATGCAAGAGTTCTTAATTTCAGTATGGGCAAGCCTCGTGTTCAATTCAATACCAGCAACATTGAAGGTAGTGGAGATGGTCAGCCTCAAGAGGACGCATAGTGAAACAACTCTATTATCTTTTTTTTTTGAGCTAAACAACTCTATTATCTTATTACAGTATGTAATGGAGATATCTAAATATATTGTCTATCACAAAGAAACATATGTATATATTAATCATTATGATATGTTAGGTTGTCGTTAATATGCCAAAAAATCATGATGTACTAGACGAAGAATACTATGAAGTTTCTTTTATCTCAACGATTTTGCCGATGCTCAGGAATTATTTTTGGGATAGTTGCTTGCTTTGCTTGTAGTTTAACTCAATTTTTGTTAAACATACAGTATATGAACTCTTTCGTTAAAAGAAAAGTACAACATTTCACATGCATATCCTTAAAAAGTTACAACATTTCACATGCATTTTTATTTGATGGACTAGAAATTGAAACAATGTTTTTGTGATAAGAATAAAAAAAATATGAACCAATTTCATTTTTTAGTGGAACACTCAATTTTATCTCTACACCTATACCATATAGTCTAGTCTTTTTTTTTTTTTAGTCTATAACTACGAAGAAGATAAAATTTTGGAAAATGAATCGACGGAGGATTCTAGGCTTCCAGCTTCTTCTTTTTCATGTTTGTTTTTTCTTAAAAACAAAAAATAAATTCCACTTCATTAATAAAATACATGTCCAAAACATAAAACCTAGGCCTTGAATGGCACTAGTTTTTGAAGTTGATTTTGGCTTTTGATTTTGTAAAATCTACTTTTTCACACATTCATGATTTTATAAAAAAATTTATTTCCTAAATTATACGGAATCCAGATTTTGATGGATGGTAGGCATTTGTTTTTACAATTCAAAAACCACTTTTTTGGGTTTTTCAACCAATTTTATCGTAAACTCTTTTTTTTTTGTTTTTAAAAAACAGAAATAGAATTTAAAATAAATAATTTTAAAACGTTTTTAAATAATAATTATATAAAAACCAAAAACTAAAAAAGATACCATTCAAGATTTTGCAAAACCTAAAATCTCCACCAAAATCAAAAACTCATAAAATCAAAAATCAAAAGCCAAAAACCAAAAACCAACAAAAATCAACCAAACATTCATGACCCTAATGTTACGAACAAAGACCCAAAACACACAAATACACAAATTAATCTATATTATAATATAATATTATATATAAAATTATATATTTTAATATATATTTATAAATATACGGATCGGAGCGGATATCTAACTTTTTCAAAAGTAATATTTGTGATTTGCTTAGTTTCCTACGGATATTATATTTTCCTATTTTTTTTGCTCTGAAATTGTACGGATATCCGAATTTTCCGGATCGAATCAAAGCAAATACCGAATCGAAGCGGATTTAATGGATATTTTGCCCACACCTATATGTAATTTATGATTTATTGAGGTATAAAATTTGTAACACTTAATGTTTTGATTTGGTAGTATACCTTGTTAATACACAATACTGATTCATTGGGTTTTTAATTGTGGATTTTTTTTTGTGCAGACAAGTCTCCAACTTGCTTGAATCCATCAGGACAAAGTGTTGATAAAACGACTCGTTCCACCAATCGCAGAGCACCAGCAAAACAGTATTCTGAGCGTCCACCAACAAAGAAGGCAACAAAGAAGCAAGCTGGGACATCTATGGATGGGACATCTATGGATGGGACATCTGCATCACGGTTTGTTACGCAATCAGATTTGGCAGTCATGAAGGACTGGATCAAAGAACAGAATGCCATCCTTCACCAAAATATTGTGAAGGATATGCGAAAGTTGTTACGAAAGAACAAAAAATCTGGTAAGGGAACATCTTTCCGACGTTCTAAAAGAAGTGTAACGGTTGCCTCAGTTATGGCTAAGTCAAACAAACGAAAACGTTGCTACAATGTTGAATCGCTAACAAGTGGAAGCTCTGCTGATCCTTCTGGTCTTGGGGCAGCTTCAAGTATACCGTCAGACTTGGATGGAGCTGAGGAAACGAATCAAACCCCTCAGATGATTATAGATTTCTAAATAATTTTCCGCAGTCTATTGTACTAAACAAAACTATTTTGTTTTTGGTGTTCAATTAACAAATCCATTGGTATAAAAACTTTTCATTACTTTACTGATTTTTTTCCTTTTTTTTTTTTTGGACCTTTTTGCTTAGAATAATAATAATAAAAATTACTTGTGAATTGGGATTTGTTATCTCCGAATTGTAATATGCTGATTAATTTTTCAAATTTAATTACAAATTTTAAACTTTTTCGAATTTGTCAAAATTTGCTAATTATTTACAATAATAACCCTCCTCTTCTTATCCTCTGGCGTTTCTCGTCGTCTCTTCACCAAGACGAACAAAACTCCTTCAACGTGAAGGAGAAAAAAATGGCAAATTTACTGGAAACATCAATCTTCTTCTCTTCGGCTGATAAGTTACTGTCTTTCCCACCTAATAATTGTCAAACCCATCTTCTCCCTTTCTCTGCTTTCATCAATGGAGGAAGAAAGATACGCAAAAGCTCAACTATTACCTTTGCTACCGACACTGTCACTTACAGTAAGCTCATAAACCCTAAATCTTTCACCTTTCTGTCTAATTACCGAGAAATTCTTTTCCTTTAGGCTCCAATTGAACTATTGGTCGCCATTAGATAAGGGTTCTGTAGAGAAAGCTAAATCTTTCCATAGAGTTGGATTTTTGATTGAAGATAAAAAATGTTTTTTTTTTTTTAAGGTACGGAAGTAAAAAGCTCTGTTGAGGATCCTATGGAAGTTGAGGTTGCTGAAGGCTACACCATGGCTCAGTTCTGTGACAAGATCATTGATCTTTTCTTGAATGAGAAACCTAAAGTTAAACAATGGAAGAAGTATTTGGTTTTAAGAGATGAATGGAACAAGTACAGTGTGAATTTCTATAAGCGTTGCAAAATCCGAGCTGATACAGAGACTGATCCTATATTGAAGCAGAAGCTGATTTCTTTGGAAAGTAAAGTAAAGAAGGTATTTGTGTTGTCTAGTGTTGCATCTTTGTGTTTATTAGTGCACTTCGGTTTCGAGGTTAGTTTTTTGTAGTTGTGTACTAATAGGAGTGGGAGTATTATTGCAGATAGATGAGGAAATGGAGAAGCACAATGACCTTTTGAAGGAGATTCAAGAAAACCCAACTGACATAAACGCAATCGCTGCCAAGAGACGCAGAGACTTCACGGGCGAGTTTTTCCGCTATGTCGCTTTGTTATCAGAAACTCTTGACGGCTTAGAAGATCGAGATGGTATACTTGAAATTAATCCTGTCTTATATTATTGATTCCCACAATTTCATGACTGTTTTTGTTATTTCCGAGCAGCTGTTGCGAGGCTTGCAACTAGATGTTTATCTGCCGTGAGTGCTTATGACAATACATTGGAGAGTGTTGAGACTCTTGATGCTGCTCAAGCAAAGTTTGATGATATTTTAAACTCTACATCCGTGGATGCTGCTTGCGAAAAGATCAGAAGTTTAGCCAAGGCAAAGGAGCTAGATTCCTCATTGATCTTATTGATAAACAGTGCATACGCTGCAGCTAAAGAGTCTCAGACCGTTACAGACGAGGTAATCGCATCACCAAAATAGAAAAGCCTTGATCTCTAAAATCATTCTCATATCAAAATCGTATTCTTTGAACAGGCTAAAGACATAATGTACCATTTATACAAAGCTACAAAGAGCAGTCTTAGAAGCATCACGCCTAAAGAAATCAAACTTCTAAAGTACTTGCTCAACATAACAGACCCAGAAGAACGATTCTCTGCTCTAGCAACAGCATTCTCTCCTGGCGATGACCACGAAGCTAAGGACCCGAAAGCATTATACACGTAAGTAACATAAAGATCCACACTTTAATGTTTCATCTTTAACCACAACCGTTGATCCTAATCAAGCTTTATTATGAGTACACAGGACGCCGAAGGAGCTGCATAAGTGGATAAAGATAATGCTTGATGCTTACCATCTCAACAAAGAAGAAACTGATATAAGAGAAGCTAAACAGATGAGCCAACCTATCGTTATTCAGCGGCTTTTCATCCTCAAGGATACGATCGAAGAAGAGTATTTAGACAAGAAAACGATTGTGGCTGATGAAAATCCGAAGAAGGAAGACGATGATACGTCTGTTGAAGAATTTTTGAACTAGAATTGTGAAATCCATGAAAAAACACACTCTGTTAAAAATTAGGACCTGGGCCGGGGGAGAGAGTAATTTTGTAGAATTCTCAGCTATAACTACAATTACGACTACAAATCTGTATGAGGTTTATTTATAAATTAGTATTGTTTGACAAAATTCTCATATTTGGGGCTTGGCTTATGATAAATAAGCCCATGTAAGGCCCAGTAAGTGAGAAAAGTCAAAATGTCAAAGATTTGGCATATAAGTGAACCACCTTAAACCCTGCGCAGCCAAACCATTTCTGTCTAAGCTTAAACCCTTTGGATCGCAAAAGCTCTCTCTCCAATCAAGATGGCCTCCGTTGCTCTTCTACGGTCGCTTCGCCGCCGTGAACTTCACACAGCGTCCGTCTCTGCGTATAAATCCGTAAGTATTTTTTTTTCCTTAAGAAGTCGATTTTTGTGGAAAAGTAGGGTTCTTTCGTTGTTTTCTGGATCTGAAATCTTCAAAAATGGAATCGATTTTGAGGGCTTCCGATCTAGGATTCTTAAAGTGCCGTATTTTGTTTTTTTTTCCTGTATGAAGCGATCTTCTCTTATTGCTTGTCGATTTACATTTGTTGACTTTTTAACCATTCCCTAAGGTTTTTGAATGCTTCAACTATGGATTTGAAGCTTTACACTATTATTATTCTTAACACTGCAGATTTCAGCAAACGGAAAGACGTCTTTGATTGGGAAATTGGGTTACTTGGCGAGACCTTTCTGGTAACTTCAATCTCTCAGTTTATGGTATTGAATGAAGAACTTAATCACTTCTAAGTGTGTGTTGTCTCATCGTTTCGTCTGTGTGTTGTTCTGCATATGTAGCTCGAGGCCTGTGGGGAATGATGTTATCGGTATTGATTTGGGTACTACCAATTCTTGTGTGTCTGTGATGGAAGGAAAGGTAAACTCCGGAATGATATCAGGTTTTTGAGATATTGGCTTATCAATTCAAAGGTATTGACTTTGATCTTGTTTTTGCAGACCCCTAGGGTTATTGAGAATGCGGAAGGAGCTAGAACCACACCGTCAGTGGTTGCTATCAACCAAAAGGGTGAACTCCTCGTTGGAACACCGGCTAAACGTCAGGCTGTGACAAACCCGACTAACACGTTTTTTGGGACTAAACGTTTAATTGGGAGACGTTATGAGGATCCTCAGACACAGAAGGAAATGAAAATGGTCCCTTACAAGATTGTTAAGGCCCCTAATGGTGATGCTTGGGTTGAAGCTAATGGACAGAAGTTTTCTCCCAGCCAGATCGGAGCTAATGTCCTCACCAAAATGAAGGAAACCGCTGAAGCTTACCTTGGGAAATCTATCACTAAAGCTGTTGTTACTGTTCCAGCTTATTTCAATGATGCACAGAGACAAGCCACAAAGGATGCTGGGAAAATTGCTGGTCTTGATGTCCAGAGGATCATCAACGAACCTACAGCTGCTGCACTATCATATGGTATGAACAACAAGGAGGGTGTCATTGCAGTGTTTGATCTTGGAGGTGGAACCTTTGATGTTTCTATTTTGGAAATCTCAAGTGGTGTTTTTGAGGTAATGCCTTGTTTCTTCTTCTGCTGTTATTTTTTCTTGATTTGCTTTTTTTTTGTTTTTCTTTTGTGGGTACATGACGATTTTCTCTTATTAGGTTAAAGCAACAAATGGAGATACCTTTTTGGGAGGAGAAGACTTTGACAACACTTTGTTGGAGTATTTGGTCGATGAGTTCAAGAGAACAGACAATATTGATCTGACTAAGGACAAGCTTGCCCTCCAGAGGCTAAGAGAAGCTGCAGAGAAGGCCAAGATTGAGCTTTCGTCGACATCTCAGACCGAAATCAACCTGCCTTTCATCACTGCAGATGCTTCTGGAGCCAAGCACTTGAACATCACCCTAACTAGATCAAAGTTTGAAGCTTTGGTCAGCAAGTTGATTGAGAGAACAAGATGTCCGTGCCAAAACTGTCTGAAGGATGCTGGAATCACAGTGAAAGAAGTTGATGAGGTTCTTCTTGTTGGTGGAATGACCCGTGTTCCCAAAGTGCAAGAGATAGTTGGTGAGATCTTTGGAAAGAGTCCTTGTAAAGGTGTTAACCCGGATGAAGCAGTCGCAATGGGAGCAGCTATTCAAGGTGGTATCCTCCGTGGTGATGTCAAGGAGTTACTTCTTTTGGATGTGACTCCTCTCTCATTGGGTATCGAAACACTTGGAGGAATCTTCACCAGGTTGATCAACCGAAACACCACAATTCCCACAAAGAAGTCTCAGGTAATGAATCTTGACAAGAGTACAATTTCAGATTGTATCTTAAATCTATTGCTGACTGCTAATTGTGTCATTGTGATTTGGTTCTTAGGTTTTCTCCACAGCTGCAGACAACCAGATGCAAGTGGGAATCAAAGTTCTTCAGGGGGAACGTGAAATGGCGTCGGACAACAAAATGCTTGGAGAATTTGAACTAGTTGGGATCCCACCTGCGCCAAGAGGAATGCCACAGATCGAAGTGACATTCGACATTGATGCAAATGGTATCGTTACTGTCTCAGCAAAAGACAAAGCAACATCTAAAGAGCAACAGATCACAATCAGATCTTCAGGTGGTCTCTCAGACGATGAGATTAACAGAATGGTGAAAGAAGCTGAGCTTAACGCACAGAAGGATCAAGAGAAGAAGCAACTTATCGACATTAGGAACAGCGCCGATACTACCATTTACAGTGTTGAGAAGAGCTTGAGTGAATACAGAGAGAAGATTCCAGCTGAGATTGCCTCTGAGATAGAAACTGCAGTGTCTGATCTCAGGACAGCAATGGCTGGTGAAGAAATTGAGGACATCAAGGCTAAGCTCGAAGCTGCAAACAAGGCAGTGTCAAAGATCGGAGAACACATGTCTAAGGGATCTGGATCCTCTGGCTCTTCTGGAAGCTCTGGTGAGGGTACTAGTGGGAATGAGCAAACACCTGAAGCTGAATTCGAAGAAGCGAGTGGTTCAAGGAAGTGAGGTCGCTAACCGGTTCCCTTCAGAATTCAGGTTTATTCCAAATAAGTTTACATCTCACAATTGATTAGTTTTGTGTATTTAAAACCTCGTTTGAGAGGTGGTGTCACTCGATATCTTTGAAACCTATTAAGAGTCTCGGATGTAGTTCTTGGTTTCTTTGTTTGGTTTATGCATGAAAATTACGGCTATTATCTTGACCGGTTAACGAGACGTTGGCATCAGATTAGTCAAAAGTCAAAATGTCAACATAACTTGTTACTCACGATTTTTTTTCTTTGGTGCCAAAGTGTACACCGCGTATGAGTTAGGTGTAAGGTACTTGCATAGAAAAAAGGGTTATAATAATAATTTTGCATTTAATCAACATTTATTATTAGTCTTAAACCCTACGCGTCACCAAAGGTTTATGTTCATCTCTGACCTTAAACAACATGAAGATAATGTTTTGGTATTCTGCGTTTGGACTTGTTAAAAATTATGTGTGTATTTTTTAAGACATAAAACAATGCGTTATTTATTTAAAAACAACATAAAATTTTAAAAAATTTCTAACATTAATTTCCATATTTTTTTATGTTAAAGAAGATATAACATTAATTTAGTGGTTGTCTTTTTTTTTTTTTTTGTCAACGGCATATATTGATTAGCTTATAGAAGCCATTTAAGTTACTTAGACGAAAGAGTTTTTTTTTATTAACAAATTTTTATTTGAGAATTTTTTTAATAATAATTTATTTGAATAGATCAGTGATACTTGAATTATTTTTCTATTAATAATTTAGTTAAAGGATTATATAACTTTAGAATTTTTTAGTTAAAATCACAAGGGAGAAGGTTATAATAGTAACTTGCACTAGTGGAAACCAAAAAAGTAATTCGCAAGAAATAATTAATCCCTTAAACCCTACGCGCAGCCACAAACATTTATATTAGTCTCCGAGAGCTTAAACCCTTCGATCGCACAAGCTCTCTTCTCCAACCAAAATGGCTTCCCTTGCGCTTCTAAGGTCCCTTCGCCGCCGTGAACTCCACACGGCTTCCGTCTCTGCGTTTAAATCCGTATGTATCTTCCCCTTGATTTTCATTTCTGCTTGAGAAATCACGTTTGGGTTTTTTGGATCTGAAATCGCTAACACTTGTCCAAAATGGAATTTGAAATTACCCTTGTTTTATTGGAATCGGTTTTCAGAATTTTCGATATAGGTTCCTTAAAGTTTCGTCCTTTATGTTTTCTTTTTTCTTATCCATCTCTGTGAAACGATCATTCACTGAGGTTTTTGAATTGTTCAAATCTGGATTGAAGCTTTACACTATTATTATTCTTAACTCTGCAGATTTCAGCAAACGGAAAGACGTCTTTGATTGGGAAATTGGGTTACTTGGCGAGACCTTTCTGGTAACTTCAATCTCTCAGTTTATGGTATTGAATGAAGAACTTAATCACTTCTAAGTGTTGTCTCATCCTTCCGTATGTGTGTTGTTTTGTATATGTAGTTCTAGGCCTGTGGGGAATGATGTTATCGGTATTGATTTGGGTACTACCAATTCTTGTGTGGCTGTGATGGAAGGAAAGGTAAACTCTGGAAAGATATCAGGTTTTTGAGATATTGTCTTCTCAATTCAATGGTATTGACTTTGATCTTGTTTTTGCAGACCCCTAGGGTTATTGAGAATGCGGAAGGTACCCGAACCACACCATCAGTGGTTGCCATCAACCAAAAGGGTGAACTCCTTGTTGGAACACCGGCTAAACGTCAGGCCGTGACAAACTCGACGAACACGTTTTTCTCGACTAAACGTTTAATTGGGAGAGGTTATGAGGATCCTCAGACACAGAAGGAAATGAAAATGGTCCCTTACAAGATTGGTAAGGCACCTAATGGTGATGCTTGGGTTGAAGCTAATGGACAGAAGTTTTCTCCCAGCCAGATTGGAGCTAATGTCCTCACCAAAATGAAGAAAACCGCTGAAGCTTACCTCGGGAAATCTATCACCAAAGCTGTTGTTACTGTACCAGCTTATTTCAACGATGCACAAAGACAAGCCACAAAGGATGCTGGGAAAATCGCTGGTCTTGATGTGCAGAGGATCATCAACGAACCTACAGCTGCTGCACTATCATATGGTATGAACAACAAAGAAGGTGTCATTGCAGTGTTTGATCTTGGAGGTGGTACCTTTGATGTTTCTATTTTGGAAATCTCAAGTGGTGTTTTTGAGGTAATGCCTTGTTTCTTCTTCTGCTATGTTGTTATATCTTGATTTTGCTTTTTTTTTCTTTTGTGGGTGCATGACGATTTTCTCTTATCAGGTTAAAGCAACAAATGGAGATACCTTTTTGGGAGGAGAAGACTTTGACAACACTTTGTTGGAGTATTTGATCGATGAGTTCAAGAGAACAGATAGTATTGATCTGACTAAGGACAAGCTTGCCCTCCAGAGGCTGAGAGAAGCTGCAGAGAAGGCCAAGATTGAGCTTTCTTCAACATCTCAGACCGAAATCAACCTGCCTTTCATCACTGCAGATGCTTCTGGAGCTAAGCACTTGAACATCACCCTTACTAGGTCAAAGTTTGAAGCTTTGGTCAGCAAGTTGATTGAGAGAACAAGATGTCCGTGCCAAAACTGTCTGAAGGATGCTGGAATCACAGTGAAAGAAGTCGATGAGGTTCTTCTTGTTGGTGGAATGACCCGTGTTCCCAAAGTGCAAGAGATAGTTGCTGAGATCTTTGGAAAGAGCCCTTGTAAAGGTGTTAACCCGGATGAAGCAGTTGCAATGGGAGCAGCCATTCAAGGTGGTATCCTCCGAGGTGATGTCAAGGAGTTGCTTCTTTTGGATGTGACTCCTCTCTCATTGGGCATCGAAACACTTGGAGGAATCTTCACCAGGTTGATCAACCGAAACACCACAATTCCCACAAAGAAGTCTCAGGTATTGAATCGTGACAAGAGTACAATTTCAGATTGTATCTTAAATCTATTGCTGACTGCTAATTGTGTCATTGCGATTTGGTTCTTAGGTTTTCTCCACAGCTGCAGACAACCAGATGCAAGTGGGAATCAAAGTTCTTCAGGGAGAACGTGAAATGGCGTCGGACAACAAAATGCTTGGAGAATTTGAACTAGTTGGGATCCCACCTGCGCCAAGAGGAATGCCACAGATCGAAGTGACATTCGACATTGATGCAAATGGTATCGTTACTGTCTCAGCAAAAGACAAAGCAACCGCTAAAGAGCAACAGATCACAATCAGATCTTCAGGTGGTCTCTCAGACGATGAGATTAACAGAATGGTGAAAGAAGCTGAGCTTAACGCGCAGAAGGATCAAGAGAAGAAGCAACTTATCGACATTAGGAACAGTGCCGATACTACGATTTACAGTGTTGAGAAGAGCTTGAGTGAATACAGAGAGAAGATTCCAGCTGAGATTGCCTCTGAGATAGAAACTGCAGTTTCTGATCTCAGGACTGCTATGGCTGGTGAGGAAATTGAGGAGATCAAGGCTAAGCTTGAAGCTGCAAACAAAGCAGTGTCGAAGATTGGAGAACACATGTCTAAGGGATCCGGATCCTCTGGAAGCTCTGGTGAGGGTACAAGTGGGACTGAGCAGACGCCTGAAGCTGAATTCGAGGAGGCGAGCGGTTCAAGGAAGTGAGGTCGCTAACGATACAGAATTCAGGTTTATTCCAAATAAGTTTACATTCTTATCTCCCTCACAAATTTGATTAATTTTGTGTATTTAAAACCTTTGAGAGGTACCTCTTGATATCTTTGAAACCTACTGAGAGTCTCGGATGTAGTTCTTGGTTTCTTTGATTGGTTTTACATGAATTGTACGGTTATTTATCTTGACCGGTTAACAGGACGTCAATTTCAGTTAAGGTTATTACCGCTCAATATTGTTCGTACTTGTTTAATTAGATTAAGTTCTTTTTTAGATCATGATATAATTGAAAGATAATGTTAAAATCTCTTGGATAGTAGTATAAACAAGTTCTAGGAAAATCTGGGCGTTGTCGGTTTTTTAACTGCAAAGAAGCTCAAAGAAAAGACTTGGTCATGTCGTAGGTGTTGTCGTTTTTTAAGGATCAAATTCAATTACTTGTGGAACTTAACTTCGTCCATGAACAATTGAACATGAAGAAAAAAAGAAACTGAAAATGTCAGCAAATTATGGACATGCTTTCTGTTCCTCGAAGGCCGATTATCTCTCACGCAATTTCCACCTTTTACTATTGAAACAAAATAACAATAATTTAACACTTTTATTTCTCCCAGTCATAGGGGTAATATCGTAATTTTCAGAAAACGCAGAGATCATCGCTTTAAATAGTAGTAGCTGTTGAAGTCTTCTTCTCCCTCAAACTTCAACAGAGGAAATTTCCCATTGTGGTATACTTTGATTTCTTCTCTTATTCATACTTTTTCAAATGCGTACTTTTGCAAGATAAGAAGATAAAGACCAAAACTTTGGGTCAATTATAGACTTTTCAGTTCGTATTTTGCAGGGTGAAAATCTGTAAGAGATGGACAAGGAAAAGGAGCAAACTTTGGAGTGGATCGAAGCCCAGAAGATAGAGATAACCGTTGACCTCTTTACTGCAGCCAAGCAACAGCTTCTCTTCCTCGGAGCTGTTGATCGGAACCGTTGGCTCTACGAGGGCCCTGAACTCGAAAGAGCCATCTACAGGTAAACTCAACATATCACCAAATCGTTTCGGTTCTTTTGCATCATATAAAGAATTATTGGGTTAATCTCTTTCACATAGTGTAGCTTCTTCATACTCATTTCACAGAGTGTAGGTTCTTCTTCATAATCGTTTTAGTCTTACAAAACTCTCACAATTTGGGTGATTTTGTTTTATAGATACAATGCTTACTGGCTTCCCTTGCTTGCTAAATATACCGAGTCTTCTTCCATCTGTGAAGGACCATTAGTCCCTCCTCTTGACTGTGAATGGGTTTGGCATTGCCACAGGCTTAATCCGGTAAATCGAAAGAACGATATTTTCAAATCCGGTTTCGATTGTTTATTGGATTGTCTACAAGCTGAAAATGTTGTTAATTATCCAGGTGCGGTATAAGACTGATTGTGAGGAATTCTATGGGAGAGTTCTCGACAATTCTGGCGTTGTATCTTCTGTAAATGGAAACAGCAAATCACAAACTGAAACTCTCTGGAAAAGATTGTATCCTACGGAGCCTTATGACCTTGATTTGGATAAGGCAATCTCAGAGCCAGAGGATATCTCAGCTCTTGAGAAATGCACCACTTATGATCTTGTTTCAGCTGTCAAGAGGCAAAGTCCATTTTACTACCAGGTAAATAACCCACAGCTTCTCTTCCGAAACCGGTTTATTGTAATGTTTCTAATCAATGTTGTTTGTGTATCTTTGTTGCAGGTTTCTAGAGCTCATATAGACAATGATGTCTTTCTGCAAGAAGCTGTGGCTAGATACAAAGCATTTCTCTACTTGATTAAGAGAAACAGAGAAAAGTCGATTAAACTTTTCTGTGTTCCGACTTACGATATTGATCTTATTTGGCACACACATCAGCTTCAGGCTCTCTCTTACTGCAATGATTTGACAAAGATGATTGGTAAGGTCTTGGAGCATGATGATACTGACTCTGACCGTAGCAAAGGTAAGAAGCTTGATACTGGTTTCTCTGGAACTACTGCTCAATGGGAAGAAACATTTGGTCGAAGGTATTGGAAAGCCGGTGCTATGAATCGAGGTAATACCCCAAAGCCCGTCACAACTTCTCCTTATGTTTGCTCGGGCAAGAAATCAACTGCAAAAGAGGAGGAGTTCCAGAATGTAATCCAATTTCCAGAGGTGAAAGTCATTGAGGTTATCTTGGAGATTGTTGGGGTTAAGAACTTACCAGACGCTCACAAAGGAAAGGTCTTTGTTGTGTTCAGCAAAACCCAACCTGATTCTCTGTTTAACGCTGAGCGCAGGCTTACCGTTTTATCTGAGTCTTGTGGGGAAAAGCAAGTTGCCATGTTCAATTGTGAACCTACAGGAGAGCTAAGTTTCCAACTAATATCTTCCAAGTTTAAAAGCTTGGGTTTCACTTCTTTATCGCTTGCAGAGTTTCTTTCCCCAGTTACTAAACTCTCTGTTGAGAAGTGGCTGGAGTTAACACCAACCAAAAGAGGAAAGGCAGATGATCCGAATCCCATCTCTCTGCGAGTCGCTGTCTCGTTCACCCCGCCAATACGAAGCCCAACAGTTCTACATTTGGTTCAGTCAAGACCTTCACTGAAAGACTCCTGTTTCTTTCCTATGATCGGAAAGTCCCGTCTTGGTAAGAGTTTTACACGTGTTGTTGATGAAACCGAAACAGAGCTTATCAGCCTCCAAATGAGGAACTCCAACGACGCAGCACCAAAAGCTGATAGAAGACAAGTGACTGGTGTGAAAGAGTGTGGTGAAACTTATGTTTTAGCAGAGTATAATGGCAATTTCTGGTCTTTACTTGATTCAAAATGGTCACTTAAGCAGACAAGCAATCCTGCCACAGATGGTCCACTGTTTGGGCTTTCAGGTACTCGAATGGTGAAAGTTTACTCCGGGAGAAAGCTGGAATATGAGCCAAAACATTGCGCAAAGCTAAAAAGCGAGCAAGATTTCATGACTGCTGTTGAATTCTCAAAGCAACATCCTTATGGTAAAGCTGTGGGGTTGCTCGATTTGAAATTTGGTTCTATTGAGGTAAAGTTTGCAACTGATCTCATAATCCACCAATTTTGCTATTTCTGATTTGGGTTTACTTCAATTTGCAGACAAATGAGGAATGGCTGGTTTTGCCTGGACTTGTATCTTCTTTCATACTCAGTGATCTTCTTAAGAAGGAAGGCTTTAGCGCAGCCGTAAAAGACACAGTGAAAGCTAATGGGATAACAGAGGAAATCAAGGAGATTGATGTTTTGACTCAAGTGAAGCTAGAAGAAGAGACAGTGATGAATGTGGACACGGCTACTCCAGTTGTGGTAGCGACGGAGAAGATCAATGGTGGTGCTAGGTGCTTGTCGAAGGAGCTACACGCTAGCGGTGCTAGGTGCTTTTCGAAGGAGCTAAATGCTAGCGGTGGCTACGGTACTGTTTGTGTTGAAAAAAGTGGGAACATGGTTGAAGAAGAAGGTGGTCATTGTGGTGGTTGTGGAGGTTGTGGTGGTGGATGTGGAGGTGGATGTGGTGGTGGCAGTAGGTGCGGTGGAGGATGTGGTGGAAGGACCAAGATCAAAGGTTGCGGTGGCGGCTCCTGCACTGGCGGTTCAACTGGCTGCGGTAATTGCGGTGGAGGATGTGGTAATATGATGGCGAACAATGCAAGTGGAAATGCTCCATCAGTAGAAGCTCTAAAGGACGCAGTTACAGCTTGATGATTATTCAAATAAAAGAAAACTGATATATATATGTGTAATGTTAATATATATGGTCTAGCAAAAGGTAAGGAAACTGATAAGAGATGTTGTTAAAAACGTGTTTATCATAAACTTGTAATAAATAAAAGAGATTAAAAGCGCCTATAAAACAGAGAGATTTCTCTGCTTCTGTTTCTCTAAACACTTAAGTCACATTTCCAGTTCCGAACTTCCGATATTAGTTATGCAGATTCCTGTGAGAAGAAGCTCAGAATCCAGATGATGGCTCTGTAAGATTGGAGCTAATTTGTGCGGTTGTGCCGATGCTCAACTGCCTAGAGCGGCAAGACCCCTGTGTTGAGTGTTGACTAAGTAAGGAAATCGTGCGCAAAACAACCTTTATATAGTTTATATATATGTGACCCATCTGTTTCTTCATGACCATTAAAAGCATGAAAGCATCAGACACAAATATAACTGTTATAACGGTAAAGGTAATTTTCTCTTACCATTGTGATTAATTTCCATTTTTTTAGCCAAAAATATGTAAAAAGGAAACAACTACAAGTCGTCAGAAAAAAAAATAGGAAACAAGCGAAAGTTTCCTTTTTTTTTGTTTTTGTGTCAACGTTTGCTTATAAATACTCAACTCCTTCTTTCAAACTCCTTCTTCCACAGAAATCTCAATTCTTTGGAACGCAAACAAAATAGAATCCAGTTTAAATCCTTTTCTTTCTAATATCTTCAGTTTCTTCTCAAGAAAGCTTCTGCGAATGGCTCACAGAGAAGATCGTTGATGATCCACGTACCAATTGAAGTAAGCTGATGATCTCTGCAACAACTTCATCCGTAAGATTTGAATCATTTGATCGGGGGAAAGCATCGGTAATTGATCTCTATCCTCTGTCTCATGTCAATCGAGTAAGATTAAGTTCGGATCTCCCCTAACTGCACCATTATTGGCTATTTGTTCCGATGGATGCATCTTACACGAATCTCAACGCTTCACCGGCGGCGAATGAGATCATGAGGAAGAAAACGCCGATTGGGAAGACAAGTACAAAACGGAGCAGTGGCTATCGTCAATGGGTCTTTAGCAATGGGCTTTTCTGTGACAATCCTTGCTACTCAAGTCCAACAAGGTATTAAGATATTTCTTTTTTTTTTTATTTTTTTTCAAATAAAGATTTTGATTTCTCTTAAAACAAAAGGATAAAGATTACGTTTTCACTTTTAATTTTCTGATTTAAAAATAAATAATAAGGTTTTTTCAAGTAATATTTTTTATGTATAATTTTTTCTTTTAACTAAAGTTTTAAGTATACAAAATATTTTTCGTTTTCGATAAATTTAAATGTTATATTTTAATACGTTGAAAACAAACCGGGCTTGGCATCCCGTCTTTAGAATTTTCTTTGGTCCGTTAGTGGTGTTATAAGTTCAACATGTTTTACGTAATATAAATTTAACACTTGGATTTAACTTTAAGGTTTTTTTATAAATAACTTTTTTACTAAACTATTTTTATTTAACACTTGAATTTATTTTTAAGAATTTTCATAAATAATATTTTAAATAAACTATTTTGATTTAACTAACGTTTTAAAAATACAAAATTTTATTTTAAATAAATCTAAATGTTTAGATTTTAATACATTAAAAACAAATCGAACTTTGTATCTATCCTTAAGATTTTCATATGATATAATTTAACACTTAAATTTCATTTTAAAGTTTTTATAAATAATATTTTAAGTAAAGTAGGGATAAATGAGTGGACGTAAAATGACTCAATCGGATAAATTATATTTTATACTTGTTGTTATTATATTATATTTTATACTTGTTGTTATCTCAACAATTGAGACACATAACGTCTAAGTAATGTGAACACTTGATAGCATACAGTGATAGAAACACTCCTTTTCAGGTTTCGAATTTAGAGTAATAAAACTATAATTAACGAAAAATTAGTAAAAAATTATGAAATAAACTGGTCCAGAAGGTTTCGTCGATAAGAGGAATCGTCTCCATAAACCCATATTTAGTATCTTGGGCCTTCTCATGCATGTCATGTGCCGCATGGCTCTACTTCCACACAACAATTTTGTTTTATTTTTATCTTTTAATATATATATGAAGTACTGTTAGTTAAGATCGAAATTTTATAGATATAAATCTATAATCAAGACCGACCAAAAGAATGAATTAGGCTGATATTCTTGGCATCAAGTTATTTGAGGAACATAGTTGAAGTGGTCCGTTCAACAGAGAATTAAATTATTTACAATGTTTGGTGGGACTTGATAAAATATGAATGATTAAATTTAAATCTAGTACACACAACCACGTCGTATGTGTAAATTTTGGGCAGGTATTTCTCGGTCAATATAGTCAAATCATGGTGACAAAAGATTAACATAAGTGAATCGGAGTAAGAAAGATTTGACTTTTTTCATTATAAAATAAAAATAAAAGTGATTTGACATTTTTGTCGTCAAATAATTTTGACTAAACAGAAAAGAGAAAAGAAAAAATAAGAACGGCCAGGATAAGAAATGTATGAGAATACTCACTCATATGAATTGGGTTGACATCATATGATTAAATTAAATTTAGAAATTAATCCATCAATTTATAATCACTAGTAACAAAAAAAAAAACTCGCAATAACGGTAGAGTTTGATCTCGATTCTTGACCATCATAACAAATAAATTACCTAGCTAGAGGTTTTAGAAATATACTCTCTCTGTATCATAATATTTGATTTTCTAGACTTTTTTTTTGTTTCACAAAGATTGATTTTCTACACTAATCAATGCATTTATTCTTGAAAAATGTAATTTCATTGAAAATGGGAATATAACTTAATTTTTATTGGATGTAGAACATTAATGATTTGAAAAGTAGTGTTAATATAATTAATAAAGTATTGTATTTAATGTTTCTTAATATGTGTGAAAATTCTAGAAAATCAAATAAACTGATACAGAGGGAGAATGACGACGATTAAACAACGAAAATCCACTATTAATACGAACAAATGAGTACACTTCTCGAGAATGACCTACTATTTGGTTTTATGTGATACGATGTTGTATACTATAGAAGACCTTAATTAAGTTAAGAGTTGATAAGAGTTTAAAAAATTAAGAAAAGGTTAATATATAGACATGTCCGCTATGGCCACTGGTGCGGCTCGCCTAGACGCCTTAGATTTGTTAAATTCAACTAATGTGCTAAATTTTTTAACTATTGTATAAAATGGGTTTTTTGGATAAGCTAATTATCATAATATATCTGGTCTATTATTCCGTGAGATTTATCTTTTTGGCGAAAGAAATGATTCCAGTGATTTAAATTTCAATGAAATAGGTTTGTTGGAACTTGGAGCTGTGTGATTAATAACTATACGTGTCGTTGTGAATTTAATTATTAAATGTTTTCACCAATTTTAATTCAAGTTTTTGGACAGTGTTCCGCTGGTTCATTGTCTTTATATGCTGATACTTTACCAACATTTAGAGTATATTAAATCACTTTGAATAAAATATCGACAACAAACTAACAAATGAAAGTATATACAATTAAAAAACGGTTCCTAATATACGTAATTTGTTTTTTAAAAAAAAATTCAATCTTGCAAACAAACCTCCTCTCCTATATGGACAATTATCAATATTCACAGTAATAGTTGTTAATATTATTGATATAACAAATAATAAAAATATATGTTCGCCTTAAAAAATGTTGAAAATAAATAAAAGTAAACATGAAAGTTGTTGCATCGATCGTAGTCGTGCTTGTATATGTATTATCACTAAATCATTAATCTTTGTTCAGATCTTCTTTAGTAAAAAAGTTAAAATATCTATAACATAGATAGATCAGTGATATATGAACAAATAATACTATATATAAAGAGCATATTTACACGCGTTAATGGTGACTTCTCCATAATATATATTTGGAGTATATGTTTTCGGTGCCGCACATGGAGCAGAAAGAAACAACCAAAATCTTCTGAAACATAGGGAATGTGCGAAGTTAATTGTACACTTACAATAATTAGAATACTAAGATAAATTTAGTCCTAAGTCCTAAGAGTAATACTGCATATGTCAGTCTCTTTTTGTTATGTCCTAAATATTAGATACCTCCAAATCTTCATATCTTCACAACATTATTCAAATCGTGAAGATATAGTATAAATATTTCAAATTTAATTTAACGAAATTATTAATAAATTTTGTTTTGGCAACTATAAAGACTGAGCTTCGTTAATTAAAAAGAAAGAAATAGATTCACGTCGTTAGACGTGCTTTAAACCCAACCAATGCCGTTTGAATTAAACTTTTACGACTACATAATACACGTGAAGCATCCAAACACATATGTGTGAATCAGTGCATGCCAATATGCCATGTAAGAAGAAATGGAAAAAAAGTGATAAAAAAGCATTAATAAAAAAGAGAAGAATAAAGATAAAAATGGGCCGACTCAACACAACAGAATTGAAGTAGAGTGTACTCACATACTCAGAAATAGGCTGCTGCTTCGGTCTGGGCGTCTCTGAATAAAGATTCATCTTAGCAATTCATTCTCATTCATTTATTATATTGATCACATTTAATTCCAACCATATTCTCTATATATTAAAAAAATAAAAATAAAAAGTGTGACACCGATAATTTAAGTGTTAGATACAATTGTTTCCAAAAGAATTATCTGAAAGTGTATTTTGACTGCATGGTAACATTAATTTCATATAGTCCTCTTCAATATTTCAATTAGAACATTTCAGACTACACCATTGATTCGGAGCTTGAGTTAGTGAAAGAAAAAAGAATTACTCCTACCTAGTTTCTTAGAGTGATTTCTTTTTAATCTATTCCTCGAAAAATGCATCTACTCGATTCAGTCTGTAGCCAAGAACGTTAGACGAGGACCAAGGCCAAGCAGTAACTTTTAAAACAATTTTACAGATTTTCTATAGGTTATTTTATTATTTTATTTTGATTAAAATAAAATAAAAATCTTGATAATCCCAATAATCAATCTTCACTAAACAACTTTAATTGTGAAATAAATAAAGAGGAGGCCACTTTTTAAAAAACCTAAACCCCCACCATTTGCTCTTGTTCTTCTTTTATCTCTCTCACCCCACTCTCTCTAGTGTCTTCTTCATCGTTTCTACACTAAAATCTCAAAACTTTTCGTTTCCTTCTCAGAAGAAAATTGAAGTCACTAACAAAGAAGATGATCAACGGTTTGAAAAGAACGTTTTGGAGTTCGATACATAAAAAGAAAGACGATAACAGAGTTGATGATTCACCTGATCGACAAAAACCATCAACTTCAAGATTCGGGTTTTTCTCTAACCCGCCTACTCCAAGGTCTGAGACCCGACCCGATTCAGTAAGCTCTTCTACTCTTCGTTGTCAGAGTTGGTCTGCTACAGCAGTCGCCACTCCTTCACCGTCTCTTCCAGCAAGTCCCAAGCTTCATTGCAAAACTTCCGGAGACGTTACTCCGACGAGACACAAAAGCCCTCTCTCTCTCTCTTCTTCTACCCCTTCCTCACCGAAATCTCCGGCGAGCTTCTCTCTTCTCAAATCGAAACTCTGTTTCACCAAAGTAAGAATCGATTCGAAAACAACGAAATGAGATTTTTCAAATAACTCAAAGTTAACATTTTTTTGGTTTAATGTTTGGAACAGAGTGGCATCAGTAGCAGCAAATGTGGAATTTGTTTACAGAGCGCGAAAGCAGGAAGAGGAACGGCCATTTTCACGGCGGAATGTTCGCACACGTTTCATTTCCCCTGCGTAGCTTCTTCACGCGCCGGTGATCGGAATCTAATCTCCGATTGCCCTGTTTGTGGTGCTTCCTGGAGAGAAACCTCGCTTCTTCCTCTGTCTCTCTCTTCTTCTCTCCACGAATTGGATACTACTCAGAAATCCCCAAATTCCGGATCCGAATCCGATTCCAGGATCCGAGAACCAAAGAACAACAAATCCTTACGAGTCTACAACGACGATGAGCCTTTGATTTCATCTCCAATCTCGCGTACCGGTTTCAACACCATACCGGAATCAGATGAAAACGAAGACGAGGAGGAAGAAGAAGATAACGGCGATTTCAAAGGGTTTTTCGTTAACACGCCGTCACCGTTAACAGCTAAGAAACTACTAACGGATTCCGTTACTGGACACGTGGACGTTAAGCTGTCTTCAGAAGCCGCAATTGTAGCAGTTGGGAGAGGTAACGAGACATACTCAGTGCTCATGAAAATCAAATCTCCACCGTTACCGGCGGCGCGTAGATCGCCGGTGGATCTAGTAACGGTTATAGACGTTAGCGGAGGGAAGATTGAGATGGTGAAACATGCGATGAGGCTTGTGATTTCGTCTCTACGAGAAACGGATCGTTTGTCTATGGTCTCGTTCTCGTCGAGCTCAAAACGATTGTCGCCGTTACGGAGGATGACGATGAACGGAAGGAGATTAGCTCGAAGAATCGTCGACGAAATAACCGGTGACGGCGACGGCATGAGCGTAAACGATGCCGTTAAGAAAGCGGCTAAAGTGATCGAAGATCGCCGGCAGAAAAATCTCTTCACCACCATCTTCGTGTTAACGGACCGTAACAAGAATTCGGCCCATCAAGCCCAATTAGCCCAACCTGATTTTGTGACGTCGACGCGCTTCTCTCATTTGGAAATCCCAACGCACACTATATGGCTCGGCGCGTCTAGTCACGCTCTTCCTGAGGACGTGTTTGCTAAACGTGTAAAGAGTCTGTTGAGTTTATCGGTTCAAGATCTTACTCTAAACCTCGGTTTAGGTTCCGGGTCGGGTCAAGGAGAGGTGACGTCGGTATATTCACTATCGGGTCGACCCGTTTGGCTTGGATCCAGGTTGGTTCAGTTGGGTGATATGTACGGCGATGAAGAAAGAGAAGTGTTGGTGGAACTCAAGTCACCTTCGTCTAATAGATCTCAGAGAATCATGACCGTCCAATCTCGCCACGTGGATCCTACGACTCAGGAGATCAGAAACTCTGCTGATCGAGCGCTTACGATACCACATCCCATCGCCGTTAGATCATCTAATCCGAACATCGCACGGCTGAGGAATCTCCACGTCAGCACACGTGCGGTAGCCGAGTCTCGGCGGCTGATCGAAGCCAATGATTACTCAGGGGCTGAGCGAATGCTGACGTCAGCTCGAACTTTGTTGGTGCAATACGGTTTGAGTTCGGGTGATTCTTGCTTACGTGGTTTGGATGCTGAGCTGGCAGAGTTGAACCGATTGAGAGGTAGACACGTTACGGTTAAGAGTCCAGAGCCGGTTGTTCAGAAGACTGAGCCGCTTACACCGACTTCAGCGTGGAGAGCGGCTGAGAGATTGGCTAAAATGGCGATCATGAGGAAGCATATGAATAGAGTCAGTGACCTCCATGGATTCGAAAATGCTAGATTTTAGTTTCTTTTGTTACGGTTTTCTTTTTCTACTTTTTTATTACCAAGTTTTGTAATGGTGTGATACAAAGAAATACAATGGTATATGAGAAAATCTATGGAAATTTTTTTTTTTTTTGGGGTCACATATGGAATATTAGTTTTGGTACAAGTTAAAAAAAATTCAATTTGCATATGATTTCACAAGACAAGAGTGCTCGATTATAGTTTTTTTCTTTGAATGAGGCTAAACATTCCTTAATATATTTAATTTTTTTTATTAATTATGAAATTTTGTAGTTAATGATGTGATACGAAGAAATACAAAGGTACACACATAGAGAATTTAGTTTTGTATGTAGGTCAATTTATAAAAGTGGTGGGTGCTAGCTCCATTATAGTTTCCAAACAATAAAAAAAAAAAAAAATTGTTAGCATATAATAATTCGAATATTTTGTTACGGCGGAATTGTGTTTGCTTTTTATTGTCTCATGTACTTTGTACATTGAACAAATCTCATGATGATTGTTCTTTTCTCTTTTATTCCCACATTTTGTGCCTCTATTGTGTTCCCCATTATAATTTCACAATTATGTTCCCCATTAACTACCAATAACACTCTAGGCAATCGGTCAAAGTTAAGTGGAAAATTTGGATACGTGCGCCATTGTTTTTGGTACGTTTAATTTGGACAGATAGGTGTGCTCTTTTGAGAGGAATAGGTTTCGTCATTTGTGGATTCAAAATTCCAAAACAAGCTGACTCGCACGAACAAGATACTCGTGTGAACCAAAATAGACAAATGCAAGCGTAAGCCCATCTTTTGGGGCCAAAGCCCAATATTCGAATGTTCGAATTTCAAAACAAACATAAAATAAGACAATAACGTTTGGGAAAATTCCCGAAAAATACCCCATCTATTTAAAATTTGGACGTTTAATACCTCAACTTTTTTGGTTGGAATAAAAATACCTCGTGTATTTATAGTTGGTTAAACAATACCTCATTTTTAATTTGTTGGTAAATTTGAACCCGTGACTTAACCGCCGTTAACGGACGTTAAAAAATTATTTAACGGTGTTAAATTCCAATCGTATTTTTTTGTAGTTAATATATACAATCTGCTTACCTAAGATGATGAAGATACTACCGTGGCCTGGTGGTAATGTGTAGGTTTTGCAAACCACAGTACTCGGGTTCGAATCTCATATTTGATTTTTTTTTTTTTTTTTCTTCTCTGTTCTTTCTCCATCACTCTGAAACCCTAGCTGCCGACCATGAATCTTCAAGGCGCCTCCACCACCGACCATGAATCTACTCCGCCGCCACAATCTCACACTTAGAAACTCGAATCCACAAACAAATCGTCTCTCACTGTATTGTTTTATCCCAATTTCGAAATTTTCAGATCTGGAAATTTTGCAGAGAGGTGCGAGAGACCACATAATCATCGACGAATTAATCATCATCGGGAAGAGGGGAAAGTAAAGGAGAGGCGGATTCGACATTCACGCATCGGAGAGGAGAAGTCGAGTGGCCACTACCGGAGAAGATGACGGGAAGGAAAAAAAAAAAGAAAAAAAAACAGATTTGAGATTCGAACCCGAGTGGTTTACAAAACCTACACGTTACCACCAGGCCACAGTAGTATCTTCATCATTTTTCGTAAGCAGATTGTATATATTAACAACACAACGTACGATTTGAATTTAACACCGTTAGATAATTTTTTAACGTCCGTTAACGGCGGTTAAGTCACGGGTTTAAATTTACCAACAAATTAAAAATGAGGTATTGTTTAACCAACTATAAATAGATGAGGTATTTTTATTCCAACCGAAACAGTTGGGGTATTAAACGTCCAAATTTTAAATAGATGGGGTATTTTTCTGGAATTTTCCCAATAACGTTTTGGTAAAAAGCACAAAATGACACAAATATCTAAGTTGCTTACTACATGGACCATCGGCTTAGCTGGTCTCGTGATTAGCGATCCCTCTCTGTAAGAAATTCCTAAACAGAGCATTCTTTAACCATTCATGTTAGCATCAAGAAATAGGGAAAGTAGAAGAAAGCCTTGTCCGGTAGACGACCGTAGACGAGAAAGCATAAGAAAATGATAAGTAGCATCAAGACTACAAAGAAGGTTGAATCTAAAACCATGGGAGATCGCTCACCATGAGAGTAACTTCAGCCACTGATGCCATCGTCATAGATTGGAAAGTTACAAACTTAAGTTGAAGTGTAAAACCTACGAAACAGAATGATATATTGGATCTATCTTGAAAAGTTGGTCATATGAACAACAATACACACACGTCTTTTTGTACACATTTAAAAAACTTTGGAAAATTTAACACAAGATTACAATTTGACACAGACTCACTGGGTCAGAACTTATTTCCCATTTACTGGCCATACGTTTTCCCACGCTTCCATCCAAAAGTGCAACTACCTACACCATGTCTACATTGGCCAGGTAGTAGAAGGACACTTTTGAAAGACTGACTTAGAGCGATTCTTTTACATCTGTTGACAGTATGGTTGCAAAGCACATGTACACAAGACATCATCATATGGAGGATTATCATGACTCCATTGTTCCTTAGAGTCTGGGCGGAAGAACACCGAACGGAACTAGTTCTACAGCTACAAGAAGTTATTCCATAATCTGCCAATCCACCTACAAATATCTCATAGGAAAGGAGTAGTATCAGAGGAACTTGATATGATGATCCGGAATGTGATCAGAACTGATCTACCGGAATTGAGAGTCCAATTCTCAGAACCCATTCACACCCCGCATTTTCTATTCGAAGCAACTTGTATCTGTCCGACGCTCCAGGATCTCTTCACCTACCGGGAAACTATAGGTCGTGTCTCTCCAATAGCTCTTCTATTTCAGTTCATCGTTGTTGATTTGCTGGGAAGGATTTTTATCACCTTGTCTCCATCCTCTGTAAGGCACAAAGCACATTCTATTAGCAAGGCCACATCTTGTAAAGATTTATTTGATCCTACTGAGGAGAAAAGAAAAGTAAATCCAAAACTTGTACTAGAGTCAAGTTGTAACATCCTTAATGCCCTCAAAGGATCTATCATCTGTGCAGTAACGTATACATTGGCCAAACCCGATGATGTTGTAATGCGCACTTGACTTCACAAGCGCTGATTGGAGTATGAAAAGTAAATCATGGGTCATGATAACAAACGAATGAAAGCAAGCAAATGTAATACCAAGATCATATAAAAGAAAAGCAAACTTATTGCATTCAGTGTTGTACTATAGAGAGAAAAGACATAAAAGATGATATAAAGTTCAGAGAGTGACAGAAAGAGAATGCAAAACCTTGTAGTGATGTAAGAAAGGATCAACGGTCATCACAACATTAGACCACTCGATATTGCCCCATATCTCGGGTCCTTGGCGTCTCTCCAGTCTCTCCAGTGAAATCTCTGCACACCAAATCTCAAGACGATCCCCCTCGATAACGTCCCAAAAGAGCACAATGTTGGAACCAGAGTTGCTCAGTCTGGACCCAGGAAGTAAATCTATGAGCATTTTGTCTGTACCAAACTTGATCTTGAACGACTCCCACATAGCCTCAAACTTGCTATCAAAGTGGACCAGTCTAGAGCTAGAGAGACTCTTCTTGAGAGAGTCCAAACCCTTCACCGTCCTCCAAAAGATCCCCTCTGGTTCACCCTCCAACTGATCTGGCTCACACCAGGACAAAGTCCCGTAGCTAGTAATAGAGAAGATCAATTTATCAATGACACACCAATCCCTTCTGTTTCCTCGCGATGTATCAGTAATACTCTCCGTTGGATCAAGTGCGTAAACTCTGTCCTCCCGCACCACCACGCTGTCGTGCAAATGGACATGCTGAATTCGTTGTTCCCTCTCGGGCATTGGCGGCAAAGGATCCCAAGTTTGGGTCTTTGGGTCGAATACCTCTGCCCAGTTCGACGAATCTGGGTGGCAGCCTCCGTACACATAAATCTTCCCGTTTACAACTCCGGCAGCCGCGGCAGCTCGAGCCACTCTCATGGAAGGGACTCGGCGCCACGTATGAGTCCGACAATCCAAGAGCCAGACATCTGAACTGCGTCTCATCCCCTTTATAAATCCACCTATGACATAGATTCCCCAATCCAGAGCCACCACGGAGGATGCTTCCGGAGGCTGAGAGGACAATGAGGGGATCGGTAAAAGCCGATTCAAAGTTTGACCACGGCGGAGGAAGAACCATCGTGGGGTTGGGTCAGGAGGCATGACCAAGCATACATAGAAGCAATTCTCGGTATAACCCAACACAGATCTCATCATGTACAATTCAGGTGAAGCCATTAAGGAGCGATAAGACTTGGAGACTAGAGACAGAGCCGCCTGGTCCAATCTCGACACTCGAGCCAGGCAGCTAAGAATCATCTCATCTGGCAGCGACGATAACGGAGACCATGATGACGGAGGCGGAGAAGTCTTCCTCTTCTTATGCGGTGGCTCTGAATTCCGCATCGACATTGTCTTAGTTTTTTTTAAAGAGAATTCTATCTTTTTACTCTCTCTTTTATAGGGAAAATATATATATTTCCATTCTCCAAATCGAAAAAGGTGTGGCCGGCAGTTTTTATTTTTAATATAACAAATAATGTCGAAAAAAATAATAATAATATATATATATAATAAAATATTTAACGATAAGCAAAAAAGAATTAGGAAAAACCCAAAATATCCTAAAAAGTTTGTGTTTCTGAAAAGAGGCTACGATAGAATTTCCTTTTTATATGCAAAAAATACGCTCCTTCTTCAAATATATATAGGTGTGTCTGTTATTATTTTTTTTTTTGATAAAAAACAAATAATATCTAATAAAAACAAAAGTCGTGTCGAAAAAGAAAAAGGAAATACAAAATACAATTACAAGTGTAGCGATAAGTGGCTACAATGCCTTGAGGTTTTGCTTCTTCTCCATTCTATCATCGTTCATAGATTATGTTAGTTGTGGTTGTTAGTGTTCCAATGGCAAGACATGAATTTGTGTAGTTTTGAATTTCAGCTTCTGAGTCTTTTTGAAAGATTGGAATTTATATCTATTTAGCTCAATGGTAGCTTACTCGAATGAGGAGTAACGAGTATAAGTCAGATATCATCACTTTTAATTTACTTATTGACCCGTATGGTAAGAAGCAAGAGTTTGAGAAGATGGAGCAGACTTTCAAAAGTTTAATGCGGTCCAAGGAGAAGCCAACTCTGCCTACATTCAATTCAATGATTATAAATTATGGGAAAGCTCGTCTGATAGATAAGGCGGAATGGGTTTTTAAGAAGATGAATGATATGAACTACAGGCCGAGTTTTATCACATATGAGTGCATGATCATGATGTACGGTTACTGTGGCTCTATTTCCCGAGCTAGGGAAATATTTGAGGCCGAGGAGGTTGTTGAATCGGAAAGGGTACGGTGTTGAAGGCATTAACACTTAATGCCATGCTTGAAATTTACTGTTTTAATGCTCTTCACATGGAAGCAGATAAGCTTTTCCATAACGCAAGTGCTTTTCGGGTTCATCCAGATGCATGACATATATATAAGCTTCTATAAAAGGCATATACTAAGGCGGATACCAAGGCAGTGGCGGACGTACGCGGTACGTCTATAAGTACCCGGGCACGTGCCCCATACAACATTTGATAATTTTAAAATTTGGTAGGTAATTTATAGTAGAAATGAATTAATTGGTCTACTGTGCCTTATATTCTTTCCTGATTTTGTTTAGCCAATTGGTAATTATTTTCCTTTTTTAATATTTTCAAGTAATAAATGATTTCCATATTAATCTATTTTTCCTTTTTACCTCTTTTTATTACTCCTTCTGTTTCAAAATATAAGATGTTTTAGAATTTTCACACATATTAAGAAACCATATTTAAAATGCATTATTTTTTGTGATTTACAATTTTCAACAACTCTAAACCAATAGTATTTAGTTATCTTTCTTGAATTCAATAATTTGTCATTAATTATACATATAAAATAGAGAACATCTTATATTTTGAAACAAAAAAAAATTCTAAAACATCTTACATTTTGAAACAGAGGGAGTATTGTTTAAAGGGATTATGTTAATATAAAATATTACAATTACTGGTTGATTAGCATATCAAATAATTTTGCTTCATTTACATGTCTTTAGATAAATGTTTATATAACATTCTATATTAAAAATTTATATGTTAAATGTTGATCAAGAAGACATTTCACTCTAACTAATTAATAGCTAAGTGTGGAATGGTCTCTGTTGATCAAGAAGACATTTCACTCTAGCTAATTAATAGCTAAGTGTGGAATGGTCTCGGCCCCGGGTTTTATAAGGCTTTATAAATCGGGTTTTATAAAGCATTATAAAACCTCGGGTTGCCTCGGGTCTTTTATAAAAGAGAAGAGGAGAAGGCCACGGGTGTACTCGGGCCAATTAAGAGAAAAGGCATAAGAAGACAAGAGAGGAAAAGGGAAGCAACGGCTAGTTTGGCCAAAGGAAGAAAGACCCGTACGGACGCGCTAAGGCTTGGCTTGTAGTGAGCTGTGCTAGGCTGTAAAGTGTGTGGCTCCAAAAGGGATTGAATGAGGACGCAAATAAGGACTTGTGCGTAACCCATCTAACCCTAGAGATTGTTCTATAAAAGCCACACACCCCTCACTTGTAAAATAACTCTTTTTACTCTTTTCTCTAATAAATTTCCGATTTCTCTCACTCTTAAACATGTCTCTCTTTCATTTCTTTCCTCCCTAAATCTTCACTCTTATACTTGGTTATTTGGTTACTAATTCTTATAGTCTTTACTCTTTATATTTCCGCATTTCTACATGGTATCAGAGCGCTTTGTTCGTTAGATCCCTAGTTTAGTTCACCTTTCTCTAGCTTTAATCTCTATTTTGAAAAGAAAAGCCTCGGTTTTGACTTGTTAGACAATGCAAATGTCTACTAGTCCTTGTTTTGGCGATGAAGAGAGATGTAATGGAGGTTATGGTGAAGAACCATACTCTAAGCCCCATTACTATCTCCAAGCCATCGTTTGTTTCTTTTTTTAGGCGATGAAGAGAAAGGAAGTGGAAGTTGTGGTGAAGAACCACTTCTTAAGCTCCATTTCAATCTCTAAGCCTTTGTTTTCTTTTGTTTTTCTTGACAATGAAGAGATGGGTTATGGTGAAAGTGATGAAAAATCACTAAGGGGAAAGAGAAATCTCTCACCCTCACACGAACTCCCAAGATCTCTAAGTCTCGGTTTTATATGTTTTTTTTTTTACAATGAAGAGATGGGTATGGTGAAAGTGATGAAGAATCACTAAGGGGAAAGAGAAATCTCTCACCCTCACACTAAATCCCAAGATCTCTAAGTCATCGTTTTGTTGCTTGTGTGATGATGAAGAGAGAGAGGAGTGGTGACCGAGAGACATAAAGCTCTCACGTAAGTCCCATTCCAAGGAACTCTCCAAGTCACAACCTTTTCTTGCTCTTGTTCGTTTCTTTTGTGGCAATAAAGAGAAAGAGGAGTGGTGACCGAGAGGAAAGCTCTCACCTAAGTCCCATTCTAATGAACTCTCCAAGCCATTAGTTATCTTTTGTTGATTCGGTTGGTGACAATGAAGAGAGAGAGGTGGTGACCGAGAGAAGAAAACTCTCACCTAAGTCCCATCTCAATGAAATCTTCAAGTTGCTTTTCGGGTCCTCTTTTATTTGAGTTTTGTGACAATGAAGAGATAGAGGTGGTGACCGAGAGAGGAAACTCTCTTACCTAAGTCCCATCTCGATGAAATCTCTAAGTCACGGGTTCGTTTTAATCTTTTGACAATGAAGGGAAGAAGATGGTGGCTGTGGAGATCGAGAGGATGAAAACTCTCACTTAAGTCCCACAATCTAAGTCCCACCTAGATCCCTAAGTCATCTTTGTGTGTGCTTAGTTAGTTGTTTTGTTTTGTTTTCTGTTTTATTATTATCCAATAGATAGAAGTCCAAACTTTGGCCGTGTATAAGTCTTCTCCTTGAGAGACTAGAACACCTTAAAGCCCTAGTCAAACTTAAGATCTATTTGGGTAATAAACCATATGACATTGATTCGTTAGTCTTTTATTGTTATGAATATAAAGACTACAAGGTTTCTTTGAAGGATTATGGTGTTCAAAAGGAAGCATCATAGAACGGTTGGCTTACTCTTTGTGGGTATAAAGCTATAAGTTCAGATTTACTTCCTTGGTTTTAAGAAGAGACCAAATCGACATTGACAAAGTGGTCTAGAGGAACTCAAAATCTCTTTGTGAGAAAATGAGTAAATAAACCTTATGACCGGTCATGTGTTTGGATCTTAAGAGCCAACCGTTAGTTTTGTTTTTAAACCTCGGACTGTTGCTTTATCAAAGATAAGATAAGAGTAACACTCAAGTCCATTGGGAGTTTTAAAAGCGGTTCGGTTCAAAGAAGAGAACCATGAAAGGAGACTTGATTCTTGTGAATTCAAGTACTCAAAGCATGTTGTATCCAAGTTTTGGGCTTTAGATTTCAAAATTTAAATTAAAGAAGAGAGGGAGGGAACGCTTAACGGAATGAGAACCTTGATTGACTCAATACTTTAAGGTTTGAGTCGATCTTGATGAATCCAAGATTTCGGGTTATCTTTAAAAGAGAAGAAGGGTCTACTATGTGTATAGTTTAAAGACCTTAATGAATCCCTTTGTAAAGATTAAAGTTAAGGGAAGTGAACCATGACAGATTCTAGACTCTCAAAGAGGAAGAGTGTGATGTCATGATGGATCCAAAAGTCCTTAACTAAGAAAGAGTAAGTCTTTGTATAAAGGGAAGTGAGCCATGACAGATTCGATTCTTGTAAAGAAGAAGAATGTGAGGTCATGATGGATCCAAAAGTCCTTAACAAAGATTACTAGGAAGGGAAGTGAGCCATGACTATCTTTTGGTCTTAAAAGACTAAGAGGAAAAAAAATCATGATGGATCCGAATCCCTAAAGGTAGGGAGCCATGACTAGCTTTGCTCTTAAAGAGACTTAGCTTAAGAAGTCATGATGGATCCGAAACCTTAGAGTAACGAAACCTTGGGTCATGATTGTGTATCAAAACCCTTGGTTAATGAATTACGTCACTAGAGAGAACTTGGTCCGTATTAAATTCTTTGTGAATAAAATACTTCTAAGGACCATAGTATACTCTAGTTAATGGCAGAGATAGATCATTAATAAAGTTCTATGTGAACATTTATAATCAAAATTATGAATAATCTCATGTTTTCTTCCCAAATAATGGGAAGAACAAACTAAACCCGAGCCGATTGTGTTGATAAAGGCTTCGGGTCGTTTATCCTAATGAGTTTTGTTTTTTTGGATGTGTATGACTATTCTTTTCAGGACATTGAAGCGGTATTTGGATATCACAAGCCAATGATCAAGTGAAGGTGTCAACCATCAAATCCAAACCAGAAGGAGTCACGAGTCATGCCCGAAGAGAGCCGAGTTCAAATGAAGGCATCTCTCGGATCATGGTCAGAAACGTGTAGAAGTGGGTCAAGCAAGTCTTTCCAGAGCCATTCAAGAGTCATTAGACCAAACCAGAGAAGTTGCAAAACCTTTGATTACTCGATTTTATAAGACCTTATAAATCTTACTTGATTTTATAAGACCTTATAAATCTGGGGCAAATTTGCTTTAATGCTTTATGTTTGGCACATTTGGAACTTCCACAAGCATGAGCGTGTGCCCTCACTAGGAAGTTCCACCACTGATCTCTCTTGAATATTTTAAGACAAGTTTAAATTGCTAAAATTCAAGAAAAGCCGAAAGGCTAGCGGCCACTTGTAGCAGCCAAACCATGATCGAGGGAGTGTCGGGTCCAAGTCCAGCAACCTAAGCATGTGTGGTTTATACCAGCAGCTAGGCACACTGACATGGAGGGTTCACAACTCCAAAGTTCGAGATCAAGAAATCTCACCAAAACCGACCACTACATATCTAGAAGGCTACCTCTAAAACTCTTAGTCGCTTTTAAATCTCTTTAAATCATTCATTCATTTGCTTATCATGCTTGAATCTGAATTGTTCCTTGCTCAAATTGACTTTCAAGCTTAACCATTGTTGTGTAACTATTGGCTAAGCTTGAGGGGGAGAATAACTAGACATTTGATCGCATCTCTTTATACTTGATCACTTGTTGTTTGAATCGCTTGTTTGCTTGCTAAGTTAGCCTAAGGATTCTCTTGTCATCTTCTCATTCGCTCATATCTAGACATCTAATCGCCTAATCCCTCATAACTTTACTTTAAGATACTTTCTTGTTGTGGAAGGTATTGAGGAAGCATTGTTGTGAGAACTCTTACGGGTGTTTTGGGGAAAAGGTAGAGACTTATGAAGAAGAACTAGTGTCAAGAAAATATGGAGGTCTAAGAAAGAAGCATTCGGTGATCATTAGAGGGAAAATGTAGAGTGGGAATATCCGGAAAGAAGTTATGAAGGCAAAAGAAAGAGAAGATGAATGAGGTGATATCAAGTTGAATGGAGTAGAGGGAGAGTAGACCTAGAAGATCAAAGTGGATAAAAGAAGACTTTCACACCAAGATTGTTCGAAGAAGCAATCCGTGAAGACTCAAAATTGATAAAAGGAGGTAGTCACCCTAAAGTTGTTCGAAGAAGCAACTCGTGAAGCTCCAAAGTTACAAAGAGTTAGACTTCACATCAAAGCTTAAGAAAGAAGAAGCCGTGAAGTAAAACACATTGATGCGAAGATGGACAGAAGCTAGATGTGTCAACCAAGAACTTTTCAAGAATTGGGCTACAAGTCAGAAGCCAAGGTCAAGAAAGGTCAAGTGATGGCATGGGGGAGCTTCGTGTAAGATCGCACACCAAATCAGTGATAAGAGTCATGGCGAGGAAGAAGACTCAAGGCCATACCCTCTTATCAATAAAAAGGCTGTTCCTAAACTCTACCTATTTGAATTTAAATTCATTATCTTAGCTCCATTCATTGCCATTATTCTCTATATAGGGTCTCTTAGCTTATGACATTAAGAATATTTTGATATTCCTCATAGCAAACACTTAATCTTTCTTCTTTATCTCTTGTTAAAGGGAGAAGGGGACTATGAGAGCCTCAAAGAAATTCAAAGTGTTAAAAGAAGGAGTACATAAAAGGAGAAATGAAGGCAAGAAGGACAAGGGGAAATGGATGAAGCGTTTCAAGAAGGAGAGAGAGGAAGCCGATATCCCATCAAGGCTACAAGACCGAGTTCATCAAACCGGGTAGTCTTTAGGTATCCTTGAAAACCCTTCCTCGCTTATGTCAGTAATACTCTTTTCCCTATGATTGGGTTTGTCCCACGTGGTTTTCCGATCATAGGGTTTTTAACGAGGTTACTCGCATAAGTGTCAAGTCTATACACAAGATTTGTTTAATACTAACTAATTAATAGTTAAGTATTAAGCTTGTAGTATAGACTTGAGGGGGAGTGTTGATCAAGAAGACATTTCACTCTAGCTAATTAATAGCTAAGTGTGGAATGGTCTCTGTTGATCAAGAAGACATTTCACTCTAGCTAATTAATAGCTAAGTGTGGAATGGTCTCGGCTCCGGGTTTTATAAGGCTTTATAAATCGGGTTTTATAAAGCATTATAAAACCTCGGGTTGCCTCGGGTCTTTTATAAAAGAGAAGAGGAGAAGGCCACGGGTGTACTCGGGCCAATTAAGAGAAAAGGCATAAGAAGACAAGAGAGGAAAAGGGAAGCAACGGCTAGTTTGGCCAAAGGAAGAAAGACCCGTACGGACGCGCTAAGGCTTGGTCGTTGTCCTTATGTGCGAGCTGTCCTTTGGCTTGTAGTGAGCTGTGCTAGGCTGTAAAGTGTGTGGCTCCAAAAGGGATTGAATGAGGACGCAAATAAGGACTTGTGCGTAACCTATCTAACCCTAGAGATTGTTCTATAAAAGCCACACACCCCTCACTTGTAAAATAACTCTTTTTACTCTTTTCTCTAATAAATTTCCGATTTCTCTCACTCTTAAACATGTCTCTCTTTCATTTCTTTCCTCCCTAAATCTTCACTCTTATACTTGGTTATTTGGTTACTAATTCTTATAGTCTTTACTCTTTATATTTCCGCATTTCTACATTAAATATATTGTGCCTTACATTAATTGTATTTCTAGATCCGCCACTGTACCAAGGAGCATGTTCAGATATGAAGAAAATGCATATATTTTTGGTTAGTATTCTTGTGTTCTTTGTTGTTGAACTGGAAACTAGTTGAAAGAGTTATAAAACAACACAAAAAGCTAACAAGTTTAGAAGCGGGACAACAATGGTGAAACCAGAGAGAGCGCATACATTTTTATACCATTTCATTCTGAAACGAATAGAAAAAAAAGTGAGAAGAAAATAATAGTTACAAATGTCTTTATCCTAGCTACTGTTCACCGATTTACCAGATACTGTTCACATATTAATAAGCTGTTGTTCATAGCTATTACAAAAAACTGAAACTTTTTTCATATTCACCTACTATCCAAAAGGTATCAAGAATAAATCTATTTACCACTTTTAACCTTGGGTTTTTGGTGTGTTCTTTATCTTAAAAGGTCACCTTTCATGTCTGACATAAGCCTCTCCGCTGATGCTATTTGGGTTTTCATCAGCTCACCATCATTAGCGTTCATGGCAGTTATACTCGATCATCAGGTGAAGCATAGCTCTAGAGATTCTGACATATGTATAATCTTGCTCCATGTGAGATAGACTTGCCATTTAAAAAAAAATGGGAAAATGTCAAAAAAAAAATCGCAAACTTTTAAATTTGGGACGAAAAAAATATGAATTTTCAAAATGTCATTTAAATCAGAAAATTTTGTTTGACTTTCCGATAAAATAGTCAAATTTCGTTGATTATAAACCGCATCCAAGTTTGAACTCATGACCATCAATACAATTAATAGATTCTTAACCATTGGGGCACAATAGCATTTCAAAATTACTTCAAACAAAAAGTATATACAGATATACGTAATTAATTAAAAAAAAAAAACAAAAACTCAGGTTTGATTCTTTAAATTCAAATGATTCTTATGCACAAAACTAAAATAAATATTAAATACACAAATTATGATTAAAATATAAAAAATATAAATCATAACAATTTATGATTAAAATGTTATGATTAATAACAATTTGTTATAAATTATAACAAATATTTGTTTATACTTGTTATATTTGTTTATAAAAACTATAACAAGTATTATGATTAAAAATTTGTTTACAACAATTATAACAATTTATAACAAGTATAATGATTAAAATATTAAACAAGTATTATGATTAAAATATAAAAAATATAAAATTAAAACAAATATAGAAAACTCAAGTAATATTTGTTTAATACTTGTTTTAATTTTATTTTTATATTTTAATCATCATAATTTGTGTATGTAATATTTATTTTAGTTTTGTGGATAAGAATCATTTGTATTTAAAGAATCAAACCTGAGTTTTTGTTTTTGTTTTTTGGACGCATTTTGTAATTTTTTAAAGTGAAATAATGTTTTTCAATTTTTTTTCGTTCCAAATTAGAAAGTTCGCAATTTTTTTTTAACAATTTTCGTAAAAATAAAATGGCATTACGTCGTTCTTTTCTCGGCAATGAACTACGGAACTACCTTTGGCATGGTTGTAACGAAACTAGAATTATTTGCTTAATAGTAGAATTGCAGTTTCTTTGACTGGTGGAACGTGAAACAATAAAACTAATAGAAGCTGAAAATCAATTAAAAATAGAGAAACAAACGAATAGATGATATATAAACAAGATTTTGAGTAGCTTTTAAACAAGGAAGAAGCAAGTTCAGAGAGTGACGGAAACAGAATGCAAAACCTTATAGCGATCTATGAAAGGATCAACTGTCATGACAACATTAGACCACTCAATATTGCCCCACATCTCGGGTCCTTGGCGTCTCTCCAATGAAATTTCTACACACCAAATCTCAAGACGATCCCCCTCGATAACGTCCCAAAAGAGCACAATGTTCCCACCAGAGTTGGTCAGTCTAGCCCCGGGAAGCACATCCACCAAGTCAGACTCGGGCGTTTGGGTTATACCAAACTTGATCTTCAGTTGGTTCCAGTGATCCACCATCTGTTCACCAAAGTGGACCAGTCTGGAACAGAGGAGACTATTGTTGAGAGAGCCTAAACCCTTCACCAACTTTGTATCCATCACCCCCTTTGGTTCACGCCAATCCAACTCATCTGGCTCACACCAAAAGATATTTCCGTTTCTACTACAACAGTATAGCAAATTATCAATCATACAAAAATCCCTTCTGTTTCCCATCGCTTCACCCCGATTGCCTCTTCCCCATTGACCTTGGCTCGGCGAGTAGTAAAAGGTTCTATCTGTTTCATCCACTGCGTAAACCTTTTGATCCCTCACCACACTGCTATGGATCTGACCATCACGTCTCTTCGGACGGCGCATTGGCGGCAAAGTATCCCAAGTTTGAGTCTTTGGGTCTAACACCTCTCCCCAGGTCTCATCCACCTTGCAGCCTCCTAACACGTAGATCTTCCCGTCTACGACTCCAGCAGCCGCATAAGCTCGAGCCACTCCCATGGAAGGGAGGTGGCGCCAAGTATGAGTGCGACAATCCAAGAGCCAGACATGGGAACTGGGTTTCCCCTTTATCAATCCACCAATTACATAAATCGCCCAATCCAGTACCACCACAGATGATGCTTCGGGAGGCTGAGAGGGGCACGAAGGGATTGCGATCAGATGGGAGCCGTCAAGGTTTTTTCTACGGCGGAGTATATACCAGCGTGGATTTAGGCCAGGAGGGGTGCGTAAGCATACATAGACGTATGTTTCGGTGCGAGCCATCAGCGATCGCACCTTGTAGAGATCAGGCGAAGCCACTAGATCGCGATAACTCTTGGAGGCGACAGATAAGGCCGCGTGCTCCATTCTCGATGCTCGAGCAAGCCAGCTGATAGCAACATCATCTGGCAACCACAATTCTGGAGACGACGACCGAGACGCCTCCATCTTTCTCTTCTTAGGGCATCTCCAACCCATCTCTATATTTGCCTCTATTTATAGAGGCAAATATAGCAATCTCTATTTTAAAGGTAAATATGCTCCAACCCACCTCTATATTTGCCTCTAAAATAGAGATTGCTATATTTGCCTCTATTTATAGAGGAAAAAATAGAGTTCCTCTATTTTATAGAGGAAAAAATAGAGTTCCTCTATTTTATAGAGGAAAAAATAGAGATCTCTATTTTAGAGGTGAGAATAAAGTGGGTTGGAGTAAAACTCACCTCTATTATAGAGTTCCTCTATTTTAGAGGCAAAAATAGAGAAAACCATTGGAGATGGTCTTAGACGGTGACTCTTCGGAATTGGACATCGACTCAAAGGTTTTTTTTGTCTTTTCCTTTTTTTTGGTCAAACAGATAGATGGTTTTTGTCGTGTCTTGTGTTTCAGAGAAAAAGAGGCAGAGAAATTCATCTTTTTATATTAGAAAAGCTCTTATCCAAAAAAGAAATAGGAAAGCTCTTCTTATTCAAAGAAGAAATAGGAAAGTGCGGAAACAAATTAGGCAAGAATTAGTGATTTCATAATTACTTTTCAAAAATAATATGCCTTTGGATACGAAAACGACAAGTAGATTCTTCATAGAATTGTTCTTATCTTCTTTGCCTTATTCTCAATGAAATTTAATTTGAATCAACAAGAAAGACATGTCCCTGCAAAACTACAATCTGAAAGTAAAAATGCCTTCCATTATTTTTACAATGTATAGATCATTTAAGTTTGACCAGCGACCAAAAAAACTTACTCTCGAGGCATCCGATAATTTACATGAGAACTATTAAACCAAACTGCATACAAACATATATAAGAAATGCTGGACTTTATATGTGGATGGAAAAATGATAATGATCTGCAATGTAAAGAATTTCTACATTCAGAAAGAAAGTTTAACAAACAAACAGCAACACAAAACACATTCTTATTGAACATATATGTTTTGGATTCTCTCACTAAATCATCTTGGATTCATCTTCTGTTACGACTCTACCTGTGAACGTAAGGAGTAACGTTTGGGTTCTTCGTGGATGTCATTATCCTTAATGGGCTTCTTTTAATTGATTTGGAAATGGTTGTTAAATGTGTGTTGGGCCACTTGGCTGAACTAGACCTTATTGCCTTTGTATCATTTTATTTCTCATGCTTTTTAATAGAAAATCCTTTATCAAAAAAAAAAAAGAAAAAGATTTCATGATTTTCTCTGTCTTTTTTTTTGTTTTTGTTAACTTTTTTTTTTTTTTTGTATATATATTTTTGGATGTTGTTTTTATTTTTCTCGTCACTTCCTCAGATAATCCTTAGTTCCTTACTAGTTACGGAGAAAGCCATCACATATTATAGTGAAGAATGAATTTCAGCCGTTGGATTGGTAGAGTGTTATACTTTAGTGTGGATCGTAAAACAGACGATTCCAACTCTGAGTCTTCTGAACGAAAGCCCAAAGTTTTGTCACAGAGATCCAATGCTTTGGTTTTGATCTCTCTAGGACTAGGAGTCTAGGACTCACAAACTCAACTGTGATCCAATGCTTTGGTTTGCTTTCTCAGAAAAATGTTTCCTTTTTTTTTTTTTTTTTTTTTAGAATAATGGCGTACTTTTTTAGAGTAGTGTTGCCTTTTTGTAATATTAAAGTCACGAAAATTAAGAGAAAAAAAAAAGATGTACCAACATATAACAATTTACAAAAATGTCCAAGTCAAATAATTGCAACCTCGTGTTAGCTAAGAACTCAACTTCGAATTTCATAATCAGTTGCTTTTGAATTTTCGTTAGTTTTAATGAATAGTGCTGTTAGCAATTAAAGTTTGTATAATAACGCTACATCGAAACAAGAATTTTAAAACCATTGTAAACAGAAAGCTATGGGTAAGAACCACAAAACTTTTCATATGATTAAAAATTAAAGCATACAAAAACGTAAGAAAATGGTCAAAAGTATATAATTATAGACAAAAAGAAACTTATTTTCTTTTACTTTTATCAACTCATATTTGTTATCAAAGATATACGCTATAGACTATAGTGTTTTCTTTTGTGTGATTATTTGTTTTTTCTTGTAAGAAAATGTTAAAATAGGAGCAAACGCCCAAAAAAGGAATATATAGGAGAAAATAATGCGTTTTATTTATGACATCAGTATAAAAACTATCTTTGTGAACTGTGAAATTGAGATATCCGAGAAAAGAAAAAGAGAGGAGTGAATCGGCCTCCCCCGCAAGGAGACAAAATTGGAATCTATAATGGGAATGTAACTACTTACAATTAATAAGAGAAAGAACCAATGAAAAATCAAAAGTGAAAGAAATTGAAATCAGATACATATTAATCACTCCCTTTCACGTGTTTGATCTACAGTGTTGGATTCCATTACAATATTATATATATCAATATTCAAGAAGATCTTCTATGAACAAGATGGAAAACAACTATTCAACAGCGTTGGATTCCATTAACAAGTATATATCAATGAACAAGACTAAAAACAACTACTATTTAACGCTTTATTTTTAGGCCTAATCGTGGCTTAAGTAATTAATAGGACTAATGGTGCTGTTTTGTTTAAAATGGTTTAGCCTATGGAAATTGTATGGTCTAAATAAAAAATTTTGGTTCAAACAATGAGAGATTATAGAATTTATTCTACTGTTTGACCAATCCAAACATGAATTTTATACTACTATGAGAAAGGATAGATTGTTTTAGTTTATAGAAATTAATTCATCTTTATCGAATTTGGGTTATTGATGTGAACATCTATCGGTCACGGACAACCTAAAAAAGTCATGAAATTTTCATGAGACTCTCTCACGTGAGTCGTGATCTCTCTCCATCGCGATAATATATGTACTAACGAAAGACTTTTTCATGAGACGCTTATTCCTGAAAAGCTAATAAGTTTCAACGTTAGATTTTAATTTTGCTTAACTTTTTCTATAATACTCTTTTGATTTTTCAAACTCTTAAACCAATAGTAATTAAAGTCCATCAGCCGATTGGGTCCAGACTATTAAAGTTGGATCAGACTAATTTCTTAGGCATTAATCAGTTTCCGGTCCAGTTTATATAGGGCTAACAGTGTCAAGTTTTTTTTTTTATAAATGCTAATATTGTAAAGTTTAAATTAAATTTTCCAAATATATTTTTCTGTATCCACAATACGATCCGAGAAAAACTGTAAGCTTAATTAAAATCGACTTTTGATCGGAAAATTTAGTCAGGTGATTAGTATTTGTAGTTGTTATACATATTTTATCGTTTTCATGAATTGTAATAAACACATCTTTGTTATCAAAATGCAAATCCCGTGTGACTTTGTGCATAATAGTACATGGTGCTGAGTTATGACTTCACCTTTTATTACAAGTCAGATTTTACAAAATTAATTATATCAAGGTTTTTTATAAAAACAAGATCCGAACCGTAGATTCTTGCGTCAGCTTTTTTTATTATTATTGTTGCACTGTGTTTATTGTTGTCTTCATTATCCTGCGCCCATACTTGCATACAAATTGCAGAGTCTCTGATAAAATTATTCTTCACTTTTGGGCTCAGAAAGCTGGAGTATATAATTATTGATAATCTAATTACAATCAAGGTGATGAACATAAACAATAAATTCCAAAACGACACGTGAGTCGTGAGGAAGGTACTTGTAATTGTGAATAACAATCATCATGTTCGTAACGTTCCTTGTATCATTTTTCCTAGTTTATATAATATAGTGTGTAATACGATTATAAATTTGTGTACGTTCAAGCTCCTTGCGGCTTGCGTGTCCTCTCACGAATCCACTTGCTTTGAGATGCGTGCCCATCTCCTAAAATACGTTCGGAGCTGTGTCTATCGTTTTTCGATATTCCCCTAAACGATCAAACGAATTTCAATATCTTTTTTTTTATTATTATTTCACTATAGACAATATTTACAAGTCGAACTTGTAGATTTTTCTCTATTAATATGGTCGATGGCTATTAAGATACAAAATCTTCTTAAAGACAGAAAATGATATTATTCTATAATCATTTACCGTATAATGATAATGATAAAATCAAACCGTATAATTATAATAAACTTTTATCAACGTCTAACGACTTGATATAAGTGATACTTGCAGACTATCAAATCGTAAAATCATTTACCATTATGCAACTTAACGATATTTTCTTTAATCAAGTTGAATAAAAAACGCAAGTTGCTTGCTTTACTACACACTTGATGTTCTTTTTTCTTTCTTAACAATTTATTTCCCATCTGAACTATTTTACATAAATATTTTTGATATGATTTTAATACAAGTTCAAAAAAGTCAAATCTTATCCTTGATTTCCAAAAATTATTTTGAATTTTTAACTAAATAAAAGGGGATAGTTGAATTTCATACCAACTACGTGAATTCCAATCGTAGGGGTAGCCGAGCTATCGAGTTTTTCAAACAAAAAAAAAAAAACACGTAGAAACTTCACATAAAATATTAATCTGAAAAAAACTTTTATAAAAAAGAAAAGAAAAAAACATCACATAAAATACAAAATTTAGTAAAAAACAATAAAAATTATCTTACATTATCGTGTGGGACCTATCATAAATGGTATAGTCATCTTTATCAGACCAGCGGTTATGATGGTAAGAGAGATGCTCCTAGGATAGATCTTAACCATGGTTATGCTCTCTTAACCATCAACTCCGGTTAAATTCTAACCATGGTTTAAAAAATCTAACCTTTAAAAAGCCCACTTTCGCTTCTCTTCACATTCGCATTATTTTGTATCGTCCTTTGAAAATTTAAATGATCTTCTCCTCCGATCATTAGTTTCTTTAATCTTTCTCAGTCTTGTTCGTGATCTCTCCTTCATCCGGTAAGAATTAACGTCGCTGATGATTTTTAATTTCAGTGTGAATTGATGAACTAATCATGAGTGTAATCAACTTTGTAACTCTGTTTTTTGTGTGTGTTTTTAATTGTGGTTGCAGGAAACGGGAAAAGATGTCTGGCGGTAACGGAAATGCTAACGGTGACGGAGGGTTTAGTTTCCCGAAAGGACCAGTGATGCCGAAGATAACGACAGGAGCAGCTAAGAGGGGTAACGGAATATGCCACGACGATAGTGGTCCGACGGTGAATGCGACAACCATCGATGAGCTTCATTCGTTACAGAAGAAACGTTCTGCTCCGACCACACCGATCAACCAAAGCGGCGCCGCCGCTTTCGCCGCTGTCTCGGAGGAGGAGCGTCAGAAGATTCAGCTTCAATCTATCAGGTCCCTATAACTTCACATATAGAGATTTATACGTAAAATATTTTAAAGAAATATGTTCTGTTTCTTCGAAAATTTATATTTACCTCGAATTAAGGAAGATATGGCGTTTTCGTGTCCGATCATAAAGAAGAAAAAAGAAAACCAGGAGTTTTGTTTTCTTTTCCTAGATTTGTCTTTTAGCTTAGAAAATCTTTTTTTTTTAGCATATTAAATATTCTAACGTAATAATACACTAAACGCGAAAATTATCAATTACTCTTTCTTCCTTTTATTCTGCAGTAATATTTGTTTTCTGTTTATATTTGGGTTTGTAAATTCAAAGAGAAATTTAATGCGCCCATATTGACTATCACAGAAAAATAAAAATATTTAATGTACATGACACGTGGCGATGATGACACGTGGAAAGTATTTTTGATTTTTGATTTTTGATGTTGATGTGATGAAACAGTGCATCGTTAGCTTCGTTAACGAGAGACTCAGGACCGAAGGTGGTGAGAGGTGATCCGTCGGAGAAGAAAGCCGACGGTTCAACTACGCCGGCGTATGCACACGGCCAACACCACTCTATCTTTTCTCCGGCACTTGGTGCCGTCAGTGATAGCTCATTGAAGTTTACACACGTTCTCTACAACCTTTCTCCTGCAGGTGAGAAAAAACCCTAGAATTTGAATTCGAGTTCGATTATAATCATTGATTTTGTGGAAGAATTGATAGATTGGTTTCTGATTTTGTTGTTGCAGAGCTTTATGAGCAGGCGATCAAGTATGAGAAAGGTTCGTTTATCACTTCTAATGGAGCTTTGGCGACGCTTTCTGGTGCTAAGACTGGTCGTGCTCCGAGAGATAAGCGTGTCGTTAGAGATGCCACCACTGAGGATGAGCTTTGGTGGGGAAAGTGAGTATTCTGATCTCAATTTATGGAGTTTTGGGTTTATCCTCTGTTTTCGTTTTATTGATTTTGATTTTGATTAAGGGGTTCGCCGAATATCGAAATGGATGAACATACTTTCATGGTGAACAGAGAAAGAGCTGTTGATTACTTGAATTCCTTGGAAAAGGTATAAATTTGAAAACTTTAATCAGTGTGTTCTGAGTGTAGAACTTGGATCTAAGTTTATGAATTTGATGTTTTTGTTTTGGTTTTAGGTCTTTGTTAATGATCAGTACTTAAACTGGGATCCAGAGAACAGAATCAAAGTCAGGATTGTCTCGGCTAGAGCATACCATTCACTCTTTATGCATAACATGTAAGTGTAGGATAAACCAAACTAGGAGAGATTTGTGCTCAAATGAGCTTATTAATATAGATATATAAAACTGAAAATGAGATAGCTTATTAAAGCTTTATTGTGCATAAATGTAAAGAGAGGAAGAACTTTAAATTGTCACCAAGAACACAAAGAGATTTAAAGATTGATGTTTCATAAATGGGAAGAAGGAGAGTTGTCTCTACAACAACTCTCAAAGTTACAAACCAAGTTCTCATTACATGACTATTTATATCAATCATAATCTTACTAAGAACCCTAGTTACATGGGCTTTGAGACAATATATTGGGCTTCTTATGTCTCCTCTAATAGTAAGACCATTATTGCTTTTTACCATTTTCCCAAGATTAGTGTGTTTCACATTGTCTATCCATGATTGTACATTATGGGCTTGGGTGAAAGAAAACAACAAATAGCAAACAAAATTTGTAACTGGTGAGGGTGGCAGGTGTATCCGACCTACTCCGGAGGAGCTTGAGAGCTTTGGCACTCCGGACTTCACTATATACAATGCTGGACAGTTTCCATGTAACCGTTACACTCATTACATGACTTCGTCCACTAGCGTAGACCTTAATCTGGCTAGGAGGGAAATGGTTATTCTCGGCACTCAGTATGCTGGTGAAATGAAGAAGGGTCTTTTCAGTGTGATGCATTACCTTATGCCTAAGCGTCGTATCCTCTCCCTTCATTCTGGATGCAACATGGGAAAAGATGGAGATGTTGCTCTCTTCTTTGGACTTTCAGGTATAGTAGTGTTATCACCAAACACCATGTTTTTGGTGATGATGGAAAGAAATATAAGTCGAATGATAATAGTTACCACTGAGCTGAATATAATTCTTGAGAAATGCTTGGCTCTTTGTTGAAGTGAGCGTGCAAATTGAGATTGATGACTGTTTTTTTTTGTTTTCTATGAATGTTGGTTTTAGGTACCGGGAAGACGACATTGTCTACTGATCACAACAGGTATCTGATTGGAGATGATGAGCATTGTTGGACTGAGACTGGTGTTTCGAACATTGAGGGTGGATGCTATGCTAAGTGTGTTGATCTTTCAAGGGAGAAGGAGCCTGATATCTGGAACGCCATCAAGTTTGGAACAGGTAAAAAGACGATATATAGGAATTGCTCCGAGGAAAAAAATAAAAATCAAAATCAGTGATAGATATAACGAAAGTGTGTTAATCTTGTTGCAGTTTTGGAAAATGTTGTGTTTGATGAGCACACCAGAGAAGTGGATTACACTGATAAATCTGTTACAGGTAAAACAAATGTTATTTCTTTTCGTTTCTCTTCTCCCTTACAATTAACAGAATGATCATCGTTGATTCTCCTTGGTTGCAGAGAACACACGTGCTGCGTACCCGATTGAATTCATTCCAAATGCGAAAATACCTTGTGTTGGTCCACACCCGAAAAATGTGATACTTCTGGCTTGTGATGCCTTTGGTGTTCTCCCACCTGTGAGCAAGCTGAACCTGGCACAAACCATGTACCACTTCATTAGTGGTTACACTGCTCTGGTATGCCCGGAGAGAAAGTATTTTTTTTTTTTCCTTTGGATAAATCTTCATAAATTTCAAAACCTTAACCAAAGATGTGCAACATATATAGGTTGCTGGCACAGAGGACGGCATCAAGGAGCCAGCAGCAACATTCTCAGCTTGCTTTGGTGCAGCTTTCATAATGTTGCATCCCACAAAGTATGCAGCTATGTTAGCTGAGAAGATGAAGACACAAGGTGCTACTGGTTGGCTCGTGAACACTGGTTGGTCCGGTGGCAGGTATGTCCTTTGATGGAAACACGATACACGATAAAAAGCCTGCCTGGTTGCGTGTGTTTGTAGGCTATAAACATGATCTGTTTACGTTTTCTTTTTGCAGCTATGGTGTTGGAAACAGAATCAAGCTGGCATACACTAGGAAGATCATCGATGCAATCCATTCGGGAAGCCTGTTGAAGGCGAACTACAAGAAAACCGAAATCTTTGGATTTGAAATCCCAACTGAGATCGAAGGAATACCTTCAGAGATCTTGGATCCCATAAACTCCGTAAGTTTCAGCAAATCTCTACTATTGTAAATGCTAAGTGATGATGAAACCATTTTGTTGATTTGGGTTTCTATAAAAAAATGCAGTGGTCGGATAAGAAAGCACACAAGGACACTCTGGTGAAACTGGGAGGTTTGTTCAAGAAGAACTTTGAGGTTTTTGCTAACCATAAGATTGGTGTGGATGGTAAGCTCACAGAGGAGATTCTCGCTGCTGGTCCTATCTTTTAGAAAAACTATGATGTTGTCGAAAAGGGAGACCTATTATTATGAAAGAATAAATGAAACTTGTGTTTTTTTTGTTGTGCATCTCTTGTCGAGAATATTTGATATGAAGTGGTTTTCGAAAAAAGAAGTTCCGAAGTGTGTTGGATATGAATATGATGACAATATGTAATTTAATTATTATTATACTATCTATTATCATTTATTTATTTATGACCTTCGAAGATGATTTAAGAGTAAGAAAGTCAGATATTATTTGAAGAATTTTTATTTTTTAGTCATGTTTTTCAAGGAGAAAAAAAAAAAAAAAAGAAAAGTGATAACGAGTCACTAATTTAAAAGCACATAAAAAAGAAAAATGGAAACTCAATACTTTCGAAGGAAAAAAAAGGAAACTGAATACTTTTTATTTAGCGTATAAAAAGGCTTCATCATCTATTTGTATTTCTCCCTCTCGTCTCTCTGGCATTAAGTCCTCTTTCCCAAGCAAAGCTTCAGACTGAAACCAGTTTTTTTCGCATCCTTCGTGTTCGTGTGGCTTCGTTTCTCAACGTAAGTTATCTTTTATTTTTCCACTTCTACTTTCTTCTTAATTCTTATTCCAACGTTTTTGTAGATTCCAATATGTTACATCCTCTTAACAAGGATTTAGTTTACAGATTTTGCTAACCTAATTGATTGCTATGGCGCATAAACCCTAATTTTGTGGCTTTTTCTGTCTCGATTTCTCATCTATATATCACGAATTTCTCATCTTGGATTTTTCTTCATCTTCATCTGCTTGTTTTTGATCTTTGACGATGTTTTATGTGAAACACACAAATTGGTAAAGATCTCTCAGTTGCAGGAACTTACTATGACAAGCTATCTTCCAGGAAATATGCAATATTATAAATCAGAGTTTCTTGAATTGCGTCAACGGATTAAGGATTCGATAAGGAAGAAGATGCAAAGTATTATCGCTCCAAGCTCAGAGTCACATCAGAACAAAAGTAAACTTCCGTATAACGAGTAAGTTGTATTTACTGGTTTTGTTTGTGTTTGTGTTTAGAGAATTTGCATGAATTGAGAATATTCTGACTCTGTTTTTGCAGCTTTGGTTCCTTTTTTGGTCCTTCTCAGACTGTTATTGCTTCAAGAGTCTTACAAGAAAGCAAATCTCTTTTAGAAAACGAGTCATTGGCATCTAAATTGTTAGACTCGATCCAAAACGTATGTCTCAGATCATTCTTTTTCATATTTTGATATTGCAAGTGTTTTGTTAGCCTTTGCAATGCTGAATGAAACTGCTTTGTGATGTGCAGAAGAAAAGATGTGTTCCAACGAGTGGTTCAGGGACTAAGAATGCGAATGAGGTAACTTCAACGCAAACGCAATCATCGCTTGATCGAAGAATTCGTTGTTGATTGTACCTTTTGCTAATATGCCTTTTTTACTTGCTTAGGTGAAAAGAAAAGCTGAGAAACTTAAGGATGCAAGAGACTACTCATTCCTTTTCTCTGATGATGCTGAGCTTCCTGTTTCAAGAAAGGAACCACTTTCTCAGAACGGCTCTATTCTTAGTTCTAAACCATGTTCCAGGAAAAGCCAAATGGATCATTCGAAGCCCGCTTCTTCAGGCAGCCAAATGCAGCTAAAACAAGGTTCATCAACTAATGGTAAAGCGCACACGAGAAGGGAGGATTCTGCAATAAAGTCTCAAATGCGGAATTCAATGAACAAGAACGGCCAACCAAGTTCCAAATTAGGTCCTCAGAGACTAGTGTCCTCATCAAAGCCCTTGACATCTGATCCTAAACAACACAAGGTGGAACAGGGAAATGTTTCCTTTGGACTCAAAAGGTCTCAAATGGTTCCAAGTCAATCACTGCCTCCTGTGAAACACCAGGTGACTAGCAAACCGCCATTGAAGCGAGCTCATCAACTTAAGGAAAAGAAGAAGAAGCCTGTGAAAATGTCAGAAGATGATTTGGCATTGCAAATGATTAGACAGATGTGCAAGACTGATCGTTTTGCCGGGCGTGATTTCGACGAAGACTATGATGATGAGTGCATGGAAGCAAACTTTGACGATATCATGAGGGAAGAGAAACGAAGGTATGTTATAATATATTACATATTTTACATGTTTACAATGTACAAGTACAAGATGTTTTGAATTTTTCCGGTATACTAACGGTCATGTTTGTTTGTTGTTTGATTTGATACAGTGAGAAACTTGCGAAGAAAGAAGACGCAGAACAACTACGGTTGATAGAGGAAGAAGAAAGGCGAGAAAAAGTGAGAAAGCAAAAGAAGCAGAAGCTTAGCCATTAGAAGAGATTTGGTTTAGGGTTAGAGAATCTACGTTTCTCTCTGTTCTTATAAGATCTCAAAGATAATTTTCTTTTCTGATATTGTTAACAATTATGTGATCAGATTAATTTATAGAGCTCTGTTTTTTTTTTTATTAGGCCATGGCATTTGTTTGTTTGTTACTTTGTACTACTCCTGCAAGCGGAATTCTAAACCAATCACTTTGGTATGATTTTTCCCCCCTGGTTATCCACTCAACCGAAGATAAAGCGTAAACCGAAGTTATAGTTGTTACCTATACCCATCAACCCTAACTTATTTCTGGTAGCATGAGCTATATTGCATGTTATGGTTGATATATATTCAAAATGTGGTTTTGTTCGTTGCATCTTTGATCAAGGGTAGAGAATAACTGTTTATAAATAACGCTCTAACGGTGCTAGGTTCTTTGAGGATCCGGTCAAAAGAAAGCTTTTACAAGCCAGATAGTGTTTGTTTTTACGGCTGCACTAATAACATGATTAATCTGAGAAGTTAGAAGAATGTTTACAGGGTAATTTCAGGTTATAGATCACTATTCTTGTCTCTGCTTGATTTGTGTGTTACGAATGGGGTTAAAGAAAACATATGAGATATAAGTATATAACAGAAACAATGCCATATCTATTGTCATGTGGAGCTTAATCATAGGATCTTATTGCAAGTGTTGGTCTCTGTGATGAACCACGTCAAGTGAAGAGATCAATACAACAACAGAGAATAAAGGAAAAACAATACTTGGTTTGAATTGATACAAGTTTTGAATCTTTCTATACACCCAAGACTTGATATTATTATATATTGCGTTCAAGTCACTGCTTAGATTTCAATCTGAAACAGAGTTCTGAAGTCTTCTTTTGGTTCCTTTGTTTGGTAAAAAAAACAGAGGATCAGGATGACACAGTGCTATCAAATCCATAGCAAATCTGCAGCAAATCCTTCAATTATATGGACAGTTTGCTCTAAATCCATCAACCAACATGTGTTGGCAGAGAAAATAATAATAAAAAAATGTCTAGTCTCACTAAAGGGTTTCTTACATGACATATGCAAAAAGCTTATAATAAGGTTTCTCTGTTTGATTCTATATTTACCCATTTGTCTGTATCTGTTTGATCTCTTTCGTTTCAATTTTAGGGTTTGACTTCATAACTAATTATGCTCTCACGTTAACCAATGATACGGATCCAGGAAACTATTTAGAAATTATAGTTAATCTAGTATTTTAGATCTTGAGAAATGAAAGATAAGCTCTTTAAAATTATACCCTAATCATGTATACGCACTTGGAGCTTTCGGAAAAGAATAATAGCAATTAGTATATTAAAATGTTATGAAGAAAAGTAAATACTAAATTTTGTTTACAGAAGCCAAGATGCTTCTATCATGGGGAGTAGTAATGGAGGAAAAGAGTAAGAGAAAGATATTTGCTGCCGGTGAAATTTCACTAAGAGTAATAGCATGCAATTATATATGAGATACACATAATTTCATTTTCATAATTGGGAAAAAGTGCAACCTTAAGCAAAACAAAACAAAATGAACTGAATCTGGTTTATGGTACACCAGTTCACAAAATGAATCTAGACACAATTATAAATCAAGTACTTACAAAGAATATATACATTCAATATCCTCCTTCAAAATAGGAGGAAGATTTGAATCAAGTTTACCAGACTTTAAAAGGTAGGATGTAGTGTCTTTGTAATACGGATCCAGGAAACTATTAGATATTGTAATTAATTTAGTATTTAGATACTGAGAAATGAAATATAAGATTTAAAAATTATATCCTACTCATGTATATGTACTTGAAGCTTTTTTTGAAAAGGAATAATCTAATTATAAAATTGTATGTAAATACCAAATTTTGTTTACAGGAGCCAAGATGCTTCTATCATGGCACAGTAATGGAGGAAAAAAGAGTGATTAGCTGTATAAGTGAACTGGCATTTATTTCTATTATTAGATTATTATATTATAATAGCCCACGTGCATTTTGTTTGCCTAGCTTAGCATTTCTATGTAGTTCCACAATTCCAATATATATTAAATTATTGAAGATGTCTTATCTCAAAATGAGAAGTGTATAGATAGAAAGAATTATTTATAAGATATACAAGTTATAAGGATTAAAAAATATATATATATATATATTTTTTTTTTTTTTGAAATTTTGAATAGTGCACCCTTAAATTTAAAGTTTCACTATTTCAAACCTTTAAAATAAAAAATTGAAAATTTATTGAAGTTAAAAAAAATTAAAATTTTGAGGGTTCGAAGGTTTGTTGAAAATATTCTAATTGATTATAGATATATTTTTTTTACTATATTCAGAATAACACGTTTGCACAAGACACAAGACACATGAGTGCCCCGAAAGAATCGAACTAAGAAAATTGCATGGGTGTAAATTATTTTTAATATGTTTCTAATAAAGATGTTTTGAGGTTTGATCAATGATCACTTAAAATATTTATAATTAAGGTGTTTTGGGTTATTCAGATTGAATAATATCCTTTTAAAAAAAGAAAAAAAAAATATTTGTGTCTTTCATAATCGAACGTCTTTGACGCCCATAACATATATCTGCAGCATAGACCATCTTGGTGGTTCACACATTTATACCAAGCTGCGTATAAAAGATTAGAGCTGCTAGAAAACACTAATGGTTAAATACTTGTATAGATCGCTTTTCTGAACACATTAGTTTAAAAAATCATCAAAGCTAAAGTTACACGTCTATTCAATTCATATTGATTTACCTTGAAAATTAATCTTACTTTCTTTTGTGTCTCAATATCTTACTCTTTGTTCCTTTCCTTCAAACGTTCCTTTTACTTTCTTTTTTTTCAAAAGAACGAAAAACGAGCTGTCAAAAAAAAAAAAAAAAAAAAAAAAAAAAAAAAACCAATGGAAATATATAAATTTCGTAACAATGGCCTAACCAATACCATAGAAAAATACCATAAAATCGTAGGAAGATCTTTGGTTGGTGCCACATTTACTTTACTAACAAAAGCATAAACTAATAAATATTGGTCTATATATTTAGACTATATTCAACTGAACCCACCATTCTAATTTAGAAGGTTTCCTGTCCTCTTCTGTCTACTATTTTCTCGTATCATAAGAAATGTTTGAAAACTGTAAACTAATCAAGAAGGATATAATAGTGCCTTCCATTTTTTTTTTGGTAGCTTTTTTTTTTGTAACGACATACATTATATACGGTTGAATTCAAGTGGTTTTAAATTTGATGATACTAGTATAAACCATTAAAATACATTTTATTTTGATACACATAATTACATATATATATATATATATTAATTTAAATTTTATATGTTTCACTTCTTCTTTTTACTACATATCGTTGACGAAGTTCTAAATAGTTGCAACAGGAAAGTTACATAATTTCATGTAAAAATCATAATATATACACACACACATATATATATATACATATAATTTTAACATTTAGATCAATCAAATCTATAAATCATAATATTTTAATACCTTTGTTATTGCGGATATAAGATGTAGCTCATATACTAAGATCTTCGCAGAAGTTCATATAGGAGCTATGGCCCTTTCGTTCATTTTCGTGATATTTGACGAAGATAAAATATCTGTGATTTTTTTTTTTATAAGAAAAAATCTGTGATTAATTAGTTTTGACACCAAACACCCAAAAAAATGGGAGAAAATGAATATTATTAGAGTGTGTCTAAGAGTTATTGCCTTTCACACGTACAAATTACTCCATACTTGTGTGTTTATATATGCATTCGACTGTTCTAATAAGTTCTTAACACACAAATCTCTCTCTCTCTCAAAAAAAAAAAAAAAGAAAAAAAAACGAAGGTGACTTTCTATTTCCAGTGTTCTTCTTTCTTTTGGTTACAAATTGACAATCTTCTCCAACTTTGTAGGGCTACGCCAATTAATTTCTCATTTCTTTCGAACTCAAGAAACATAAATTACACCACTTATTAATGTTTCTTGATCTTGGGTTCTTTTACGTCAAATCATGTACTTGAACAACCCCAGATCTAGCTACTAGTTTACTTATAATACTTTTATACGTCAAGTCGTGTATTTGAACAATCCAAGATCTATATACTAGTTTACTTTCTTTGCTTTTGGTTGAATACAAGTTCTTGTTTATAAATGATACACTAATGATCTTTTGCTAATTACTTTTACCATTTTCAGATAAGAAGCAACATCAATGAATATGTTATCCACAAGATGGTTTCCTGAGCAGGTATATATATATCCTTATATATATACTATTTTTTTGTCATATGAGCCTGTTTTTTCATTGTTTTTTTTTTTTTTTTTTTGTGACATACAGGAAATAGAAGAAAATAGCATAATTCAACAAGTTCACATGAACTCAATAGTGGGAGAAGTCCATGAAGCTCAATACACTCTTTCACACTCTTTCCCGACCAACAATGATCCCTCTTATGATGATTTGATCGAAATGAAACCATCAAAGATCCTCAAGACTACTTACATATTACCAAAGTTGCCACCACCACCTTCTTCTTTTCGTCCTCCTAATTCAAAGGCTCATCTTCATTACCAGCCTTCCTCAAGAATTCTTTCTTTCGAAAATGCCAGTTCAAATGTTATGGATCATGAGTACTCTCCCACCTATCTAAACTCAATCTTTAACCCAAAAGTAGAGGCTGAAGTGCCACAACACCGGAAGAGTGAGCCAATTATTCGAAATGGGACCAAGAGGGCTCAACCTTTGCCTAGAAGCCAATCCAATGCTCAAGATCACATAATCGCCGAAAGAAAACGTAGAGAGAAGCTTACACAAAGATTTGTAGCTCTTTCCGCTCTAGTTCCTGGCCTGAAAAAGGTACATACAACATCAAATCTCCCTTAATTTATGTTTTAAAATTACATATTTCTTGAATCTCTGTGTAATTTCTTTAACTTGTGTGTATGTATAGATGGACAAGGCTTCTGTGTTGGGAGATGCACTAAAGCATATAAAGCATCTCCAAGAAAGAGTGGGAGAGTTGGAGGAACAGAAGAAAGAAAGAAGATTGGAATCAGTGGTTCTTGTGAAGAAGTCTAAGCTGGTGTTGGACGATAATAATCAATCATCTTCTTCATATTGTTGTGAGGATGGCTCCTCGGGCTTGGATCTTCCCGAGATCGAAGTAAGATTCTCAGATAACGATGTGCTAATCAAGATCCTTTGCGAGAAGCAAAAGGGTCATATTTCCAAGATTATGGCCGAGATTGAGAAATTTCGTTTCTCAATAACTAATTCAAGTGTATTGCCATTTGGACCAACTCTTGATATCACCATTATAGCTAAGGTATGCATATGCATATTCAGGCACACGCATATATATAAACGAAGAACTTGTTCTTAGTTCTAGAGTAACATCGCTTAATGTTTCTTTGCAGAAGGAGAGTGATTTCGACATGACACTCATGGATGTTGTAAAGAGCTTGAGGTCTGCTTTATCGAAGTTCATGTGATTGTTTTACATTCCATATGCTTATTGTAGATTTCTCTGGGAGATCTAGTTGACCATATCAAATAACTGGTTTTTTGCCATGAAAATGTTTCTATATATTGATAAGTTTGATTGAAGGTAAGGAAAAAAAAAAAGTTTGATTGGAGGTTCTTAATTTGTTAACTATATGTGCCCAAGATTTACTTAGTTGAAGAATCACTCCTCTCATACGTATTGATATCAAGACAATTTCATGGTTTTCGGTCGGAAATGTCGTCTTTATTTTACTTATTTTTTCCCCTTCTTTGTATTGCTATATGAATTTCTAAAGATGTAAAGCACTTTCGTTTCTGTAGTCCAGTATTTGTCAATGCTGGTTTAACTTACACCGCATATTATTGTATTTTATGTTTTCTCTTTTGAAGAAATATTAAACAAAATGAATTGGACAAAGAAAAAAAATAAAATAAAATGAAATAAGGCATCATTTAAAAAAATTATCAGGTTCAATATCACCATATTGATGAGAATAATTATACACGTCCACTATTTCAAAAGAAGATTTACCTGAGCAAATTTTATCGACCGGATATTTACAAAAAAAAAAAAAAAAAAAAATCAAATGTTCAGAGAGATGTAAACAATTTACTTATAAGTTTAAATATATATTGGGATATTTTGAGTATGGTAATATGCGTTGAAATATTTTTTTCTTGGAAGACAATGGTGTAATTAACAACTGGATAAGTCATGGAATGCGACATGACGACCAAGTCTTTCCTTCCGTGTAACAACCAACCATAAGGAATAATCTCATTTTTTTTAAGGGGGATAATCATGCTTAGGAATTAGGATACTACCAAATTAGGACAAATCGTGAATTAGATAAGTGAATAAAATAATATATACCTGAACTTCAAATAAATGTATACAACAAACACTATATCCCATTGCAAAACGTCGGAATCGTGGATATACATAGCAATTAATGAAATTATTATTGTTGATTTTTACTGAATACTAGTACTTATATCTATCTTTTTTTGTTTCGCTTTTACAGAGGCATCATTTTAAACATGGAATTTGAGCAGTTATAAAAAAGAATTAAAAAGCAGATAAGGAAGAAGAAAAGTAGGGCGGAAGAGCATGACAGGAGCATTGAAGGCAGAGACGGTGAGTTACAGATTAGCCTCGTTGAACCCGAACCAGGTTGTCATGTTGCATTGCACTTTATAGTGAAGAGGATAGTGATATGGTGGACATAAATCTACTGTCAAATCTATCAGGAAAAAAATGTTCAATGTGTAGTTTTCTCATTTATTTGTTACTCTTGACATTATTTCTGAAAAGAAAAAACAATATGACTAATGTTTAAAAGGAGGCTAAATCTGGTGTTAACTTATGCTGATTAGTAGCTAATTTTAATTTTTAGATACTATTCATATGTGTAATATAAATTAGTCACTTTATATAAAAGTAAAAATTACTATTTATGACTAATGTTTCGCTAATTGATAGGTCGTCTAAACACACATATTCTTACCCATCTTGAACCAAATCCCAGTAGCATTAGTTATCAAAAGACCTTGGAATAGCTTTTCATAGTTTCAAAATACATTAGATTTTTGACTAAATCCTTCACGTGTTTCATGGAATATGGGTTTCTATCAAAACCTAAATATTTCCATTCTTAATGTGACAACGTACCTCTTCTTTGTTTCTTTTTAGTTAAAGACATAAAGTCCTCTTCTTTGTTTCGTCATTTGTGATAACTCTCTCTGCCTATTGATATTAAAATCAACTATCCTGATTCAAGTTTTTTCTGAGAGGGCAAAAAGGAATAAAAAATACAACGGGCGAATTCCTTAAGAACCGGGTTACCAAATACATATAAAAGGTTATTAAATTCAAATTCAAAACGTGGTATATGGTTATTTTAATTGAGTATACAATATCAATGAAGTCAAAAATAATGTGAAACCAATTATGAACTCTGCCGAGTTAGGATTTGTCTTTGTTGAGTCCATATAATCCAACGGTAATATATAATTATTTATAGTCATGATGTAGTCAATTTTGTTACTTTACACAAGTAATCTATTATCTGTCAAATGCAATGATTTGAGCTAAGAACAGCTTTTTTAACAGCTGAATACGAACATTTAAAATTTGGCGAAATTATATAATTGAAAATGGAAAAGAGGTTCAACTCAATGACGAAGAACCCTTTATAAAAAAAAACCAAAATGACGAAAGTAATCTTACTATACTAATAATATATACTTTATTTAGATGTAATTTTGTGATTATGATATAATAAAAATAAACAAGAACATTGTATAACGTACCGTCGAGATTTGTCCTGATTGTCATATGATTTTTTGGACGGCCTTTCCTGTCCAGATCGCAATACCAGTTACCAAACAGTATCAGAAATAAATTACGTTCCATCATCATAAAAAAACAAATTAAGTCACATCATGTTTTTTTTTTTTTTTTCACGAGTCACATCATGTTGTTAACTGTTTACTTACCTGTTGGTAGTAATTACTAGATGCATTAATAAAAGAATATTAAAGTTTATTTAATATATTGAACTAATGAGTATATTGGTGGATCAATTCTATTACAGTAACCGTATATCTCAAGATTCCTTTTTTTTTTTTTTTTTTTGGGGTCATTAATATATCTCAAGATTCTCAACGTCTCTTCTTCTTTCCCTCTAATTAGAATTTGTGTTGACCCCAACACTCCCAAACATACACTCGTACAATTAGGGTTGGTAATACATCGCAGTAAACTGTTAACTGTATAAAAAATGGAGTAAACGGTGCGATGTTAAGTTGTTAGAAAGAATCAGCTGCTTCATGTGACTCTGGTTGCTTTCAAATGCATAACATACTTTAGTCAGGACCCCCAATCACCAATAAAAAACTCGATATAATTACATTATCATCTATTTATAATATAGTCTAAATGTCGACATCCACACGGCATGACATGACGACTCGCTCTATAATACATCACCTACTAACGTAGCCAATCCTTTTCCATTATTGAAATAATAACAAAACTTACGTAATACATGGAATATATGGGAAGTTCTATTTTTGGCATATATAGAAAGGAAATTGAAAACGTGGGAATTTTCCAAATTTATTGGACTCAGTATCAATGTGAAATTGGATATGCATCACTCTTAAACGATAAATAACCTGCATGGTCAAAATTATACTAACATTTTGTTTTTATGAAACTTTGAGAATTATTTTCCTCTCCGTCCCATGTTAAAAAAGTAGTTTTGCCATTGTTCTTTTTTTCGTGTGTCAAAGTACATTTTTTATAAATTCAATAGTATTAAAGATCAATATTTCTTGCTGTTCTAGATAATTTTTACTTAATTTAAGTTTAATGTAAATCTCAGTTATTTTTACGCATATTAAAAATATTTCAAAAATTTTCATTATTGCTTATATATTTACCTTTTATCATTTTTTTATAACCAAGCCTCCACCTATAAACTATAAAAGACAAGTACGACAAATCACAGGAAGCGCACCATGTGTGCTACATCACGTGATATCACGTGCGCATAATTAGACCCCTTAATCTATAGTATTCATTACTTCTTAATTTCTCGATGAAATTTTTTTTGATAAAATTCTCGATGAAAATTAGGCTACTTGTATTTTATGTTCTTTGTTTATGAAAAAGAGAGCAAATGATGATACGAGTGACGAAGTCGTATTAGACTAACTCAAAAAGTAAAAACGTTTTTTTAGTAAGATTTGCATAAGTTTAGTTGTGCAGTTTCTGGGTTTTGTTCGATACTTGTTTAAGTCAATTAAGTTTTATCTGTGGATTACGGTTGATTCATTACTCTATTGTAGCAATGGTTTGATTATAAATGGTTTTTACTTGAGTTAATCAAATCAATTTGGGTAAATCGAAATGCTTAAAATATGAATTGAAATAAGATAAAATTTGATTTTAACAACATAATGAGTTAATATTTTTACTTAGACAAGCCGAATTTCTCCATACCAAATCAAACCGAAACAATTTCCATACTGATTTAACCAAAAATAAAATTTTGCAAAACAAGCTAACAAGAGAACGCATCTTAAAAAGGTTGAATGATTCAACCTTGATGCGCAAAACAAGCTAACAAGAGAATGCATCTTAAGTTTCTTTTTTTTTTTGTTTTAGATTGTTACTGTGTTAATCAGAGATCGGAGGAAAAAAAACTTTGTAGAGAAAATGACCAGGAAAGAGGTGGTTGTGGCCGTGACGGCTGCAACGGTTACAGCGGTTGCAGCAGGTATACTAATGAGTCAGTGGATTCGGAGAAAGGAGCGGCGGCGGAAACAGACACAGAGAATTTTGAGGAAATTCGCTAGAGAATGCGCCACGCCGGTTTCGAAGCTCTGGACGGTGGCGGACGCCTTGGTCGCTGACATGACTGCCTCTCTCGCAGATGCAGTCGCCGAGACTTGCGGTTCCCTGAACATGCTCGTTTCATTCGCCGGTTCTCTCCCTTCCGGGTAAGATCAGTATCCTCTGTTTTGAATAAAGAGTATTACGTGACCGTTAGTTAATTAACGGTGTTTGACTTGTAGTGATGAGAAAGGGGTACACTATGGAGTTAACTTGAGAGGCAAGGAACTTTTATTGTTACGTGGGACCTTAGGAGGTAACGAAGAGCCTGTTTCCGATGTACAGAAGCAGGAGATTCCGATCCCTGACGATGTTCGAAACGGTTCTTTCAAGGTATGAATGAATATACATATATCATTTCTTGGTTTATACGTTATGTTACATGAAGGTGAAGGTTTTGTGAATTCAGGAGTTGTGCGATTTCATATCATTGGAGCTTGTTAAGTTTCTTGGGATGAATCCTGGTGAAGAAACAGAGGAAGTGAAGAATATCGGGTTTACATTGACGCGCTCTGTTGAGCAGATTGGGTCAGGTTCATTCTCGGGGATACAGAGGAAGAGTTTAGCAGATGATGATGATGCTATGGTTTTGAAGGAGTTTTTGAATGATATGAATGAATCACTGGAAAGACACGGTCTGAAAATTCGGTTGAACACATCATTGGTAAGCATGCATGTCTTAAGATGATCTAGATGAAGACTAATCTCGGTTTTTATATATGATAGTATGAGAATCTTGGTTTATGCGATCAGGTGGATAACACAGTAGGAGAGTTGGCTGGAGGAAGGTACTATCACAAGGACACTGTGGCTGCAGTGTCATTAGGTATGGGAACTAACGCTGCTTACATCGAACAAGCGCAAGAGATTTCGAGATGGAAATCCGCGATGCCTGAGCCACAAGATATCGTATGTTAAAATACTTTCAACACATAGATCCAATATTATAGAGCATTTTATAAAGTTATGATATCAAGTGGTTGTACATCATAAGATTGTAGGTTGTTAGCACAGAATGGGGAGATTTCAGATCTTGTCATCTTCCTGTAACCGAGTTCGATGCTTCTCTTGATGCGGAAAGCTTGAATCCTGGAAATCGAGTAAGAAGGCATATTGATTAGTTCTCTCTAAGGTTTTTGTGACAAATTCATGTTTTGTGATTTTTGAGAATTTCGGTTTTTTTTTTTCTCTGTTTTAAGGTATTTGAGAAGATGGTGTCTGGAGGATACTTAGGGGAGATAGTGAGAAGAGTGTTGTTAAGAATGTCTGAAGAGTCTGCTCTCTTTGGAGATGCATTGCCTCCAAAACTAACAATCCCTTACATTTTAGGGTATGTTGACTATTATTCGATATTCTTTTTGCTAACAATTCCAAAGGACAATACCGCAGATTTTTTCGGGCTTCTCTCAGGTCGCCAAATATGGCTGCTATGCATCAAGATATATCCGAAGAACGAGAGATCGTAAACAGAAAGCTCAAGGAAGTTTTTGGGGTAAGCTTCATAAGACTCATTTGCTTTTCAAGTTATTACAATTTGTAAAGTATGTTAATTTGAATCAAAAACTAAATACAAGGAAACATGTGTTAAAAACAAGCAAATCTTGAATCTCGTGTGAACCCTACAGATCGTAGATTCAACTCTTGCGGCGAGAGAAGTGGTGGTTGAAGTGTGCGATGTAGTCGCGGAACGGGCGGCTCGTCTGGCGGGAGCAGGAATAGTTGGGATGATTAAGAAGCTAGGAAGGCTAGAGAAGAAGATGAGCATTGTGATAGTTGAAGGAGGATTGTATGATCACTACAGGGTCTTTAGAAACTATCTTCATAGCAGCGTTTGGGAAATGCTCGGTGATGAGTTATCAGACCACGTCGTCATTGAGCATTCTCATGGTGGATCTGCTGCCGGAGCTCTCTTCCTTGCAGCCTGCAGAGACCAACAAGATTATGCAGCGACCAACAAGATTATGAAAGCTACTGAGTAGTGAAGATGATGATTCCTTTTCTTTCTTTTTTTACTTCTGTTTCTGATTATATAAAAGCTTTGAGCTATATGCTGTTTAAAGGGTTCATTGTATCCTTGTATGGCTCCGGTATAAAGTATTCTCGGGCGGTTCGATCCGGTACACCAATCTCCCATAATGTTGGACCGTTCCTAGGTGGCTTGTACACGACTCTACCAAGACTAATCTCTGAACCTGAAGCTACGGTAACGCCGTTTTGATATCGAAAGTCCCCACTATAACCAGGAACCCATCCATAGAGGTTGTACGTTCCCGGTCTAACGTTATCTATTGTGAAATAACCGGTTTCGTTAGTCTTGGTCCAAAATTGATATCCCTGAAAAAAAAAATCAACAATCAATACATGTAATCGATTAAAGTTTAAAGAAAAGAGATAGAAGTGTAATAATAAAACCTTAGAGCAGGTGCAGCAGCAGCTCTTTGCTGCGTCCCAGCCCGGGCCCCACTCCAAAATCCATGGGACTTAGAGGGACGTTCCCACAACAAGAGATGTCCTTTCCTTTGTTTCTTTACTATTCGCGGGCTCCACTGATACGTGGCGGCCCGCGATTGGTTACCTTTTTTTTTTTTTTAAAAAAAAAAAAAATCAAAATAAAACAAAAGTAATAAGAAAAAAATTAAAATAAGGGACGGGACTTACCTCTCTTGTTGCACATGGTCTTAGTATTTGTCTGCCACGAACAAGCTACTCCCGGCGGTGCTAAACCGACATATGCAGATCCTCCCGACGTCAAGAATCTGAAAAATAGATATTAACTATTAGGTCAAAATAAATTAATATGGATTAACATCAATTTTATTTAACTCACGCTAACAAGTGAGTAATTACATCAATTATATATAACTGACGCTAAAGTAGCCACTACTTACATCAATTATTATTTTTTTTTTTTTTGTTGGAACTTACATCAATTATTTTAATTGACACTTAACAAATATACTTCACTTTTTATTAAATGATTTTAATTAAAATCGTTTATTTTTCTGGTATATTATTACGGATGCTACATATCTTTGTTCTTGTAGTTTTAATATATTTTTTAAAGATTTAGTGAAAATTTGTTAAATCATTCCTTAAAAAAATAGTGTGATAAAATGTTTGTATGTATACAAAAGCTGTGTATGTTTATGTTAAACATATGTTGATATTCATATTCAAATCAGTTTGATATTGGTTATTCGCATCAGTTTTGCACTTACTTTGAACTTTTGGAGTATATGGCCTACAAAATAAAGTTCTTAGCAATATTTTTATTATAAATATTGCTTAAGAACCCACTTTATATTTAATTTTATTTTAGTCCTTTTAGTGGTAGAACTCTTAAAAAAAAAAAAAAAAAAAAAAAAAAAAAAAAATCAAATTGAAAACCTTTCAACGAAAATCTTAAAATATTATATCAATATAAATATAATAAAATAATATAAAAACCTTAAAGCACAAACGTGAGCATTCTCTTGATTGATGACATTATACGCTAGGAATGTATAGTATAGAGTCAGTGGTCTGTTGCCCCAAACCTCAGTCTGACTTTCTTTCCGCTTAGAGTCCAACTGGTCAACTTCGCTTCCGATTTCATCGTGAAGAAGATCAAATTGATACTCTTGGAGTTGTTAACACGAAGGAAAGCATTTGACAGGTACAGAACTGAGTTTCACATGTTATAGATGATATGCTAAGGGTGGATTTGACCCTTTTTCTGATGGCAGCTCACAACCCCAAGAGGAACAGCTTCTCGTGAATTGGGCAGTTCTTAACATGTCAAAAGTTGAAGATATGATAGATCAAGACCTTGCTGGCACCATCACTGCACCAATAGCTTCAGAATTTGCAGACATTATATCCAGATGCATGGAAGCAAGGTCTTCAGCTTCAGAAGCCCACCACGCACTTATTCAACTACATGAGAGAGGTTGAACCTTTTAGCAAATGTTTCTGCTCAACACGCACACGCTTACAGACTCTCTTCCCATTGAAACATTCAAAGTTGTTAGATTCAAAGTTGGATTTTTTTGAAACATTCAAAGTTGTTAGATTCCTTCCCATTTTCGATTCACACTTTGATTTTAGGGTTCTTAGATTTGAGAATTGGGGATTTTCGATTTTAAGTGGAGAAGACAAAGTCGGGTCGAGTTTGAGTGAAAGCGGGTTCTCAAATTGTTTTCATTTCCGGTTTGAATGGTTTTCCATCGGGTTTGATTCTTAAACCGATTAAACCCAAATTTATGAGGAAATATATTGGAACTATCGATTCAGGGAGATTTAGGTTTCGAAATATTTTTTGGTGGATATCTAGATTAAGGTCATAGATTGGACTGCATCTGATATGATGTCATAGTTCTCGTGGGAAAATAGATCGTTTCCCCTTTTTTCTGTTGATTTAATCAGAGGACGTAACACTTACATTTGGTAGGATAGTGACTAGTGAGATGAGCCTAGTCCCTTGGTTCCTACAACGTAAACAAAAATCATAAAAAGACAAAGAAAACTGGGCCGATGGAGAAAGTGCTGGGGCCAAAAAGCCCATGTAATATATCCCCGACTCTGAAGAATTAGGAAGAATGAACTGGTGGTATACTTTTATTATTGGGTTCTAGCCTTCATAAACTTCTTTTTGTCTGATATACACGTCTATGTTTAAAGGTGTGACCAAGTCGATGTGTGAGTTGCTATATGCGGAAAGAAGCATACGAAACGAAAAACCAGAAACATGTGATATATTTATTTGTCTTCTTTGGCGAGAAGAGCAAATTGGTGGGAAAATTGTATTTTATTTGTTAGGTATACGTCCATTTCACACATTGCATCACCACTATTCACACTTCATGCACTTATATATTACATGTATATTTCATGGGAATTTATGTGTACTCTTGCAACAAAGCGTCACCCACCCGGATGAGCCTAAGCAGTTGGATGATCTGAAGAAACTGCTTATATGCGTCAGTAGAGAACAAGAATGCCTCAGGCCCCTGCATGAGCGTAGAACCAGTCTCGGCTAAATAGAACAAACTCTAAATATTGAAAGGAAGAGTTAAACATATAAATCAATGTAAAATGTAACTATTAAATAAATTTTTTTAATAATGGGCCCTAAGTGTGATGTGGGCCCCTAGGCGAGTGTTTAATTTTTTAAAGCGTGGACACGCCCCTGCATGAGCGTAGAACCAGTCTCGGCTATAGTTACTAGCTCCAATTGTGTAGACGAGATCATGATTTGGATATAACTCTGTGTATCGTTGCCACAATCCGTACTGCCTAAACCTGTGAAACAGCCAAACCGAAATCATCAGAAGCAAAACCAGTTTTGGAACAACAAGAACAGGAATGATGATTTGAGACTTACTTGTCAGTGTTGTCAGTGTGGTTTAGGTATTAAGACCTTTATATTTGTATTTTTTACAATCAAATAAGAACAAATTGAATTAATTGAAACGAACTACTATTATAAAAAGGAGAAAACAAAAGACGCATTATATATATTATCTAAAATGGGGAAATGTGTAGGTGTAAAAAATAAATGTAAATTATTTTTATGATATTTAAGTTCAAATTGATAATTTATATATTTAATCAGGTAGTTATTATATTAAATTGATAAGGGCTAGTGGGCTACCACATTGTTCTTGAGAAAAAAAAATCAATATAGGCCATCTTTAGGAAAGGCCCATTAATCTTATAGTATTCATAGTGGGTATTAAGGGACACCTGATTAGTGAGTCACATAACCCATTCACACCTATTCACAAGAGTCCCAACATTTTCAGAGAAGAAGAAGATCCCGGCGAATGGCTACGGCGATTGTACGTTCAGCTCTTTCCCGAGCAGCGATCCGCGCAGCTCCGAGGTCATCCGTTGCTCCTAAGCGAAGCTTTTCCTCTTCCGCCGGTCATGACGATGCTTGTAATTTCTCTCCTCTCTCTCTCAGATTTTCCCATTTCAATGACGATCTAGGTTTTTCTGATTCGATTTTGAGATGTAATCGATGGTTCTAGATTTGTCTCCATTCTTATTTCGATGCTGATGATTTGTAGACTTCCCAGTTCTTATTTGGTTTAAGATTTTTTATATGATTTCACACGGATTCCAATTCTTGAACCAACAATTCGGATACCTAATTCTGTTACTTTTGAATTGATTCGGTAGATCGATTGCACAAAATTGAATTTAATTTTTTTTTCCCTAATATCTGAAAGTGGCTGATAGGATCAAATTTACAACATTTCCCTGTTGAAATATCGAGTGTTTTTTCTTGGTTACACATTCATATCTATTAATTATTTATCAAAGTTTTGTTTCATTTTTCAATATAAATATTTCACAGATGAAGCTGCGAAGTGGGAGAAGATAACTTATTTGGGTATTGCTAGTTGCACTGCTCTAGCTGTCTATGTTTTATCCAAGGGCCATCATCACGGTGAAGACCCTCCTGTAAGCTTCTCTTACAACTCCTCCATTGGATTACTACTTTTAAACTTTTGATTTGGAATCTTAAAATCCTTACCTAGTGTGAGACATAGAAATGGTTAATGTCGCCATAGAAATGAGTACGCAGATACTGAAGTTGTTCGCCTTTCCTGGTTTTCTTACCTCGTTCATTCTACTTGGCAATTTACATATATTGTCTTGAGTAGTCGTGAACTGTTTTTTTTCTCTGGTTTTTTCCTTGTCGCAGGCCTATCCGTATATGCACATCCGCAACAAGGAGTTTCCTTGGGGTAAGTGTGCCTTTTCAGTTTTTCTATCTTCTGTCTTACTGTTTTGTGTTTCGTTAGTCTGCAACTTTGATGATGTTTTTTAGTCGTGAAAAAGAATGTTTCTTTCTACCATGGGTTCTCCTTAAAACCTTTGGAGATCATCAAAGAGTATATGTAACTTCGTTTTCCTAATTTGTAATGGGTTGGTTGCTAAAGCCACGCTTTCTATTTGCAATTTTCAGGTCCAGATGGTCTGTTTGAGGTGAAGCACAACGAAGGTCACTGAATCTTGCATGTTCACAATAACGTCTTCTTGGTTTATTTGAAAGGCTAAATGCTTTACCGTTATTGTTCTTAACGTTTGTCAACGATTTGCTACTCAAATCTCTTTTCTTTTGTTGGGAAATAAGAATTAATACTTTGCTTGGTTATTTTCTGAAACTTATGTTTCCTTCAAATCTCTTGTGATTCAATATCAATAAAAAGGAACTTCATAATAAGAGACTGAGACAGAACTTGACATAGAGTACATGTATTGATTACTATCAAAAACTCAATACTAGTGATTTGGGACTTGAGACCCGTCATATGATGAAAAGTATAGATTATGCATACAATTACATGACAACAGAAACTCTACTTCTTTAAAAGAAACATCACTCTGCAGCAACTTTGTCGCTGATGTCTCCATTGCTGGATCCGGGAAGAGTTTCAAGATCAGTTCGAGCCTCCTTAACATCTTGAGGGAGACTATTATCCAAAGTGGACTTGGTCTGTTCTTGGTCGTTTTGGATCTTCTCTGTTTCACCACTTTTGTTGTTTCCCTCTTTCTCCGACTCTGTTTTTGAAGTATGATCATCCTCTGTTTCCTTTTTATCAGAATCTGATTTGCCAGATTCATTCTTGCCTTCATCAGTTGTTTTTTCGTCACTCTTCTCTAGTTCAATCTTCTTCTCACTGTTGGCACTTTCCTTTTCTTGAGATTCTGAAGACTCTTCTTTCTCCTTTTTCTCGGTTTCTTTCTTATCATTCTCCTCTTGAGCTATATTCTCCTTTTTCTCAGTTTCTTTGTTTTCATTCTCCTCTTGGGATGAAGACTCTTCTTTATCCTTTTTCTCCTTTTGAGCTATATTCTCCATTCTCTCAGTTTCTTTGTTTTCATTCTCCTCTTGAGAAGACTCTTCTTTCTTGTTTTTCTCGGGTTCTACCTCATTACTTTCCTCTTGGGATGAAGACTCTTCTGTCTTGTTTTTTCCGGGTTCTTCCTCTTTACTCTCCTCTTGGGATGAAGACTCTTCTTTCACTTTTTTCTCGGGTTCTTCCTTTTTACTCTCCTCTTGGGATGAAGACTCTTCGTTCACCTTTTTCTCGGATTCTTTATTTTTGCTTTCCTCTTCAGACGAGAGTTCAGAAGATTGTACTTTCTCCTTCTCGTCTTCTTCCTTTTTCGTTTCTTGAGAACTTCCTCCATCCCCAGAATAACCAGTGGATTTCCCGCTCTCATCTCCATCGCTGGTCTTATCAGTAGATCCCGACTCATCACTCCCAGAAGCAGATTCTGTAGTTTCTGTTGCATTGGAAGTTGACTGGTTAGTCTCAGGCAGTTCACCATTCGAATCAGAGAAACCCGTCTCCAGCACCACATTCTGACCCTCAGTTTTTGTTTCATCAGACTCGTTACCTCGGGAAGAACCAGTGTTCTCCTCAGCTTCAGACTTGTCACCAGCCTTTGAATCCGACTCATTCTTTGTCTCTTGTTGTTGCTCACCATCATCACTACCAATCTCCCCATTGTCCTCAGTTGCGTTAGAAGAAACATTCTTAATAACAGAATCCTTTAGCTCTTCAGTCTTTGGACCTGACTCATCATCATGGAAACTGACACTATCACTACTGTTAGATTTACTCTCTTCCTCAACTTCAACCTTTTCATTATTCTTCTTCTCCATCTCATGCACTACCTCACTCGACGCATCATCTCCTTTGTAATTCTTCTCTCTAGCTTCTTCACTCTCATCAACCACCTTGTCATTTTCTTCATTGTTTGAATCCCCGTTGTTTCCTTCATTCCCGGTACCTTCGGTCTCCTTCTCGCTATTCCCTTGTACAGCCTTCTCCTCGCCTCTTTCCTCCTCCCTCTCTACAATCTCCTCATCACCATTCTCCTTAAAACTCTCCTCATTCTTGCGCCCTAGTTCATCTTTCACAATCGTCGTCTCCTCAACACGCGGGTTAAGATCTTTCCTTCCAAGCTTAACCACTTTATTATCCTCAACAACAACAATCTTTGAACTCTGATCAAACTCAGCTTTCTTCTCATGTGAATGCTTCATCTGATAAATCAGCCATATTCCCACACCAAGCAACAGAGTCAATTGAATACAATGCTTCACCTTAATTCCCTTTGATCTCTGCCCTCTTCGTGGCGTCCTCACCATTCTTCTTCTTCACTTCCAAACACAAACCTAATCCGAATAAAAAAAAAACCCCAAATATCTCAGAGATCAACCAAATTCGGTAATCCGAATCAATCATCGGAAGAACAAAACAGATCAAAATCGAAAAAGACCCAAAGAGCTCAAGAATCGGATTCAGTAAACATTAGCTTCACCGGACCAATTTTTGCGATGCATTATAATCAAATACGCAAATTGAACTAACCGTAAGTTCGTAACTAATTATATTATATGAACAAGACGGCGGAGAAATTAAAAAAAAAAAAAAAGACGGCGGAGAAATCGAAGAAGATTACCTGGAAAAATTTCAGCAGTTGAATGAGCTAAACACAAATTTTGATTCGGTCGAAAATAAAACAAGGGAAGATCAAAGAAAGAGTGTGAACGCAAAGAGTGACTTGTTTGGATCTGAAGGAAGAGTAGAGTTGCCGTAAATTTGCCACTACAAAAAATCGTGCATCCATCCCTTCAGTTACAAACAATCTCCACTTGGGAATTACTTCAAAACGACGTCGTTCCTTCAGTCTTTTTCTCTCCGGTGACTTCAACACGACGTCGGAGAACTTCTTGACTTTTTTTTTTTCTTTCTCTCTCTATTGACTCAAGTCTTGTAGACTCGTATAAATGTTTTCAGTAAGTGCATTGTGACAGTCTGATCCCTACTATTGGTCTATAAATCTCATCTTTGTCCAATGTGCCAATACACTACTATTCCATAAATTATTTCTTAATCACCACTTAAATTTTTTGTACGAGGATAGATTTAAGATAATGATTTGCTTACATTTTTTGTATATTGAACTATTTTGTGTAAATTTAATTTAATTTATTTTACATTTTGTGCGTATAATTTATATGGTGGTTACATTTCGTGCCCATCTCATTTAATATATAGGTTAAAAACTTGCATGTTCTAACACTAGCCCGTAAACCAGACTCCACTGCAAGTTTCAGCTCCCATTGACGTTTGTGTGCAATGAGTCTTCGTTAAGGCGAAAATGGTCCCCATGAAAGTGCCCTAACAATGACCTAATTCACCCACACATTGGTACAATTTTTATACTGGTGCTTTATTATAACTATTATGTCAATTTCAATTCAGCAGTCATATTGTATTTATACCATATATTATCCGACTAATCCTACAATATAATCAAAGTGAAAAACGGATCTCCAACATTAGGCAAAACGTTATGCTGAAAACAATTGCAGATTTGTTATAAAAGAAAATGATCACTACCGATTTGTTTAAAATGGATTAATCGCACAAAACTACAATGGAAACCTAAAACATTTAGATTTATAGTCAAAGAATCCTTCGTCAATTGCTTCAAACCTAACAAAATCATTTCTGCTGTATGTAAAAAGAAAAAAAAAAACAAATAATTTCTACACATAATTTATTGTAGCCTTAATGATTTTTCATCTAAGTAAGTGCATGTTATACTGTTATTTTAGTACGTACTTGAGGCATGCAGGTTTCTTTGCTTCATCTATTGTAAGCTTTCAACGAATTTAAGAACCCATCATAGCTCTTTCAAAATTTCCAACCCGTGTAAGCTTTAAGCCATGTACGTACTCATCGAGTACTACGTACGTTTCATACATATAATTGTAGATAGACCAATCTAAAATGATCATATTGTTGGACATGATTCATGGGTTTGATGGTATAATGGTACAAATGTCATGGTGGTGGTTATACCATAAATTCCAAGCGTCATCATGGTATGTATGTATGTTACATTTATAATCCACTAATAACGTAGACTTGAGTATAAATTCAAATTTTGGTGCACAAAGTATTTGAGATGTTGACGGAAAAGAAAAAGAGACTTTTTGAGATGTATTAGCGATTGCGTGTACATATTCATATCCACTATCCAGAATCTATATTGGACCATTGGAATCTCCTCCACCTTTTGTCCCCGTAAGTTTTGTCTTCAAGTCTTTGAAAATAACTATTCTCTGCATTATTCTAAATCTAAGTATACAAATATCAGTTTTATTTCCCCCTTCTAAAATACTATATATAAATCCGGATATAGTAACACGGCAATCTTTTAGGAAAACCACTATACTTAAAAATGTGCCTAGCTTTTATGTAATGATGTGATATGGTTGACGATTAATCATATTTCTTTTTTTGAATAATGAAATATATTAACCATCTCATATATTATTATGAACAAAGGCATGTGTCATACAAGAACAATGAATGAGGTATGGAGCAATGGACGTCAAATAGATCATTGAAACAGAGAAAGAGATTTTGGATATGTCCAAAATGCCTCCACGTGACTGTACCTTGTCAACTCTGTGCTTTAACGATTTTTATAACTCTAAGCCTTTTTTTTTCTTTTTTCTTAGTACTTAATTTTAAAATGGATTCCATAGTTCCAAGGAAGTGATGCAACAGAGAAGAGATCGAAAACAGTTAAGTAAACGGTAGGAAGCAGAAACAAAAAGAGATCGGAATGGCCAAAGTATTTTTGCTTTGGAACTCTCATCTTTCTTCCTTCTTTGTTGTCTCTTCTTTTGAGTCTTTTCATTTTGTCACTTTGCTTTTAATGGTTTTATCGATCGTGAGACAATGTGCAATCAATCGTCTCCAAACAAAACGTATTTTTCCCAAATTTAAAACTTTAATTTTACAGCGAAATAGTGTTTTGAGATATGTTGGTACACATATATAGATATTACAAAACAAAAATATTATAGCGACAGAAAACTATATCATGGAAACCAAAGCATCATTTATTAAGAAGTTTTAGTGAAAGATTAACATTAACAATGGTAAAATGCCTCGTTAACATGCTCCACCCACGAAATAGCAAAATCAACACAATTTACGACAAACCATTCATTTAACTGCGATTTTGCGACTCTAGCTGATCAGAAACTTAACTGAGAATACAAACCATTAGGGTTAAATTTCTCTTTGGTACAATTTTTTACAGATTATTTGATCAATTACCAGCTAGAATTTATCTATCAATGTTATATATAGTTGGATATTACGGTGGATTCAACTACTGAAAAAGTTTTAATATATTTTTGGAATGAGCCTCGTATAAGTATAACAGTATTTTCCATCGACCTTTGGATATTAGCATAATGTGTACATTATAGTATACATACAAGTTAGAAATATATAATGACTCCTTTAGAAGATATTATAGTATAAAATATTCGGAGCGGCGTTGTCATTGAGAAGATTAGTTCAAGCAGTAGCATGGTGGCAGTGTACCGACTTTGATTGACACTTGAGTCTCCACCACATTCCAAATATGTTTTTTCTTATATAAATATTATTCATCAAATATATTGGAGTTGCATTATTAAGTAATAAATGAAATGAAAACAAAAATTGGGGGGAAGTAAAGTCATTCAAAGGAAGAACAGTGTAGAGAATCAAGACTGTTTGCTTTGCTTGATTTGTGAAATTAGTAAACCCCACACAAAGACACATCTTCTCTCATTTGTTTTGTCACTTCCCTTCCACTTTCCATATGATCAATCCCATCAACTCTCACACTCCTCTTTCCATATGAATAGGCTTTGTCCAATCTCATATTAATTTCGACAAGTATATATTTCAAGATGTTAAATCTGACTATAACGAAAGAAATACAGTATGCTTTAAGTAGATATTGTTCATTGGCTTTAAGTAGATACCTTCATGATTTGATTACATTTTCGAGGTTTCGATCCACATGACTCAATTACCGGAACCCATTAGTTTTGTGTTCAACACGACTCAAGTCTAAAATGTTTTTTTTCTTGTTTTTTTATTTCAATTTCAGATGTAAGTTTTAATTGTTTCTTTGAAATTTTCTATTTAGAAAGTATATTGAATTGAAACGGAACAGAATATGGTGCGTTCAGTATATTAGAAGGTACTATTATATATATCAATTCAAAGTAGTAGAGACTTGGTTTTGATTTTCTTTGCTGTTTGTAAAAAAAAATAAAAATATAACTAATAAATCCCAACGAAAACTTTACTGAAACAAGTACTAGGGACACAGAAAATCACCAGTTGTCACTAATTAAATTAATCATTTTTTTAAAAAAAGTACAACCCAAAATCCAAAGCGGCGACGTTCGACGAAACGACAGCAAAGCGGCTGAATTTTTGTCCATCGTCTAATGGATTTATGTATCAAACGTATCTTTGTCTCTCTATCAAACCAGCAATATTTTCCATACATAAATCTCATATATTTATGTATGTAAATAGAGTTTAAAATGTAGATGCATACGTACGTGTGTGATGTAACTTTCATCCATAAAATTGGTATTTGTCAGAGTCGTCTTGAAAATAGGTTTCCGTGCGTTCTGTTTACGATGCGTGTAATTTAGTATATCTAAAAAATATTTTACTTTCACAATTAGTAAAATTATGACAAATCGTTTTGGATAAAGCAAAATCTTATTCATCTCTGTTTTTGTTAACTACACTATAATAACATCATCAGAATCAATAACGTAGAATTACTAGAAAATTTGAAGATTACAACTAAAATATAAATATGTACACAGAGATTTTAGAATTTGAACCCAAAAAAGAAAAATAAAGAAAAAAAAAATTGTCGATAAAAAGTAAAGAAATGTCTTCAAGGATTATAGATAGAGTTACCACATTTGCATTTCCAGCTCATGGGTTTGTAATTAGTACTATCGTCTCCTCTGGTGTAATCAAGATGAATAATCTCAGAAGAGGAAGAAGAAGAAGTAAAAGGAGAGTGAAGCTTCGTTTGAGGATTTGTCGGAACTTGAATTGCTTCACAATGACCACAAGAACGACATCTTACTCTTTCACATCTTGGTGGTCTTGATCCTATTAGACCCCTCATCATCATCTTCTCATCTTGATCTCCTCCCTGTTCCAAATTTAAAAGACTTTTAGAATCAGTTTGATTCTTGTTTAGTAGAGGAAAAAACAGAGGAGGTTGAAAAAATGTACCTTGGTGAATTCAACAGACTTTGGCTCTGGTCTACCTGAAAATGTCATAAGAAGTAAAAGAAGAATTAAGATTATGGAAAATTTCGTTTGAAAATATGGAAATGTGACATTGACATGTTTACCATTAGCCATTAGACTGAAATGGGTCGAATTAAGAATCAGCAAAATCAGTAGAAAGCTTGACATTTTGCTGCTCCACACCATTTTCAGACACAAGAAGATCGGCTTTCAGTTTACAGAAGAAACAATTAGACTTTCTCTCTCCTCTATTCTCTCTCCTCTATTCTCTCTCTCTCACACTCTTTCTCACCCTCTGCGTATTGATGTGTAGAGGAAGATTTGTAAGTAAAGAAGAAAAAGGAAAGTGACTACCCTCTAAAGGGCAAATAAAATTTTCCTAAACAATACTACACGCACGGATATATATATAATATACATATATGCACGTAAGCTTTTATATTTGAGTTGACATAAATGATAATGTCTTTATATGAATATTATTATATACACTTTTTTTGTATCATCACATCACCAAAGATACAGTATGTATTAAACTATTACAGAGTCAGTATTTAAATAAGAAACAAACAAAAATATGCCGGGACCTCCATAATTATGTTATATTATTATGTAAAATACATGGAAATTGTTTTTTGAAGTAAAATCATGATGTATAATTAACGGTAGTCAGATTCTATTAACGTGTATGTATAGATTGATACGTATGTCTACTAGACTACAAGAGTCGAATAGAACAAGAATCAGGTGAAAAGGAAATTACGTAGGTACAAAAGAGCAGGATGAGTAATTAATTTTAACGCAAAAAGAACAGTTATAATGTGAATGAAATACTTTAAGCCGAAAGAAAAATGTTATACTCATATGAGAGCCAAAAACAAAATTAAAGTTTGGAAGACGACAAAATTAATAAATCTTTTTTTTTTTAGTTTTAAAAGAGACAATACAATACACAAAAAAAAAAACAAGAATTAAATAAATGGAATTTAGTAATTTTCTTTCTTAACACAAATAAATACTTTATCTATACGAACATTTTACTTTCACAATTTTAAAATTTGAGCTGTTTGAGTTCTGGTTTCTGCGGTTTCTTGTGGTAATAGACTGACTGGAGCAGTAGAAGGGACCCTACTTCACCTGACTGACCAATACCGTGCCCCTTTGCCTTTTCGTATTCTTCTAACCAAAAAGTTATATATAAATAATGGGTCATATTGATGTCACAAAAAAATAAATATTCTTTGAAATATTCATATAGACTGTATCAACACGTTTCGCTCACTCTTCCCAATTTCTTTTTCCAATGATTAAAACAATTATATGCTCAATGGCTATGTCCAGTTAACCGCTGTTAAACATTTCTCTTTAACTGTAGATTAAACATGCACTTTTACAAATAAATAAAATAACAAGTCTAGCAAAAATGTATAAACCCATTTTGTTAACTCTTATAGATATTTAAAATACTTCAATTTGAGAAAATCATGTTTTCAGACTATTTTCGAAAGAAAGTGTTTTCTTCGCAATTAATTTTATTTTGTATTGACTACATTATTAACGACACTAAGTTCTAAGCACATTTGTAGTGGGCTGCATATTCCTCTGCAACAATAACAATTTTAGCAGGATCATTTGCATAATGTTTACTCATAATATCATTTCCCGACAAACAACAAGAAAAACATATTACGATTTGATTTTCTACTAGTTGAAGACCTTTTTTTTGTTTTGGTCTCCTACTGTGAATTCGAATCCAAATTGGCTCAGTGACTAGACTAATTAATTCAATTCATATGCGTAAATTGAAGGAAGTATCATGCCAATATGTCTCTGTTGGGCATACAAAGCATGGCCCATGATTGTCTTAAGTAAGTCGAAAAAAGCCCAGATGCGAGAAAGCCTATCATGGGCATATTCTCAGTTTCTAAAGACCCAATAAATTTTTATGTTTGACCAAAAGAGAAAAAAAAGACCCAATACATTCCAGCAGTTACATACAGTAATAGTTATACAATACATGCAACTTTCTCATTTTAATTTGTACAGTAAACACAAAATAGGCTAGATCCACAAAATCCACAATCTTGTGCAAATGTTTATTTAATTATTCATAGCCGTTCTAAAAACTAATCGGAAGAGAACGGAATTGTTTTTCCAGTTCATTGGGTTCTTTGTTTGGATATATCAAATTGCCAACATTAAGTCCAGACAAGAATATTGATATGCACAGAAAAATTGAAGTTGAGAAAAACAATAAAATATTAGAAAATGTATACCAAATCTACTGTTAATGAAAAGAAATTGATTTGAGTAGTGTTTTTTGTTATCTGGAAATAGTAGTTTTTTTTCCGATATAGCTCACCAAAAAAAAAAAAAAAAAATTGTCGGCCGTGTTTTGTTAGTATTTTGAACAAGTACGACAAGGAAAGTGTGGCGAAGGGATGAAAAAGGTGGGTAGCATATTTAATCAATATAATGCAAAAGGTAGAATGATTTAAAGACATGACATTAATTTTGAGTTAAGTAGAGTTTTGCTATATGAAATTTATGGAGTCCGTCAATTTCTTATCCGAAGTTCTTAATTCCATGTGGCTTTGTCCAGTGTGGTGTGTCCTTGCAAATTAATTAGATTTAATTGTTTTGATAACTATCGTTTTCATGCAAAAATTCCAGGGTGTATTACATTTTTCGACATGGTATAGCTTAACATACCAAATATTGCATCAAAAACGAAATAACAAAATAATTGACTCTAATATGATAAATATGTGGGTTTAATCTTTTGAAATATAGTTGATGCTAGCTTAGTAACTTATAAAAGAATAGTGAGATTGTATCACTTATATGCTCCAATGCTCCAGCGAACTAGTCAATCCAAGGTTAACGTTGCTACTTGCTACAAACGAAATTGGAAATCAGAGTGCCAAGTGCCTGATAGAATCATCTTTTATATGATGGCTCTCGGACTAATATTGAGTGATAAATTATACAAATAAATATGTGGATATGAACGATTCAACGACCACGACATAGACGCATCCCTACTCTCTCACGCCTCTCCACATTTGACAACTTTCATGCATTTTCATTTCTATTTAAATATTAGAATGTTCATGCACGATCATAAATACTTCAGACCTACTCTCATTTAAGCAACTAGAATTAACTTCTCGTGTGATTTAAAAAAAAAAAAGCAAAAGATGTGAAAATAAATAATTAGTACGAACCTAATTTATCATCTCGGATCGGGAAAAAAAATATATTGACATCTCGCATGTAGACGGAAACATCTTTTTGAATCATGATACAAAATACGAAAAAAAACTCTTTTTTTTTTGGTAACGTACGAAAAAAACTTTGTTTAGGAAAAATATTACTAAATATATTCACCATTTATAATCTAAAATATGATCGTATCATTTTTGCGAGGCAGAGTAGAGTACAGTAATGATGACACGTCTTCGACTGAGATCGCACCGCGCCTCTCAGTTATGCTATATTGAAAAATTCCTCTGCTTCAGACTTCAATCATTGAGAGCCAAGTAATATTTTAACTTTTATCAAAATATATTGGAATCTTTTTTATTTTTCATAGTTATTATAAAATTCTTCGTATGATATTGATAATAATGTGACTAGTTACTACGAAAAAGTGCAAGAACTAATAATTAAATTCTAAAGAAAAAAGAGAGAGTGAAAGAACAGTAAGATTTGGAAAGAAAACAAGACATATTCAGTGAATATAAAAACATAATAATAACAACAATAATAGAAAAGTGGTAGGTCCATAAATATTGAGACGATCGATCAAGTGTGATTAGCTGTACTGAAAAGCTGAGCTCTAAATGAGATCTTCCTCAATAATTGTACACGCATTTGCCTGCCTGCGTCTCTATATAAATAGGACTTCGTTCTTCTAATTTCAAAACAAACTCATCACCAGAAGTTACAAAGCAACAATGGTGGTATCACTCTTCTCTTCAAAAAATGTTTTATTTATGATAAGCTTATGCTTATTTGCAGCATTGTACCGGCCGGTTTTGAGTAGACCGGCTAAGTTTGACGATGACTTTAGGATTACGTGGTCAGATGCTCATATCACTCAAATCGATGGAGGAAGAGCCATTCAGCTCAAATTGGACCCTAGCTCAGGTTCTTACATACGTTATACCTTATATTACAAACATAATATACATGTTTTAGTTTAATAATTTTATTAGTTTTCTTAATATTGGTTAGGATGTGGATTCGCTTCGAAGAAGCAGTACTTGTTCGGCCGCGTGAGCATGAAAATTAAACTTCTCCCAGGAGATTCGGCTGGAACTGTCGCTGCATTCTATGTAACTATATATACAAATATTTCAAGTTCGTTGCATTTCATAAGTTTTGGTTATAAAAGAAAATGATATATATGATAAATTGCGCAGATGAATTCGGATACTGATTCTATAAGAGACGAGCTGGATTTCGAGTTCCTAGGAAACCGAAGTGGACAACCTTACACAGTGCAAACCAATGTATTTGCGCATGGTAAAGGTGATAGAGAGCAAAGAGTTAACCTTTGGTTCGACCCTTCTCGTGATTTCCACGAATACTCCATTTCATGGAACCATCTCCGTATTGTGTAAGTCACATTATTATGTAGTATATATATAAATACATCTACAACCAGTTCATCATAACTTTCTCTGTCTAATTATTAAAAGGAATGTAACATATAGTTGATTTAACAGTAACAAATTAACCAATAATTTTGTACTATAAGATTCGTTTTACTATTCTTGTCTTTCATAATTGTCACGAGAGACATGATTGGTTTAAATATTTTGTCGGCCCATGGGCCATGTAATAAGAGAATGAAAGAGACAGCATATTGGTTTTGGAAGCATTCATGATTTGAAAATATGGAGGTCCCACATTTTTATAATCCATTAGCCATAAGTTATCAGGAAAAAAAAACAAATTATTAAAGATATGGTTCTATTTGTTGCAGTAAATATGCAAAATTAATATTCATTTTCTAATCGTCCAATATGTGTGGTTTGTAGGTTCTACGTAGACAGTGTGCCCATTAGGGTTTATAAGAACAATGAGGCAAGGAAAGTACCATACCCGAGATTCCAACCAATGGGTGTATATTCCACGTTGTGGGAAGCTGATGATTGGGCAACACGTGGAGGAATAGAGAAAATCAATTGGGCGGGAGCACCATTTTATGCTTATTACAAAGATTTTGATATAGAAGGATGTCCGGTTCCGGGACCAGCAGATTGTCCTGCTAATCCAAAGAATTGGTGGGAAGGCAGTGCATACCACCAGTTAAGTCCGGTCGAAGCTCGAGGATATAGATGGGTTCGAGTGAACCATATGGTCTATGATTACTGTACCGATAGGTCTCGCTTTCGTGTTCCTCCCCCGGAATGCTCGGCCGGAATATGATCCAAACATGTATTAATCAAGAACAAGTACCAAGTGTTTCCACAAAGCAACGTTGCAATGTATGTGTGATTGATGAGTCTTGTGGTATGTGAGGAGCTGTTCATAATCGATCTGATTATGGTCAAGTGTTCATATGTATGTATATTAATGTATTTCTTTCAATTTACTTTGTTTCTATCATGTCTTATATTTCATTGGTCTATTATCGTGTGAAAACCATGTTTGTTTGTTGGAGTGAGTTATTTTGTTTTTTTGGTTCGGTTTGGAGTTTAAAAAAAAAAAAAAAAATTAACATACAGTATAAGAAAAACAGCCCAGTATTAGATTAAAATAATGTACATATATTTTTGACATATGATATTAGTTCGATACTACCTACTTTTATTTTAAAAATTTTAAATAATAAAAGTTGGTCTTTTAGATTCGATTTGGTTCAATTTAATTGACTAAAATGCTTTTTTCCCCCCAACATAACCCAAAATTTTCTAAGGCTCTTCATGATAGGATTTTTTGGGCCTGGAAACTATTTACATTTTTTATGGGCCTTGTCTTTCTGTCTTCTCTTTCACATTACTATATTGGGCCTTGAGGCAATAATATGCTAAGTTTTCTACTACTTACATCATATCATATGCATATGGATCCATTTTTATAGCTTCCGCATATTTAATAAGCTCGTGGAGATTCTGAAGATATATTTAGATTGGTAGATATCTTTGTTTTACGCTATCTGCAACTCTGTAATGTTTTTTTATTTTTTTTTTCCCCTCTTTCGTTGTTTAAAATCTAACGTATCAATTTATTTATTTTTAGTTTTTGGGGTATAATCTAACGTATCAATTCGTTAAGATGAATCAAAATTTTATGACCCAACCCTGAACCCAATCCGTCTTTTAGAGTCGGTTGAAGATGTCATTTTAGGTTTTGATCCAGTTAGGGTTAGATTCGGTTCGGTCCATTAATTAATTAGGATCGACCACGCTAGAGCCAATTGAAATAGGTTAAATCCGTCAAACCTGTTAATATTTTCTTTTGTAGTTAACCGTAGTCTGGTTCCTGAAGAATTAACCAGATCTGGATTCCAAAATGTAATTAAGATCAAACATGGTATAGTCGGTAGAGTAAAACAAGTCTCTTAGTCTTTTGTTGATATTGATGGCAGGATAGGCAAAGCCAATGATGGAGATGGCAAAAGATGATGAGTGTGAATGTGTGATGATGGTAATTAATGGTTTATGATCAGGTGAGGTCAGAATGAGACTTATGAGTGGCTAAAGAACAGGGTTTGATTTGATCAAAAAGTAAGTAATGGATAAATCAGCAAATATGATAAGATTACTGGGGTCCATTAGAGATAATTGGAATGGTCCAAAGTTGTAACTTTCTGGGAACGAATTGATGAGTGATGACTAAGCTAATGCTTTTTCTTTTCCTTTAAAATATAACTTGAAACTTCCACATTGACCTGTTGTTTGGTTGTTTCTATCTTCTATTAGATGTTTATAACAAGATATAATATAGTATCTTCTTTAGTAAATAGCGATAAGGAAATGAAAAGTGATGATGTAATTTGATGTAACTAAAACTATATTGCAACAGCTCATTACTGTATTTAAAGTCAAGACAAATGTAAATTTGTGAAAACCTTTTCCTTCACCGTCTCTTTCTTTTTTCTTTTTTTCCTTTTTTTCCCTCATATTCTTTATACTAACATTAAAACAAAAACTACTAAAACTCTAAAGTCATCCTTTTCCAATAAAATTTAATGTGAGTTTATTGGCAATAATTTCCTTTTTTAATGTGAGTTGGATAGTAAAAAGACTCATTGATCACAAGAATATGAAATAACTGAGTTGCATATGTATGAAAAATTCCAGCCACGAGAATTTTCAAGTTTAAGGTAAAGCTTTATAAACACATTTTTTTTATTAAAGATAATTGTTTGGCATGCAAACACACACGTATTGTTGGTTCTCATATTTCAGAAAATTCAGTACTTCTCTAAGAAAATGTTATCTTGATTCAGTCCTTATAACATCGTAATCACCTAAATCTAAAATGATAGCAACAGAAAAAAGTAATTATATATCCTCCTTACAGATCAACAACACGAATATTAATCCATTTCGTTATCAATTATTGAGATTTTGTGGTATACATCAAATGCTTTTGTTTTCGAAAAGGATTTTTATATAATTATATATAATGTTTTGTACTTCAAGTTATGATGGTTAAAATTTAGACGTATCTTCTAACTATTTGTATGCATGTGAAAAAGAAGTATTATATAATAAGGATGTGATTATTAGACGAACATCCACATGTATCTTGACTCAAAAGGAGAATGTTCCACGTGTCAATTAGATTACTAAAGAAAAAATGCTTTGACCATGACTACGAGAGCATGTGATGCGATGAAAAATGTAATTCATAAGACCCGCGCGCGTGTGTTATTTGGAGATTTTGTCACATGAAACGATCACCTATATGCAATCTTTCTTTAAATTTTGCAAGTTCTTTTTTTTCTTCTGAATTGAAAGATATTACCAAACAACTACGATAGAGTTTTATGTTAGGTTTAATTATTTAATATGTTTAAAGAACATATAAATAAAAATCAAAAATCTTATTTTGAATTTATAACATAGTAATCTATAAATGTGTTAAGAAGAAAAAATTATGTAACATAGTAATAATTATAGTAATTTATAACATAGCTCCTCTATATCATTCGCAGTATAATTAGGTTCGAACTTCGAACTCATGTAGTGGGTGTGTTCTACAGTGTTTTTTGTTATACTAGATGGTAATATATGGTCTATGTTACATAATTGGAACACATTTATTACTATGTTTTAAATTCAGAATAAGATTTTTGATTTTTATTTATATGTTCTTTAAACATATTAAATAATTAAACCTAACATAAAACTCCAATAAAATACCTACCGTCAATGACTATCTTTTTGATGTATGCCGTCAAAAAAAAAAAAACATGGTCTAAGAAAAAAAAATCATGATTTAGATATTTCCTTACCCCTTTAAAGCTGGAAAAAAAAAAGTCATGATAGGTCATTTTTTTTAAAAAAAAAACATAAAAGTCATGATTTTTGTTTTTTTTTTTAAATAGGTCATTTTTGTTGCTTGTATAATATAGTTAAAGTTCATTTTCGGGAATAGAAAAGAGTTAATTGAACTACATTCAAGGTTATACCAACCTTTAACTAACACGCGCAATGGTGCATCTCAAGACGTGTTGAGCAACTAATGTTGATTAGCTTAAAAGCTTTAAGTCTCTTATTAACCTTATATAGTTTGGTGTCAAGTCACCTTTTAATTGGTTAATATTGTATATAGAATATAGAATATAAATTTTCTGCACTTAAGTTATATGTGTATATGACTAAGCGGTTTTGGGACCAATTGAAAGAACTATATGTACAATTGCAGAAGGCTACCACTACTTATATAATATACTACTAGATTGTAGACAATCAAATTAAGTAATTGATTAAAGTAAAGAAAATTTGTATATACTATTATATTGATATTGGTAAGATAACGCGTATAAAGATTAGCTATGACACGAGAGTTGGTATGTTAATTTATCTTTGTTTTTAATATCAAATTTAGCAAACGAATTAACACTCGAGAAAAAAAAAATCGCGATATAAAAAATTATTTGTTTTGGAGTCTTCTACCAAATTCATGCTTAGTGATCACAAAATAAGTACATTTAAAAAATGAAAAGTCGGGAACAAGAATTCGACAAACCGACAATTTAACCAGCAATCGACACATGTCTTTTGCTGTTTTTAATACACTAATTACGTTCGTGCACACGTAAAGCAAATCTATCAATCATTAAAAGAAACAACCCCAAATAATTAGTCACCTACATAAGTAAAATAATTAATAATGACAAAGAACAATAATCTTAATATACACTCATCTTCGTAATAAAATGCTTATCGTATACATTTAATTATTTTCAAATCGTCTGCGGCCGAATTAATACGTCTCATCAGAATCTTGCCTGCCTAATAAAAAAATCTTTTGTTATCGGCTTATCGCTTGATTGTGCGATTTTTTTCATCAATATTTCAAAGTGGAAGTTAAACAAGTCCATAACCAGCCAGCTTTTTTCAATCCGAGCGTTGAGTGACAAGCAAAATAACGAAAGCTTTCAAATTTGGTTCGATTTTTTAAATGTTAAAATCTCAAATTCTTAGAATAATTTTCTGTTTTTCCAAAAGAAAACCACACTTGTTGTAACAATGATGATATTTTTTTTTTAATTTAATTTAACATTACATTAAAAAAAAAACTAATCTTTTAAAGTTTGTATTTGTCAAATGCATTTATTAAAAATATGTTTTGTTAATTCAGTTATGAAACTTATTTTGTTAAAAATTCAGTTACGAACCTTCACTCGCCATTATGCATGTAAATTGTAATGTATATATAACCACACATGCCGAATAAACAATATGCAAATCGACTAATCGAGTATTGTAAATCATTATATTGGATAAGTTTTTGGGACAGTAAAGAAAGTTGGTTCATAGAGATATAGCATATACACATTATCGTTAGCATTTTGTTTTATAAACATCATATTTTGAAATTGTGTTGAAAATGGATAATGAAAGATTGAAATCCATTGGACAAGAAAGGAAGGGAGAGGGATTCATTTCTGGATTATATCTTGATAAATTGTTTGCTTTTACATTTGGTTTTATATATTGCGTTGTTGTCTCTAGTGGACTCATTATATAAACATGTAAACAACAAATATTTACTTCTTGTAACAAAACCACCGAACTCAAACGACAAAATGTTTTGTTTGCCACTGGGTCTTGTATAATATATATATATATTTTAAATTACTTTGAACTCTCATAGCCAAAACTATTAACAAAATTCCCAAAAATATCAGATTTTATGTTTTTTTTTTCAGAAATTACCACAAAATCCTAAAATATCACAAAATTTAAAATGGGGTAAGAGTTTCTAAAAATATGGGAAATAGAGAAGAGGAAGAAAAAGGGACAATAAAAAGGGAATGATTCCGTAAATTTAGAATTGAGTTTCCGAGAAAGTCACCGATTTCCCCGGAAAGTCATCTCATCATTAAATGGTCCACTACCATAATTTCAGGGTCACCGATCTTATGATTTTCTTGTGGGCTCTCTCGTCATCTCATCCATTCCTCATCATCACGCATGCATTACATTCTATACGAAAATTTCTATTTCTATTGTATTCTAATTTCTCTAACGAAAGCAACAAATGAATTTAACACCCTTCTTGTTTTTTTTCCCACATCAATATTATTACTTTAGAGGAATACATGCAAATTTATTACTTGCGGAGATCAATACCAACGCCATATCTTCGAGACTTCGACGTCCTTTAACAACAACCTAGAAATTAAATGATTTTAATAAATGTTAGTCGATATCGAAATCAGCTTTTAATAGACGTAAATGAATTGAAAATTAAACGGTTCGAGTAAAGGTTTTCTAGTAAGTACTAAGTAGTACTAACATATTTTAAATTAAAGTTTACTCCATAGGTTGTGCATGTACGTGTTGAAATTGCAAGATTCATGAATAGGTTATGTATATGTGTGTTCGTGAATCACGTAAGTACTTTATGAATATTTCTCGCTGTCGTTTTCATATACAAGTTAATAAATACGTCTCGTTGTCATGTATTCATTTAGAAAATGAATATACGTGTATAGTAAGTATAGGTATAACATGAAGAGTCATATAATTAATCCCACACATCTATAACATGGTCGTGAGAGGAAAAATGAAGAGAAAATCACGTGAAGCATGTCCCACCTTACCTCTTAAAGATAGAGCATCTCACTGCTTCAAATCTTCAAGAACTTTATTTATTTATTTATTTCCATTTTATATTTTTCTCAAAACGTAGGCTATATTAAATACAATTCTTTTCTTTGCGATTAAGCTTTTAATTTTAATTCGATGATGATATTTTTGTTTTTTATTGGTGTAATTTATGGATAATATTAGACTACATATGTGAACACGTTTTTGCATTGTGTGTATTGACTCTTCTAATTTGTCAGTGTTATATAGTTTAAGATTTTCTTATAAATTTATTATAATTATTTGTTGGATAAATTAAAAAGGTTTAAGGAGAAGTATCAATACACGTGAGCTAACCTCTTAGCCCCACACCCTTTATCTCTCTCACTTAATATCATTCACACCCATCAAATGATTTTTCAGTTTTTTTTTTCCTTTTGGATAATAAAAAAATCGTTATATCTGGAGCCAAAACTAATAAATGTGATTATTTTTTTATATATAAGAAAATCGGTTGACAAAAAAAAAAATATCGATATAGTATGGAATCTTTTGGCATGCCGGTTTATCTTTTTTTTTTCCTTTTTAATCACTTTTTTTTTTTTTTTTTTTTTTTGGATAATCCAGGTATCCCAAGCCCAATGGGTCCAGACTAGCCCACTGCGTGCGTCCCGAAGGCGACAAGAGTAGTTTCTGGAGGCCGCATAACCCGATTTTAAATTGTCTGCAGTGGCCACTTAAGGTGTTTGCAGCCGCGGGGATTCGAATCCGGAATTATTGGGAATTTCACCCTCAGCCCGAAATCCTTCTTAAAGTTATGAGATTCTCATCTATTGATCAGTTACACTTATAAGTGTTTTATCTATTGGTGGGAAATTTATTTCAATCAATTATATTTCCATTTTTGGGTTCTACTGTTGACAACAAAACCATGTTGCATGCCACCAGTGTCTCATTTAGATGAACGATTACAAAAGAATAATGGAGATTTAGCTAATTAAAGTTAGAAACTCTGAAATTATAAAATCTTAGTGGACACTTTTACAAATATTTACACGTTCCTGTTTATAGAATCTAAGAACGCTTTTAAGAAATTTTAAAAGGAGTGTTTAGTAGTTTACATCGTTGTAAGTGTGAACTAAATTAAAACTCATATATAATGTTCATTTGAAGTTTGAACATAGAAATATAATAAATCAATATTATATTCGCATGAATGAACAATCATTTGTTGAGGAAGACGTGATAAATCATTGCAAAATTGTACAAAACTTATTAAACATAAATACTATGCTTTATACAAGCAAAATTATACTACTAAAATACATATTTGAAGAAAGAAAAACAAAAGAAGACGGATTAGTAAGTACCATATCTTCGTCTTCTTTTCTCTATAAAATAAAAACTATACAAACTATATTTTTCTTCATCAACCAACAATCCCACCAAAAAATAAAGTGGAATCGTTGAAGAGTCTTATCTATAAAAGACTATACCCCATTTTCCCCCAATTTCAACGTAGTATTTTTTTCCCAGGGATTTACCTTCTAACTAATTCCTAACTTGATTTAAGAAAATAAAAAACCCCAAAAACAAATTAATAAGTAACTAACAAGCTGCAGAAGGATTAGTGAAAGGGTTATAGAAACGAGGCTTTGTGACGATGGAGAAAGCTCCTTTCGCCGTTTCTCCATCAACCGCCATCGTACCTACGCCGACTCCTCCAGCTCCTCCACCACCGCCGCCGACGCCACCGAGTCTCTCACAAGAAGGGCACATCGTCAAAGTAGCCGCCGGCATGTGCATGTAAAAAGGTTGAGACAATTTTAAAGCCTTAAGGTCTTGAAGCTCTTTTTGAAGCCTTCTATTCTCATCCGTTAAAGTTTCACAACATTTCTTCAAAAACTCACAGTCCACTTCTGTTTGCTTTAGTTTTGTCCTGTCCAAATTCAAATTTAATCAAAACAAATTAATTAAGAACCAAAAAAAAAAGATATTAAGATTTCATAAATTAATCAATTATACTTACCTAGCTCTCCTGTTTTGGAACCACACTTCGACTTGTCTAGGCCTTAGATTCAGCTGTCTCGCAAGAGCTTGTTTTTGCTTCTATGAATTCATAAAAAAAAATTAAATTAAGGATATGATTAACGTATAAAATAAGAAGAGATTAATTAGTTTAGTTATGGAAATAATTAACTAGTAAATCATACGGGATTAAGGGTGCTATGAAGTTTGAAGCTTTCTTCAAGAAGAGCAGATTGTTGTTTAGTGAGTCGAAGCTTTTTACGAGCACTAACACCTTCTTCTTCTTCATGATCATCACTCACTCTCGAACACACTACTCTCTCCGTCGTCGCCTCCGCCTCTTCTTCGCCGTCGCCGCCGCAGATTTCTCTTTCTCTCTTTACCCTTCCGCTCGAGAAAGATGAGATTCCGCTGTGAGACGAAGTCTGCAGGCATAATTGGTCTCCGGCGCCGGCAACAGTCTTGGTCTTGTAACTCTCACCGGAGAGGCTTAGAGTCAACGAAGGATCGAGCCTGATGAGACGGTGGTCTACGGTGGCGGAAGATTTTTTGATGACATGATTATAGTTATTAGGCGTTGGTGAGAGGCCTAATCCAAGAACAAGACCTGTGTTGCATGAATCATCAAGACCCATTTGAAGATATAGAAATTTGATCTTCGATTTCTTTCTTCTTATTAATCAAATCTTTAAGAAAGTAAGAAGTAATATTATGAAAAAAAAAAAGGGTTTTTCTTTGTAAGAATTTCTTTTGGTGAAGTATGGAAGATAATGGGACGAAATGAAACCAAGAGGCTTCTTCTTAAGAAGGAGAAGAGAGGTTTTTTTTTGTTTTTTTTTTTTAAATAATTTTATTTTTGATGGGTGGGTGGGTGGGTGGCTCATAATTAGAATTAATCAAAGGAATGGGTTTATTTTGCTTAGTTTTTTTTTTTTTTTTTTTAATTTTGAAAAAAGAATGTGGGAAATTATGATGGCACAATTCTCTCTCCTTTAAATTTTCTCACTTACAAAGGTTGACCAAATAAGCACCCCACTTGCAACTATTCTTCCCACTTCATAAATTTTCAATTAGATATATTTATATATACTCGAATGTATACCCCTCTTAGTTTTTTGTATATATATTCATTTGTTTTATGATGTGGTTTGACAATTAAATTGGTTTCCTTAAACCAAAAAAAATTCAAACCAAAACTCCGGTTAATCTTTATATAACATGATATTTTTTTTTTTTGAGTCTAATAGATTTTAGTCTCTCCAAAACTTTTGATTTGTCGGTGGCCGATGGCTTTTGAACACCTATATCCGGATTGATCTTTTTGCATTTCCTACTAAACTTATTTCTATATTTTAACGTTTATACATATATTGTTTTAAGTGTTTGTTTAATTTGTTACTCGGGATATCCACAAATACTATTCAAGTCGGCAATACAATTACTAGCACATGATCAGATGAAACGATTCTATATCCTCCCATGCCCACCTTCAAAGATTCAATGTTCTCTGATAAATATTTTTTAAATTATTTACTCGAGTGCAGATATTCTTGTAATATACCCACGAAACAAAGAATATAATTAATTTAAGTATCGAACTTAAAGACATCCTTATAAAAACAGTTTCATTTTATAATCAAGTGATTTTTTTAACTATCTTGTTAAAGTAGTAATTTTAATTTCTAATATACCTCTATGTATTATTTATTTCAGAATCATGAGGACTAAGGAGTAATTTATGTGTATATATATATATACATGTACTTAGTTAGAGAGAGAGAGAGAGAGAGAGAGAGAGAGAGTAATAGTAATTAGAGAGTGATTAATAGGGGACTTTAAATAAGAGATCACATGAATTGTCTCCCACTCCATGCTTTGCTTGAAGAAGGCAGATATGGGTAACATGTCAGCTTGCCTACCAATCTTCAACCTCCTCACACTACACATTGTTATTTTTAATTAATTTCTTCTAATTTCTTTTTATATTCTCCTTTCTTGTATTATTATTTTGGGTTTTAGATTGTGATCTCCACTTTCTTGTTTTAGGTTCGGTTCTCTTGATCTGGCCAGATTGTGTTGGGACTTAATTATATTCAATGATTTCTATCTATTTTATTTCCACCGTATTTTTATTCAATAATATGCTTTTATTGATTTGCATATATGTAGAAAATGCATAAAATATGATAACTCGAATTTATACACTTGACAAACATTATTGTGCACAGACAACATGTCATGGAAGAAAAACCTTATCACGCCATGTCTTCTTATATCTTCTTATAGAATTAGCTAAAAAAGTTGAAACTTTTGATTTTGTAGCACCTCGTATTGTAACAATGAGTTGATATTTATTTAAATTATTGTTACATTAAAATGACGAAATAGTTGAATATTAAGTTTGAGTATTATTTTGTATCAAATATTGTGAATGGTCTTGGAAATAGAAACGGGTGGGGGAAAAAGATTAATAATCATGGTTTTGGTAGAAAATGATTCATCAAACAGAAATAACAAAGATTGTTGAAGGAATTAACTAAGAAAGTCGACGTGGAACGTCTAATTGGCTTTGGCCATTTTTTTGGCACTTTCTAACCAAGTTAGGTTACCCATAATGTACAATCAATATAAGCGTGGCTGTGGTATATAGGACACTGGAATCATTCGTTTAAACTCTCTTTTACTAGCTAATTTACTGGAAAATTGTGCAAATATGTTTAAGATTAACATATTAAATAAATCGGAAGATTTGCAAGATCAATTATAAATCTTACGGATATTCAAATAATATACAAATTTCATGCAATACAAATGTAAAATTCACGAGTTAGCAAGGACTAAGATATCCGAAAGCTACATAATTGAATTAAAAAAACATTTAATTTTATGTTTTTATATTAAAATATTATTTTCCTGTCTACTTAAAAATCATTTGACCAATGAAAAAATAAATTGAAGAATATGAAATTAACAAAAAAAAATTTACATAGAAATTTGAAAACAACACTTTTTAAAAAAAAACATCATATAAAATGAAATAGAGGGAGTATATGGAACTGAATTGAAAGAAATGATATTCATTTAAACATTTCATCATTAAATTATAGAAAAAATACATGAAACTAAAAGAAATAACCTGAAAACCCAAAAGTATGGTAACTTTACTCAGTTCTAACAGCTATAATAGTTGAGGCATCGGAAGGCTTTTTTTTTTATTTTTTATTTTATTTTTAATGAATGTGACTATGTGAGGCATCAGAAGTTAGAATTCGAACTTCTTGAAATTCGCCTTTGATCATTTTGTTGGTGTCTTTTGACTAAAAAGATTGCAATCGCTGTTACACAAATCTTCCTGACTTTATTTAAAGGGTCAATTTTTATCGTTTGGAACCAAAATAATTGAAACTTTATAATATACTATTTAGTTCTGAGAATGTGGATGATATAGATATGTATTTCAATTGACGAGAACTTCAAACCATTTGGACAAGCTGCAATTCATTAGAGAAATGGCGGCGAATATATAATATGAATTGCATACAAATAATACGGTATGTATTATAGTATACATTATTATCAAAATAAATTTGTTTCTCATAGTATTGGTCCCCGACGGCCAGACCAGTCTCCTAAGAGGAAAGGTGTGGCAAACTCATGAACACGACGACACATGTATTAATTAATTATTTAATAATTACATAGTCGTCCTAGTGTTGTATTTAAGACTCGAGGTGTCAACATTGGAAAAATCATCACTCATGATTAAAAAGATCCATTTTTTTCAACAAAGGCCCAATATCTAAAGATTTTCAAAGCAAGAACGAGAAGATCCGATAATTTAATTTAGTCATTAGGCAATCTTCTAATACCCAGACGTCATGATTTTTTTTTTTTGTCTTATTTATTGTTTTTGAATTAAAAATATTATCACATTATGTTTTATGGAGCGTGTGTTTTATGACGCGTAATCATATCAAAATAACCACATTACATGACAAAAGATAGGACGTGGAAAAAAGGTCAAATTCAAAGACCAGATTTTACTAGATTTTTCTTAAGTATTATCTTAGTACGAGAGATAACGATGATGGAGCTTTGCGCGATACAGTTACGGTACATTTTACCAAAGAAAAAGTTGTTCTAATACTTTTTTTTTTTTTGCTACAATTTGTTCTGACACTTTTATTTTTTCAACATGCATGGTTAATATGTCATAATGAATTAATTTTTGAAAATTAAATTAAATTATTAATTGTTTTCTTGTGAAAATACAACTTAACTTTTTTAAAGGATATTTGAACCAAAAAAAAACCTTTTGTAAAATGAATGAAGAGACTGCGATTTGTGAAATGATCAGAAAAATTTATTAAATTTAAATAATAATAATATGTCAATTTATGTTTGTGCAACTGTCATCTATTAGTGTATATTACATGTTAGCTGGATTATACCAATAGTTTTTTAAATGAAAAGTTTGTCGGCATCAAGTCACAAATAACACGATTTTTTTTACGTCACAAATAACACGATTTAAATAATAATGACAGGAATATATACAGATAAACATTGACTTCTGAAAAAGGGTGGGGGAAATTAAACCAATAAAAAGTATGTGAAAAAGAGGGGGAGAATAAAGACAAAAGGGTAAAAAGATGTCATATTATAAAGTAAAATATTGATAGATCCAAAAAAAATAATTTAAATAACGGTGTGACCCCAATTTGTGATACCTTTTCAGAGGGTTTAGATGATTGGAAGACGATTAAAAAATTAGGGTTAGACTAATCAAACCCCAACGATGAAAACAAAACAACCTCATCCACAACCACAACAATAACAAATTAAAAAATAAATAAATACGTTTGTTTGATAACAATGATAAAGTCGTTTAATTGGTGAGGTGAACAAAAAAGTATTAATAAGAAAACTAGAATATAGATTAGGGGGAAAAAAAAAAAGATAGAAAGATAAAGTGGTGGTTCTCATGTCATCAACACTTAGGCACCATCCATCATGCGATCTCACACAGACTTATCCACACGACACAAGAGAGAGAAGCCAATTACGAAACTTGAAAACAGTATCATTGTCTGTTAGGTCCGACACGTGTCAATTCCAGACATGTAGGTCCCTTCAATGATTTGGTATGATAGAGTATCTAATTCCGATTCAGCCCCCACATTACGGCCGTATTTATATCTTGTTCGGTTACTTTAAAAGTTTTAAAGTAACTTAGTTATTGGTTTGATCCGGTTTAATTTGGTTTGAAAATATATGATACTGTAAGATTTTGGTTTCTGTCTTTTATTTTTAAATTAATTAATATTATTCAATAAAAAATGTTAACTAATTTGTTCAATTGGTCTGGTATTGACGTTGTATTAGATTTTGTTGAACAATTTGGTTGATATAAACAAATCAGGAAACTAAAATATTTTTAAAAATCATACTGTGATATATAAAATAGTACAGCATACGATATCAGAATGGTTGACAAAAAATACATTGATCAGAAATGAACCCAAACAATTATTGATCAGGATATGTGGTTAAACGTTAACAAGGATTTCAAATGTTAATTTTTATAAAACTTTGAAATCATTAAAATTAATGCAAGTAATTAACGAGATACAACAATCTATATAAGAAAAAACATTTTCTGTATAGTAAGTAAAATGAAATATTAAAACTGAGATATGAATAATCTATAAAATCAAACAACTATTAAATATCAGAAAAAACGTATTGTTTCGTTTAAAAGCGTGGAAAACATGTCCTAAATTTCTGACTTGGTTAAACAGATAGAAAAAGCCAGTGGGAAGTTTTATAAAAAGGAAGAACAAAAAAAAAAGAGAAATTTTCTATCAAAAATAAATATTTAAAAATTTGGATAAATAATAATGTATAGTAAAAGAGGGACTCAGTTGGATGAATGATAGAAGGATTGTCTGATCCTTTTTTTTTTGTCATCTCTCCGGTTCAACGGCCAACCAGACATGTTGCTTTTCATGTCTTTATTTTGTTCCTTTTCTACTTATTTTTTTTTATTATTATATCACTATGCATAAGTCAAATCATGGATGATGCTTCTTTATTTGTTATAATCCCATTTCAAATATCCACTCAATTTTGGGTAATAATAATGACACAAAAAAAGAGTCGTCTGTTACCACTTTAAATTTCAACATAGCCACCAAAATTGACGATCTAGTTTTTAGCTAAGTTAATCAGAATATATACTTGAATTATATGCCGAAATGATTGGAATTAGGGATATATTTCTTTTTTCAAATGATTTTTGCAGAATGTCAAAAAGAATATTTCATTGTTATTATACATATTAGAAGATTGTCGTCGAACGAAATTTATTCTAACTGTATATCATGTCTTAAGCGTGTGCTAATTAAAGGCTATCATATTCATATTATATTCGTGATATTATATCATAGTTTGCACGCTTAATGAGCTTTATAAACCACACAAAAAAACTCTTTTATTTTGTTTTGTTTTTATTTTTGATTAAAATAAACTTAAAGCATCTAAAACAGATGAGTTTTCGTCTTTTTGTGAGGAATTATCAACTATTCGCAGGTTCTAAATTCAAAAGCACGTAACGAATATTACCCTCAAATGTAAACGGGTGCGAATAATTGAACCATATTGGAGGAAAAGGAGTGGAATTTGATTATTTAAATGAATAATCACATTAATTTATAGGATAAAAAAATTGCATGATTAATAGGAATATATAAGTAAATATTCTTCCAATCACGTCGAGATCTTGACTTTGTAAAGAGACGAATCATTGAGCCTTTGACAACAAAAGTCTACTCTTAAGAATATCTATCATTAACTATGATGACTTAATCTGTGTAAATAAAAAATAATGTAGGAGTTCTCGTTCGTATCATTGGCAAACATAGATGGACTATATTAGAGAATACCAAAAGATTAGCGTGCATATATAATATATGTAAATAGATACGAAACTAAGCATGCCTAATGTGCAAGGTATTACACAATTTTTTAGGACATCTTCTAGGTTTTACGTATTCTATTTTCAGCGAAATTTAGATTTGATAAAGAAATTTCCAAAACTGTGGCTAGTTTTGAATATCACACATAAAAGGCTTCATTTTCTTTTCTTACCTATTGGGGTATTATATATCATAACATCACGCTGGTATGAAAGAAACAAAACTAATATTCTACACTTTTTTTTTATATATATATAAAGGCTAATATTCTACACTTTCTAGAAGTTTTTTTGAAATCAATTATTCAATCAGGCGTATAAGATTTTTAAATGGGGTTTTTGATATACATATACATTTACGGAAAAGAGTGAGTCACCGTAGTGGATTAGTGACTATGGGAGACTTGTAAACGCAAGCCATGATGCAATCTTTGTGTACCAAATACGTATATATAATTTTATACGTATGTATGTTTATCAATGTGTGTGTGTGTGGTTGTGAAAAGAAAGTAAAAAGCTAGGAAAGAGAAACGATGACCTTTCTTTTCGCTTTCGAGTCGGCCAAATAAAGTCGGTGTGTCTCTTCGTGTCTTCGTCCTTCTAATAGTCTATTATCATCATTGTGAGGTCTTACCATTTAGCTAGTTAGGTATCACAATTTTTGTTTGTCAAGTCTTATATATAATAGGTCCCTTATATAAATGGTTAAACAACTTTCTTTTTTGCTTTCTCATGAAATTGATTTGTTTTGGAAAATGTTTTAGTTAGTTTGATAAAAAAAGTATTATTTGCAAACTAACTAATTGGAGTTGGTCTGTATAACTGTATGTGCTTTTTGGAAATAATTTTCATATGATTTATATAACACTCTGAAACTTTTTTGTTTGATACGTGGTTATAATTATATAATCTGCGTTTGTGTCATTATTAAAGTTTTAAAGAAATTGAAAAGTGAAACAAAGACAAAACCCATCAGGTAAAGCAATATTTGATGATTATGAAGTATGAACTATGAAGGATCGCACGTAAAAGGAGCTATGTAGATGACAAAATTGCCCCCAATTTGAGCAGGGACCATACTTAAGAAGCCATAGTGCAGTTTTGTCTTTTCGCCACGAAAGATCTCGAAGATATCTGGGTCCTGACTCGTGACGTTGATTTTCTCATCTAGTGTCTTTTGGTAAAACTCTTCTGTTGAAATAACCATCACTATCATATTTTCATTGTAATGTATTTTATATTAGAGCGAAAAGATAAATTATATGTTAATGAAATAATTTTTTCTGGGGGAATGTCTTCACTTAAGTAATTTAGCTAACATATTTGGGTCAACAATATGCATTATTCGGATATAAATCTAGATAGTAACACATCATCAATTTTACTATAAATCACTAAGTTACGTGTTCCAGTCATTTCATAAGTTTTTCTTAATCACACATTTTTCATATTCGTAGTTGGAGATAATATTTTACGCTTTAAATGCAACATTAACAACGATCCCGTACACTAGCGAAAATTAGCTAAAAGCCCTCATTAGGAGAAGACCACGGTTCAAACAGTAAAGAAATTACGAGAAACAGTTAAGTTTTTGAAATTACTTTACTTACTAAACGCCGCATTACGAGGCCCACTGGTATAAGTAGTATAGATCAAATTTAATCCCATATAGAATTGCCCATTATAGATTTCAAAAATTATGTGTCAAAAATTGTCGGAACTAAAAATCTGGTCCACAGTTGAGCAATTTCAAAGGTTCACATTCGGACCATAATAGCCCACAATCTTTCAGGCTGTTAGAAAATGGGCCATTTACGGTATTATTTTAGACTCGTGGCCCAGGGTCCAGTGGGCCTGTACATATTCGAAATCGCCGGTGAATATACGCCTTCTTTACTTTTTACCGGATTAGCTAAACTAGTTTAAATTAAATTATCTAAATACTCCATGAGTCAAGGAAAAAGAAAATCAAATTACGTAAATCAGATTTCAGGCCCATTATTCTTTTTAGATAAGCCTCATTTGTTATCATGTCATCAACGATAAATGACATAATTTTTGTTCCTGTTTAGCAGAAGAGAAAAATACAGTATTTTATTATCTAAACCTTGTGAAAACTCAATTCTGTTTCTTTCAATTTTCTCCAAATAACTAGTTTAACTAAGAGACGATTTCAGATTTTAGAAAATAATATTTTTCTGTACGAGGAGGATTTTACATATCACTTATCCACTCGATCAAGGCTCGATTTCCTTGGAGAAGAAAAATCAAAGAACGATGTGTAATCCATCTTTAAAATTATAAATAAAAGTATAGATTTGGTCTTAAAGACCTTATCCAAGAATTGTCTCGTGGACTAGTACAAAAACACTTTAAATAATGAAGTCAACAATTCAAAAGTTTAACCTGCTTAATTTGTCTTATTCATTCCATATGTTGAGAGTAGACATAATCAAATAGATAAATTTCCCATATTTTTGGTCCAAAAATCAAATTTTCTTGCAATTAGGAAATTTGTTTACATTTTAACAATCACTTAAAGAATATAGTTTTAGAGGTTAATTTGGTCCAGCTTAATTTGTTTACATTTTAACAATCACTTAAAGAGTTCTTAAGATAACTATATTTGATTTTATAACGCTCTTTCTTGGGGTTTAATAAATAACTAAAATCATATTATATAAATTTGACGTTAAAATATTCGTACTCGTCGTACCGAGAAGACCGATTCCTCGTTAGCGCGTTGGAAAAAGGTGTTTTCATTAATCTATCTGATCTTACTTTTTCTTGTAAACAAGTTACTTTTTGTTAACTGGAATGTAACTTTTTTTTCTCAAAATTTTAAGGACTAATTCTCTGAGTCTCAGGTCAAGTCAGCCATTTGCTTTTTCATCTAGAAGATTATGATGGTTTAAATATAATCAATACTAAACATAATCCAAAATAGATGAACATTAAGAAAGAAATAATTAACTTCATTTAGTTCTGGAGAAGGTCATGAAGTCCTTCCTACAGTAAAACCTCTATAAATTAATAACGTTGGGACCGTGAAATTTTATTAATTTATAGAGATATTAATTTATCCATAAATTAATAATTTATTAATTTATAGAGAGTTTTGCCTTATTTCTTATATTTTTTAAAAAAACACTTTAAAAATTAAGTTTTTTTGTTATAATCAATACACTTTTGGAACCAATTACAAGTAAGAAAATAATTATCATGTTTAACAGATAATATCAAAAGTTTTCGATGCAGTAAAAAATACTACAAATATATTTTAACAAAAACTAATGCAAATTCAAGAAAAAACAAACAACACAAGAGTCATACTTCACTAAATATATTCATATATATATATAACATATCTATAAATATATTTTGATATATTTATAAAATTATTAATTTACAGTATTAATGGGACCATATATTTACATAGGATTTCTAAAAAAATTATTATCTTATTATTTTATCGAATTGTGTCAAAATTTACACTAGTTCCAACTCGGGACCGGATAAATTTATTAATTTATAGAAGTTATTAATTTATCGAGTATTAATTTATAGAGGTTTTACTGTATTTGGATTGTGATCAGGGTTTTCCTGTTTTATTGTTACTGTATTAAAACCGGAGAAAAACAACAGATGACCAACACAACCAATAGTACTATAGTATATAGAATATAGATACAATTTAGCAAGACATGAATCGGAATATAAATCAAAACAACAGATGACCAACACAACCAAATTCTTGAAAATATATACTGGAGTAGGCATCTTTGTTCTAAACAATGAAACTATTGTTAATAAGATTAAATCATTATAGTGATCAACTCACCGAATTTACTATATGTAACTTGAGACTACAGGTGCTGGAATATAATACAATGATTCATATAAAATAAAGATATAACTGTTATCACATATAAGCTGAACCACACGGACAATGTTGTCTCTTTATTACATTTCCTCTCTTTTCAGTCTAGAAATATTTATAACATATTATTACTTTATAATAAAGTTTGTATCCTTTAATATATTTCTTAGTCATATTAACATTTTTTTTGAATGTTAGGAGACCGGTTCTTCTATTGATATCATGCCTTAGCTTTTTCTCACCATATACATTAGTCTATATACATACAAATATACAGACCGAAACCCACTTGTCACCATTCTTCATTAAGCTAAGTTTGCTGATATATATACATATAGATAGAGAGACTATAGAAGATAAGTACCTAGAGAACAAGATTGAGAGGAAAGGGAAATAAACAATTTATCAAAAAAATCTAAAAGTGAAAGGAGAGAAAAAGTTTAAAAAGAAAAATGGGAAGAGCACCGTGCTGCGACAAGACGGCGGTGAAGAAAGGGCCATGGTCGCCGGAGGAAGACGCCGTGCTTAAGTCTTACATCGAAAAACACGGCACCGGCAACAATTGGATTTCCCTCCCTCAGAGAATTGGTATTAGTTATTCATATAAATATATTTTTGTTTGATTTTTATTTTCCATATACTCTATAGTTGACACATATAATACTAACAATTTTACATTTTGATGAAAGGGATTAAGAGGTGCGGGAAGAGTTGTCGTTTGAGATGGCTTAATTACTTGAGGCCTAACTTAAAGCATGGAGGCTTCACCGATGAAGAAGATTACATCATTTGCAGCCTTTACATTACTATTGGAAGCAGGTTTATATTATATAGATTTCTAATTACTATAACAACAGATATGATTTTATTTAAATTTTATCAAAAAAAAAAAAAAAAAATTGGTGTTATATATTAATTTTGTTGATGAAGGTGGTCTATTATTGCTTCACAATTACCGGGAAGAACAGACAACGATATAAAAAACTATTGGAATACGAGGCTGAAGAAGAAGCTATTGAGCAAGCAAGGAAAGGCATTTCATCAACAACTTAATGTCAAATTCGAGCGTGGAACAACATCATCATCATCATCGAGTCAGAACCAGATCCCAACGTTTTATGACGAGAACACTAAATCAGACCAAACATTATATAATCAGGTGTTGGATCCATCAAAAACATCCTTCGCCATGGAAGAAGAAAGCATGATCAAGAATCCGATACTTGAACAAAACCTTGTTGGTCATGATGCAGCTGCTTCATCTTATCATCATCATTCATCCCCATCATTGAACTCCATGAGTAGTAGTAGCACTGGTACTAATTCCTCTCTACAGATGTCTCACTACTCCGTCAATCAAAATGACCATGGTGGTCAACAAGATATGTTCTTTATGACCCGGTTTGAGGATCTCCAGGCAGAGCTATTCAATGAGATAGGCAACAACAACACACGAGCAATCGGGCTTCATGGAACCGAGATGCTGAACAACAACTGCTTGGATCATGATATTAGCTCGTTCATTGATTATCCTCTATACGATAATGAGTACATGATTGATTAATTAGATATTTGTTAGATACATATATGATGCCAATGTACTTAGCTTGGATCATGCTTTTTTGTGTTATCTCTTAAATTGTTGAAGGTGTGAAAGAACCAAAACCCTAGAAGTGTATTACACAAAGTTTTTGCTATTTGCAATATGAATAAATGCTATCGTTTTATTATATTTCTTATGGATTAATTCCAATTATGTTTGGTCATTTATATATGCGAAAAAGGTGCCTTTATGCTCTCGTGAGACTTGAATAAAGAGCTCAAGGTGATGCACTGATGCTGAAAAAATGAGGATCCTAGGACTTGATATTTCTACAGTTCCTCAAAAGTGAAGATTTAGAGGACTAAGAGAGTTTTGGAGTTAAGCTTTTCAAATTCTTGGTTGGTTTCTTTTGGTTGAGTTTTAGATATGATGCATATAGAAATCAAAATTTACTTGTTTTATTTGATTTATTAAAAAAAAAAATATCTGTTCAGTTCTGTTGTTATATGAGTTCAGTAGTGAGTAGGAAACCATTAGAAATGATCAATACCATAAAGTCAAAAAGCAGTTGACCACAAACGAACGAATGAGACTTTGATAAATCTTTGTGTGAAACGATAGTGTGATTAATGTATCCCCAAAGTCAACACATTGTTTTCAACTTTATTTGGGAGTCGTTACGTTGGATCTAAAAATAAGTATATACTATTTTAAAACATTTCATATGAACGCTAGTTTAGCTCGTAACATTCTAAGTTTGTAACCAAAGTCAAATCCTTATAACTTTTAATTATTTGTTAAATGTTTCTTTGTAAATCTTTGATTTCTCCGGGTCATTAGTTACTGTCTTTACACCTATTCAAATTTATGATTTTTGTCGGTAATAGAATTTTGTAGGATGTGATTAATATTAAAGTAAAATATAATAATAATACTTGGGAAAATTAATAAATTAATTTAATCAACTCGCTTAAATAGTTGACAAAAAAAAATCGCTTAAGTAAAAATTAATATTTGAGCTACTCGGTTTGTATTAATATTAAGCTGAAATTTATTTTGGTATCCCAGTAGTTTAGGCTTTGGGCCAATAGTTTTTTTTGGGACAAAGGACCAAAACAAAGAAAATTAATCTTACTATCCAATGAGCTACTCGGTTTGTATTAATATTAAGTCTGAAATTTATTTTGGTATCCCAGTAGTTTAGGCTTTGGGCCAATAGTTTTTTTTGGGACAAAGGACCAAAACAAAGAAAATTAATCTTACTATCCAATGAATTAAGTCTATATAAATATATAGGAACGTGCTAATAATCTTCTTCTTTTTTTCTTAGATGTAATGTTTTTATCCTTATATACTTCCTCTCCATATATCGTTTTGTTACAAAAGTATATGTACATAAATTCCCATGAAATATACATGTAATACAAGTGAATGAAGTATGAATAGTGGTGATGCAATGTGTGAAATGGACGTATACCCAACAAATCAACTACAATTTTCCCACCAATTTGCTTTTATCGCCAAAGAAGACAAATAAATACTTATATCACATGTTTCTGGTTTTTGGTTTCGTCTGCTTCTTTCCGCATATAGCAACTCGCACATCGACTTGGTCACACCCTTAAACATAGACGTGTATATTATACCACTGAAACCCTTTTTTTTTTTGTGCTAACCGAAGATTTCATTAAAATAGAGTTTAAACCGGGTAAACCGGATACAAAGAAGAGGAGACCGAAAGGGCCTCTTTAGCCAGTGAATCGGCGATGCGATTATCAGTTCTGGGAACAAAAGAAAACCTAACATTCGAGAAAAGGGTAGAGAGATAGAGGATGTCGTGGAGAATCCCGTGAAGTTCCGATAGAGGAGTCTTCAAATTGATAGCTTTGATCAACTGCTGTGAATCCGAAGCTAATGAAATGGTGGCGAGATCGAGATCTTTCGCCTGTTTGAGAGCCAGAAATATCGCCGTTGCTTCTGCCATGATCGCTGAGCTGACATGTTGTGCTGAAGCTTTGGAGAGAAGATCTGGTTCACTTGGTCTGGTACGAATGACCCAGCCAAAACCCGCGATCTTGGCCTCTGATTTCCATGCTGCATCTGTATAGAGTTGGGCTCGATCTGTCTCAGGAGGCAGAGATCGGCTTTTCCTGCTATCCACCGGAGGCTTGGTGATCGGTTGTGCTAAAATCCATTCTCGAGCATGAGAGATTATACCACTGAAACCCTTTGAATTTGAATTTATGTAATGGATAAAGGTCTTAGTCTCACACAAAAGAAGTTTATGAAGGCTGAAACCCAATAATAAAAGTGTACCAGTTCATTCCCCCTAATTCTCTTAGTCGGGGCTATATTATATGGGCTTTTAGGCCCTAGCACTTCCTCCATTGGCCCAGCTTTCTTTGTCTTTTATTTCATCTTTTACGAACTATTATGATTTTTGTTTACGTTGTAGCCTTATAGGAATTAAGGGACTAGGCTCATCTCACTAGTCAGCCTACCAAAGTGTTACGTCCTCTGAGATTTTTTTTTTTTTTTTGCGTCCTCTGATTAAATCAACTAAAAAATTACATCTTTCTGTGCCCACGTATGGGAAATTATTATATGTAGAAAAATGATGCGGACATCCAAACCACACAATACCGGGATAATGGAACAATCAAACCAGCAGCTGAACCAAAGCTCATTCAAACCGGATGCACAAGCCTAATTAGACCCGACAAGGACATATGCTCATTGTTTGAAGCATATCAGCTCAACCATGGAGATTCAAGGCATGAAACCACTGGAAGATTGTTCACAGCTCAGCTACAAAACACCTCGAAGAAGAATCAGCCCAAACGGAGTTCAGAGGAAGGATTTGTTCAAGTCACAAGTCGGGTTATTCCCAGCTTACCCGATTTGGACATACTCGTACTATTTGGAGATTTCCGATCAAACCAAGAAGATTTATGCTACAAACCGACTTGTTCTACAATCTTGACCCATCGGAGGCACGCGGCAAATTGGATTCACACCAATACAAGTTCAGGTGTGAAAGTTATTGATTTTCTAAGCCAAAGGATCCTCCGCTTGCTTTATTTGGAACCTTTCAAGCTTGGGAGACTTCAGTCACATGTTTGGCGGCCAGGAGAGTCTCTAATTCCTCCAGAGGATCCTAAGAACACCTCAAGCTTCATTCCTAGCCATTGGATCAGGTTGATTCAATCTTACCCATTTATACACCAAGACTTTCCATATCAATACCCGAGAGCCTTCAATGCACTTCAACATCTAGATTCCTTTGAACCAATGAAGACCACGACATTTAAGAGTTTCTACATGGGCCAGAGGCGTCTCTCACATGGTTATATGAAGAAGATTTCGAGATATAAAGAGGCAAAGAGAATATTTCCCTTATTTGGCCAAGCATTGACTTCTAACGGCCAAATATCTTTCACGAAGATTCCCTTTTATTTTAGTCTTTTAATTTCGTGTATTTTGTTTCCTTTTTAGAGTTTATTACCGTTATATCTTGTTTAGAGTCGAGCCTATAAAGCTCAAATTATTTGTACCATTTTTAGACACCTTTTTTTTTCATTGATTTAATAAACATTCAGTTTTCCTACAAAGTGTTGTCTTTGTGTTCTTGTTCTTGTCTTTAGGATCTAAGTGTGGAATCACTTGTTTTCTATTGATTTTCGGATCAGATTGCTTGTGGAATCAAGCCTTCTTGTTCGTGTGTGATTGTGGAATCAATCACAAATCCCATCTCCATCTCTATCAGCATCCATCTTCCGCAACAAAACTTGTCAACTCTTGACATCTTGTGATCAATAAGATTTGGTGGATTCCAATCTTATATCATTTGGTATCAGAGCTAAAAGCTCCTATCCCAGGTTGTATTTCTTCAACCTTTATCTTTTCAATTTTCTGTTTTGTGTTTTTGCTTCTATTAAAAAAAAAAAAAATTGCTTTAGTATTTGTTTCAGTATTTTTGCTTGAATTCGTTTAAAAAAAAAAAAAATCGTTTTTTTTTATTTATTAGATAATTTTGAGTTTGTTTTGATTAAAAGTTTTAAAAAAAAAAAATTATTTGCTTCAGTTTGATATTTATTTCGAATTTTCATAAAAGAAAATCCATAACAATAATTTTTTTCGTGATTTATTTTAATTATTTGTGAATTTTTGAATTTAATTTGGATAAAGTCTTTAAAAAAAAAAAAAGTTTTGTTTCTTTATTTTCAATTCATCAGTTTCGAAATTTAATTATAAAAAAAAAAAAGGATTTCCATAATTTTCGTTTCTTTTTATTTCCATAGTTGTTGATTTCGTTTTGATACGATTATTTTCTCTTTGTTTGTTGCGTGATTATTCCCCAAGGCAAACAGAGGAAACACCATGGAAACTTATTCTGAAGATGAAGAAGGCTTAAACACATCCAGCCCCTATGAATCCGAGTGTGACGAACCAAGCTCGAGTTGGTTCAATGAGGAGGCTGACTATGAAGCACCACCGTGGCCTGGAGATGAGTACCCAAACCCTAATTTCGAAACAGACCATTATCAAGGTGACTATGAAGATGACTCATGGGGAGCAGAAACTGAATCTAAAATCAGTTTAAGTGAAGAGGATGAACGTGAAGATGAGTCATGGAATGAGGAGACTAGTCACACAACTAGCTTTGATGGAGATTCAGGACAAGGAGGACGAGACTTTGGTGAACAACCAGAGCATGATGATGGAGATTCTGAAACTGAAGGTGATTATAGAGAATGGGATAATCATGGCAACGTTTCATGGAGTGAAGCAACTGGTTATGAAATCAGTTATGAAGATGAGCAATGGCGTGAGGAACAACCACCAGAATCACCATATCAAGTCTCAAAGTATTCTCATCCCATAGTTAAATCCAATAAAAAGGGATACACAACAGAGATGTGGGAAATGATTTCCAGTCTAAAGGCTGAAATGGAGACCGTAAACAAGAATCTCACACGCTTGGAAGAATCAAAGGCGAAACACCTCCACAACAATTGTTCCAGGAAAAAGGTGGCAGCCACATTCAAAAGAGAAGGAAAATCTCACCTTGTAGCAGCAACCATGAGGAGAACACCACGGAGAACTGAAGCGTGGGAAGAACAAAGGTATGAGTTCTATGGACTAGAAGACGCCAAGGTCTATTTCAAGTGGCAAGACCTGATGGAGGAAACGTTTGATCGATCGTACTACACGGAGCAAAGAAAGTTCAGCACTGCGATTCAATATCTCAATGGTGAAGCAAGTCGTTGGTGGGATTATGTCAACAAGATGAGGAGAACTTACAAGCAAACACCCATTACTTCGTGGGCTGAGATGAAGATACATATGCGACGGAGATTTGCGCCAGAGTATTGTCACAAACTGGCTCAGGAACCCTATCAACAAAGTCCTAGAGAAACACACCACTATATCCCACAAGATTGCAAACGCAAGGAGCAAACCACAAAATCAAGAGGAGAAGTATCCCTAAAGTTAAAGAACGTGGAGAGAGGGCCTATACAGAGAAGTGTAGCCCCAAAAGTGGCCGAAGAGCAGCCGCCAGCCGCAGCACAAACGCCTACACCAAACTCCACACCATTGCGTAACCTGCAACGTACACAAGTGCAAGGTAAGTCCTCTAACCTTTTAAATCCAATGGACACAATTTGTTATAGGTGTCAAAACAGAGGACATCGTGCTAAGGAATGCCCAACTAGACAAGTAGTAAACTCTACACATCTAGGATCAAAGGCTGAAAGTAATCAAAAGGTTAAACTAGATTCTTTTGCATCAAATTCTAGTATGATACACTTGTCTTTGCCAAAAGGATTTGATACAGGTTTAACACCTAAAGAGGAGCACACAACCAGAGGTAACAAGCCACACGTGAGCATTATTACCCATGATCAAAAGCATGATCATAATGACGTGGTGATTAAGACCACAAAACCAGATCAAAGCAAGGTAAGTGATCACATGGAGCATTATGATTTTCAACCTCCAAATTATGTGATAATGCACTTGCCTCTTGCCCAAAGTGTTAAAGCAGATCTACGTTCAATGAAAGAGCCTATACTTAAAGGAGAACTAGCTCACGCCACTCAACATCAACAACAATCCAACGAGGAACAAGAAATTGTTTCATTGCATATGGTTGAGAAGGTACAAACTGAAACGTCTCAAACTATTTTGAATGATCCAAAAACTATGATAATACACTTGTCTTGTCCAAAAGATGTTGCAGAAGGTACAGGTTCAATGGGGAAGTGCAAAAATCAAGGAGTGTTACAAACACAACGAGAGATTGTTTCAGCCCCTACATGTGAAACGGCCCAATCTGATTTATTTCAATCATTTTATAGTGGTTATATGACTGTCTTAACACACTTGTTTAGTGCCAATAGCGTTGAGAAAGTTTCAGGTACTAAGGAGATAAGCATGGAACAAGAAGACACTTCATCAAAGGAGAAAATGTTCTCAGACCAGAATCATAACTACCACGTTTTTGAACAATTTCAGCTCATAACATCAAGAAAGGAGGCTGGACACGTCACGTACACCCTACAGATCAAAGAAGAGCCACCAGATTCACCCCAACAAACCCATATCCAAGGAGAACCTCATGGAGAAGTAAAGAGTGAATTAGGAGAGTTCATCAAGGAGACTATAGTTCTGTTCAAGAATCAAGAAAATGGCCTCAAGTGTCCCATTGTGATCAAGGAGAAACTGCCAGACTCCACCAAACATTCTCCAACAATTCACAACCCAGGTAACTATCTAAACTCTCAAAATCGAATGAAAGCTAACTTGCTTTCTCTTGGTGCAGATTATATAGTTTCGAGGTCGAAACTTTTTCAAGAGAGAGGGTATGATGCGGACATCCAAACCACACAATACCGGGATAATGGAACAATCAAACCAGCAGCTGAACCAAAGCTCATTCAAACCGGATGCACAAGCCTAATTAGACCCGACAAGGACATATGCTCATTGCTTGAAGCATATGAGCTCAACCATGGAGATTCAAGGCATGAAACCACTGGAAGATTGTTCACAGCTCAGCTACAAAACACCTCGAAGAAGAATCAGCCCAAACGGAGTTCAGAGGAAGGATTTGTTCAAGTCACAAGTCGGGTTATTCCCAGCTTACCCGATTTGGACATACTCGTACTATTTGGAGATTTCCGATCAAACCAAGAAGATTTATGCTACAAACCGACTTGTTCTACAATCTTGACCCATCGGAGGCACGCGGCGAATTGGATTCACACCAATACAAGTTCAGGTGTGAAAGTTATTGATTTTCTAAGCCAAAGGATCCTCCGCTTGCTTTATTTGGAACCTTTCAAGCTTGGGAGACTTCAGTCACATGTTTGGCGGCCAGGAGAGTCTCTAATTCCTCCAGAGGATCCTAAGAACACCTCAAGCTTCATTCCTAGCCATTGGATCAGGTTGATTCAATCTTACCCATTTATACACCAAGACTTTCCATATCAATACCCGAGAGCCTTCAATGCACTTCAACATCTAGATTCCTTTGAACCAATGAAGACCACGACATTTAAGAGTTTCTACATGGGCCAGAGGCGTCTCTCACATGGTTATATGAAGAAGATTTCGAGATATAAAGAGGCAAAGAGAATATTTCCCTTATTTGGCCAAGCATTGACTTCTAACGGCCAAATATCTTTCACGAAGATTCCCTTTTATTTTAGTCTTTTAATTTCGTGTATTTTGTTTCCTTTTTAGAGTTTATTACCGTTATATCTTGTTTAGAGTCGAGCTTATAAAGCTCAAATTATTTGTACCATTTTTAGACACCTTTTTTTTTTCATTGATTTAATAAACATTCAGTTTTCCTACAAAGTGTTGTCTTTGTGTTCTTGTTCTTGTCTTTAGGATCTAAGTGTGGAATCACTTGTTTTCTATTGATTTTCGGATCAGATTGCTTGTGGAATCAAGCCTTCTTGTTCGTGTGTGATTGTGGAATCAATCACAAATCCCATCTCCATCTCTATCAGCATCCATCTTCCGCAACAAAGCTTGTCAACTCTTGACATCTTGTGATCAATAAGATTTGGTGGATTCCAATCTTATATCAAAAAAGAAACAAATTTACGTGAAAAATCATAAAATAGTGATCATCATATTCTTTTTCTTTTTTTTGCTAAGAAATGATCATCATATTCACCAAGAAAGAAGATCGGATCTTTATTTTGAAAAGACAAATAAAGGTAAGCTTTTGTGTTGGAGAAGGCTTATACGAAGACAACAATTGCTTTCGGCCTTTTGTCTTTGAATTATAAACAACTTTGAATGGTTTAAAAAATCCAACTTTGAATCCTCATTCCATGCCCAACATTTTATGGATATAAAAGATATATACTTATTGAATGCGTCGCTTATTACAACATAATTTCAACTTACAACAATATATGCGAGATTAAATTTGATCTGGCATTGCCCCAAAAAAAAAAAAAAAAAAAAAAAATTATCTGGCACATACAATGTAGTTTAAAACTTAGATCTAGTAGCATATTTATCAACAGATATTACATTCTTTGAACATCAAACCGAAACTTTAAGATTAGTTTAATGTCGAATAAAAAATTACTTAAAATGTAGAGAAAATCCCCTAAAGAAAAAAAGCTTAAAGCTTTTTGAAAAACATAATGTCATTGTCCTCTAAGTTCCAAACATCAAAACATATACTATTCCACGAAGAAAACAATGCCATTAGTCTCCAACACAATATGTGACTGTAAAATTTCTTGTCTGCCTAATGTTCTTTTACGTACTACAAAAAAATAACCTTTATATTTTGGTTCTAGCTTATTTCAAGGCATAAATACTCAACCTTACTGAAAAACAAGGTAAAAATACGAGTGTAGACCAATACCTTAATTTATATTCCACTTTTAGATATATGAAAGTACTGTATAACTTGATATCATTTTTGCTGATGTTACTTACTGTCTATATCAAACTAAATATACAGTCTTATTGCTGCTATGTCTAATTATGTTATCTTCTACTTAATACTACATAATGAATGAATCGTAGAAATATATGCAGAATGGAATGGTATCTATAACCACTAAACATTTTTTAAATATATATTCCAAATAACGGAATATATAAAATATTTTTTTATTAAATGGATAACGCATCACTTTTTCTGTAAAAATAACAAAATTATTGATTTTAAATCATAACTCCCTATAATTGTGAAAAAATCGGAAAATAATTTTGTTAATTATCCTGTCATTTTACGAGTTATTTTAAACCTTAAAAAAGGACACGGGTTACTAAATTAACCAACACGAATATTCCACATCTAGATGACATATTTGAAGAGTTGTTGTGTAAATACTTATGAGTGTCAATTATGGGTGTCAATTAATTAAGATGAAACAGTAAGATTCATTGATTTATAGTATACTTGAAGCTACGTGGCAGCAAACAAGGCCCATGGTCATGTGGCCCCCGGATGCGTAGATCAAGACGAACATAACATAGCAACACCAATGAGATATACGACAAATATTTACAAGGTTGGTCGAATATATATTATATGGTGGAATATATTTGTGAACTGACCAATTAGAAAATAATAGCAGATGTTCTCTGTTTTCTTTTGCCATGTGAAACCCACATGACACTTTGACATTTGACAACTACCCCAAGACATCCATCCTTATTAATTTCTTCTCATTTTTTTGTGTTAAAGAATAATTTCTTCTCATTTTGCTCTGTGCATTATTTACCGGTTAGTCCATAACGCTTATATGAATATTATTGAAAAAAAAACTTTAGAATTTCGTTTGTAATAAAATCATTAATAAATGAGTATGAATTATTTTCGCGTACAGAGTATACATGCGTTAATGCTTGAGATTCAAAACATTATGATATTATGAACTTTCTGGTTTACAATACTCCTTTAATAATTTAGAAAACACGTAAGATATAAGTTTAATTATATTAAAACGTTGAATATCAATATAGAAATGTATAAACAATACTTGAGATGTTTCACCAATTGCTCAGGTATTAATTTTCCATTTAATTAGGAACAGTCGTCATGTGAATTGAAAAAAAAAAAAAAAACCATTTTAATTTCCGATGTTAATTACATATATATACTAATGCACGAATCGTTTCTAAGTTTTTTTTTACCTCTTTAATACATGCCGATATATTAATTCCCACTCTAGCTAAATACACACATGACACATGTAAAGTACACGCTAATGACGCTAAAATAATTAAATAACAGTGAATTATTTGAAAACAAGACTCTAATGTCAGTGGCTGAGATTTAGTTTCTGATTAGAGATGGTAGTTAGTTGAGATTCTCTTATTTCTGTCACCAAACATTTACTGTAGTAGCGCCTATTACTCCCTTTAAGTTATAGCTAATGTAATAATTAAGTTTAGAGATTATAAAATGAAATGTGAATGTTCTAGTTTGGATTACTTATCCAAGTAATGCTTCCTCTCCTAAAATTGCATTTTGATAATAATCTATGGTCACATTTAGTTCATCTTTCCTAATTTATTTTCAAATTGAGAATTTATTATTGGAAAGTATTACGAATTTACATGAATAAAGATAGATCGCCACGCTTGTGTAGGTACGTCTACGTGGCTGTGAGTGTATAATTTGGGTTCATATTTTGACTTCGATGGTAGTGTTCGTTGACTTACAAGTCATTTAAACGAAATCGATCACTTCGAAACCAATTAAAGGAATGAGAGAATCATTATTAAATGCACCAATTTATCTCTTTTGTCAACTAGAGTAATAAAGGAATTCCCCTAGTTGTTCAAAAGGATTAACAAATGTGAACATAGTCTAATATAGTGCTAAGAAGTAGTTTCTAATTCATTACATAATAATTAATGAGCGGATTTATTGGCCGGACCCAAATTACGGCTTCTCAACCAGAAATGTCGCCGGTAAATCACACGTAGCACTTTTTTAACGTAAACTTGAAACAAAGAGTTATTGACCAAGTTTTTAAATATCATTATAATGTGAAAAATGAAAATACGTTATACTACATAAGAGAGCCTCACTGCATTATCCATTTCCACGTATGGACTGAGTGAACTTTTTCCTTAAAAACTATACCAAAATATAAAATTCTGATAAAAAAAAAAAAAGATTGACGAACAATCACCCGTAAATAATGACAAAAAGCATGTACTTATTACACTTTAATTTATAAAAAAACCAGACTATCGTTCCTCGGGTTCACGGTCGTGAAACGATAGCCGGAAAACCCAATTAGAGACTTTCATCTTCCTTAAATTCTTTAGTCTTTGATGTTCACTTTGACTTCTTGTAGTAGACGACGGTCCATCAACGAACCCCTTCAATCTATCCAACGCAACCTTTAATGTCTCTTCGCTCATATTGGCGAAACAAACCCTAAACCAACCCGGTTCGTTGCAATGACACGAAGAACCGGGAGAGATATTGAGCTTAACCTCGTAAACGATCTTTTTCCATAGTTCAATCTCGGCTTCGAACGTGTTTGATTTCAATAGGTGTCTCATGTCGACCCAACAGAAGAGTCCGGCGTTGCTCTTGAGACACTCGATGCCGGCAGCTTCTAGACCCAACACGAGCTTCTTGTGTCGGTTCTTGAGTCGGGTTTGGTTCTCTTCGAGGTAGTTTTTGGTGAAGTTTTTGTCAGATAACAATGCGGACAAGAGGTATTGTGTCTGAGAAGAGATTAGACCGAAACTAGACATTTTTGTTGCTGCGGAGACAACAATATCATCGTTTGAGTAAATCACTCCAACGCGAAAACCAGGTAGGCCTAGATCTTTTGACAAACTGTAAACGATGTGGACACGGTTAAAAACATCGGTGTTTTCGAGCTTTCTATCTTTGAGGACTTCCATTACGCTAATGAAGCCGGGAGAGGCAAAAACGGTACCCGAGTAGATCTCGTCGCTTATCAAATGTATCTTCTTACGTGAGATGAAGTCCAAGAGATGGTTTAGTTCAGTTCGGGTCGTTGTGGTACCCAACGGGTTAGATGGGTTGGTTATAAGGACTCCTTTAACTTTAAGTTTAAGCTTTTGAGCTTGCTCGTAGGCTTCTTCGAGTGCGGATTTTGTGATGCGGAATCCATTTGCACTCGTACACTGGATTGGTACAATCTCAGCTCCGGTTCTCCATTTCAAATCCCTATCAAATCTACATTTGGAAACAAATATAAAGTATTTTGTTAGCGTAAGTTTTTATGTTACTTGTGAATGAATCAAGGGTTTGACAAAAGAGTCAACTAACCCTGGATAATATGGCGTAGGGAGCAAGAAAGCATCTCCAGGATCAGCGAGACAGAACATGAGAGTTTCGTTAGCCGAAGTAGCACCCGCGGTGAGGACAAGCTTGTTCGGATTGAAAGAAACTCGGTTTCCTCTATTTTCCGACATGAAATCCGCCATAGCCTGCAAAGAGATTTAAGACAAAACAAACAGATTTAGTAAATTATCATTTAACAGGATAATAATTGTCGTCCGATCGTTTTAAATATTTCGATCGGGTCCGGATAATCTTACATTCTTGAAGGAAGGAAGGCCATGATAATCTTGAAAGAGAGCTAATTCCCGAAATATAGATTGGCCTTCTCTTTTGAAATTGGCTGCGTCCGGGTTTTTGGCAAGCCAAGATTCAATGAGATCAAAAGATAACTGCAAGAAGAACAGGTAAGGCGTAAGATATATATATACTTTATACTATACATTATCGAAACTATCTAAACTACGTTATGATAATTAGTGTAATTAGTTACCTGATTTTCTGCTAGACCCATTTGGATAATGCCGTTTGGGTTCTTGATCTCGTCGTAAGGATTCTTCTCATACTCTTCCCAACCCAAAAAATACGAAGAATCTTGGCCATGAGTGTTGCAAGTAGCTTTCTTTGACAAGATACCCATTTCCTTTAGCTCTAGAGAGATAGAGATAGAGAGGCAGTAGGGGAATAAAGTAGAGAGAGATAGTAGATTTGAAGAGTTGAGAGAGGATAAAAGGTGTTGTTTTGATTGGGTTGTGAGTGATGTTTGTAGGTAAGCTACGATCGAGAGGTCTCTAGGCATGTGTGGCTGTTTATATAGTTTTCAAGCTAGCCCACGACAGAAATTTGACCAGTCAGATATACCATTTTTTATTCAATTTATTTTGTATTAAAGAATTAAGAATATTAATCAATTCACGCGTTTCCGTCCACACCGACCCTAAACTCACTCAAATGAGCTCAACTTCAAGAGTTATAACTTATTAATGTCAGATTAATAGTCTTACATAACCCACAACGGTTTATGCCTCTGTCTAAAAGCATTTTGGATTATGTAAGTTTTAAGCTATGTTAGTTAATTATTACTGTCAGATTAATGTTATTATTAATATTTTGGTTACTAAATAAAAAAATTGCGTAGTATAAAGAGAGAAACAGTAATGACGACAGGAAATCTCCACGTAAATGGGATAATGCGACCACAGAGAAAGAAAAAACAATAACGATCAAAAAACAAAAAAAAAAACAATATCGGCAACAAAATAAAAAATATTAAGTAAATTATAAAAAATGAAATATGTGAAATTGTCATTGTTACAATTGGGGACTCTTTGGACCGTGTATAATGTAATGTTATGTTGGTCCACCACGCTGCTCCATAATCTAAACATGTTGTAAACTGTGTCGGCTGTATTTTCATTTCTCGCTCGTCTAATAGTCTCTCTGTGTAAGAGTATTACAACACAATTTTATTTAATTATGTAAAACTAACTTCCATGTTTTAACATTTCTTCATACTATTTTGGACGATTGGTTCAAATGTAAGGATGTATTGGAATGAGTAAAAATCGTTAAGTGTTTTTAGTTTGTTAATTGTAAATTAAAAATTGCTTACAATACTGATATAATATATTCTAAAAATCTGGAATACAAGAAATATTAGAAAACTAGTTAAATATAAAACCAATATTTATCTTCTAAATTTAAAATTTTCAAATGGAAGAAACTTTGAAATATATACCAAAAATTGTGGATTTTTGACACATCTCCGCATGCAATCATGTTAATTTTTTTTTAATTATTTTTTATTTAATACTCCAGTATACATTATATCATTTTACTTAATCATCAAACATATAATTGTATGTAAAAATGAATCAGATAACTCCGAATTAATATTTTCTCTAACAAAATTGAATTACCGTATGCTTGATGACGTATCTAAAACGTTTTAATAACCAATGGGAACAAGGACGAGATGAAATCTTTGAACGAAGGAAATAGTTAGTTCTCGCCGGAAACGTGTCGGAACATACCATTACCAAGTCCAATTTGTGCTTTTTTTTTTTTCATAATGGTGACCACTCACTTAAATAAATTAATAATAAATGCCTAAGTACCTATTATAGGCAAAATAAAAATAGTTGACATCGAACCAATAATTAATTAACTTTTTCGAGGTGTGAAATTCATACTCTTCTTTCATTTCTCATTCTCGATTTGTATTTCCCAAAACTGAAAAATGTATCCATCTTATGATACCGAATCACATTAACTAACAACGTGTTTTTCAGTTTAAAGTAGAAACACATGTCGGCTCAACGATTGCCTTTGCTTTTTGTTCAATTAATTTTTTACTTTGATTTTGCTTAATTATTGTGTTTGTGTGTATATATATCGTCCCAGCTGGTGAATACTAAAAATAAGAATGAAAATAAATAAAACGGGACAACAATTATTATTGCTCAACAACTTACTAAACCGGTCCAGTAAACCCGCCCTTAGTTTATAGCTCCCTGATTAATGAGTGTCCCATTGTAAGCATGTCATCTTGATCACCACACTTAATGAAATATGAACCGATTCAATATATTTTAGTTGTAGTTTTAACATTATTACATTTTTTATATCTAATCTTTTTAAAAAGGATCAAAAATCAGTTGTTTATAAGAATTCATAAAAAAATTAGAAATCTTTCCTACAAAAGTTCTTGTGGTATTTCTTTTTATTTTATACTAATATTTTGAAACTAAACATAAAAATATTATTTATTACTAAAATATTATGTCTCATCTCCATCACAAACTTGATTTTCAAATAATTATTTTGAGTTTTTGACTTTTATCTTTATTTAATTTCTTATTTATATGTTTTTTCTCCTAGAACTCATTCATCTCCATTCATTAAAAAAAAAAAAAAAATTGATTATATCTTGATGATAACAGATTAGCGATATTAATAAAATTCAGTATGCCAAAAACTCCTATCTTGTTCTAAATAGTAGCTTCAAAATTTGAGTAATGAGTGTTACTGATTTACATGATCGTAATTGCTCTTTTTCTGACAAAATATCAAAGTAGGAGGATGTGACATGATGGAGCATTGGGATCCCTTTTTTTGAGACTTCCTTTTGGGTTTTGGCTTCTCTTTCTTAGTGAATATATTAAAATTTTACGAAAAGTTCTACTATTTTCATAAATTTATAAACCTTACACGAACGAAAAAGTAAGATAAAAATATACATATAAATGCGAGAGACAGCTCAGAGTCATCTGACTTTTTCGAAAGTTTTGTACTTAATACAGGTATATATGTTTTCCTAATTAGAACACGTAGGTATGTTTACGGTCGAGACTTGCATTACAATCGCTCCGTTGTATAACAGTAGTATGATGTGATTTAAATTTCTTATAAAAGAGAACAATCTGATGGTAAATATGTTGTTATTTATCCGCCTGATATGTCATGTTTATTATAATTCCATGTAAAAACTAATATTTGGTTGCTGGAAAACCTCTATATTTTTTTGTGATCTCAGTTTTTTTTTTTTTTTTTTTTTTGGCAGCGTTGTTCTCAACTTTTAAATGTTCTGTTTTTCATACGAATTTTCAGAGTTGCTTCGTTCTCTCACTTTTTGACGTTCACAATTTATAGATTTTTAATAATTATTTCGCGACAGACTTTTGACTATTGAACAAATGCTCTTGTACGATTTGAACGACCGGAAGCACCAAATATATGTATGTTTAGTTTGATATTCATTGATTTGTATGTTTTTCTATTTCCTTGGTCAACTGATTTGTATGTGTAGTTTGATATTCATTGATTAGAGGTCGATTTAGTCAAACTATGGTCAGAATTAATAGCTTGCCAGAAGATACATATACTGTTATTTTTCAAACCACATCACTATAATATGGATATTTTTCGTTTCTTCAATATTTTTCAAATGTCGACAACAAAATTATCAATTTTGATCTATAAAAGAGACAACAAAGTTATAGTCTGGCTATTTTATACTCTTGAATAGAAAATTAGCAGGAAAAAGGCTTTAAAATATGATGCAATCACATGATTTCAAGAAAGCAAAACTCTCAAATATTGACTACCACATACCATATCAATATATATAATCAACCAGTTTTGATATATTCTATTATTCATGAACATAGTAATATTATAAATACTCTCTCTCTTTCAAAATGTAAGATGTTTTAGAATTTTTTTTTGTTTCAAAATATAAGATGTTCTCTATTTTCTATGTATAATTAATGACAAATTATTGAATTCAAGAAAGATAACTAAATACTATTGGTTTAGAGTTGTTGAAAATTGTAAATCACAAAAAATAATGCATTTTAAATATGATTTCTTAATATGTGTGAAAATTCTAAAACATCTTACATTTTGAAACAGAGGGAGTAGTTTTTATGATAGTTTTAAAAGAAATTCATATAGTGGGATATGAGTTTTCATGATTTTAATAATCAGTGAGTAATGCTGACAATCTTGTACTTAAGCTAGAGTGATATAAGAAAACTATAATGGTTAAAACAGAATTAGTTGTTTTCCAAGATGCAAAATTTCCTTTTCATAGATCCAAGTATCCAACAATACGTACGTTCATATTTTATTTTATATCTCCTAGCCTTTCTCTATTTCTTTCAATTAGAAGTTCCAGTAACATTGCAAACTGTTCCACATTAGTAAAGTAAATAACAAAAGCTCGACCAAAATTAACAAGGAACACCGAAGGATTATAATAGGGTCCTTATATTTTCTTGAGATGCAACAAAAATGGGTCCATATGTATATCTTCCGACACGACCTTGCTTTGATCTGATTCTTTGATGCGCTTTGTGACCTTTAAGCTTAACAACACCAAGTAAAGACAAGTTGCTGTATAATTCCAAAAGGAGTGCAAAATCCTAAAGAATATACTTATTGTTAATTAATTAATTGATCTTTCACGGTATGTTTCCTTGACACGTATAATTAATTAAAAAGTAGTCACTGGGATAATTTACCTTGGAGACATGATCTTCATTCTCCACAATTTACAGATTGTGTTAGATTATGTATAATGTTTTATGGGAGGAGAAAAACGAACAAAAAAATATACAATTAAATGGGTCTTAAATTTTTTAAATCGTTGGTGTAACGATACATTCTTTGCCTTTAACAAAAAAAAACGATAACTTTATGGAGATTGGTTTTAGTTTTGTGCAAATGATACATTTCATAGTATTCATTTTTAAAGAAAATGTTATTAACGAAAATGTACTTGCTTCAGAATTTTTTTTTCTTTTTTTTTAACATCTTTTCGGAAATTAATTTAGTGTGAGGAATGATACAATATTTAAGAAATAGATGATTGAAGGATGTAAGAGAATGAGCACGTGAAAGCCCAAGCGTATATATGTCCCACAGTGCCATATATTATTTGTGTCTGCAAAATATATTTATACAAAACTAATAGGCACGATGTGAATTTCCATGGAGTGGGTTTTATAGTATTACCAATGTATTATAAATTATTATTTTTATAATCAATTTGGGTACAATTCAAATTGAGTGACAACTAACGTGACGTTCACGTTGCTCCGATCCTCAAGAATTTCCTAGGAGAGACACTCTATGGACCAATTTGCTTCACCTCCTCCATAACGTAGGACCACCCTTCTTCAACCCGTCCACCTTCAATTTTACATTACTTCTTTTGTCTTTTCTTCCTTTCTAAATAAAAACAAAAACAGCTTGATATATATCTTTCATCGTGACAAAAATTTCAAATGTTATCCAATTATATATGTCGTACATTTGACTCGGATGACAATAGTATTTGGTACCATTTAGTAAACTCTGGTCTTCAATTTAAATGATCGTTGTTTTGGTTGAAGTCAAAAATTGATTTCCATTAGACGCATTTTATTTTTTTTGCCACTGTAAATATAAGAATTACAAATCCTAGAGAGTGTAATCTAAATGATAATTTAAAACTCCAGTCTCAAAACATTAACTGATATGTTCGATAAAAACATAAATTCATTATTTGCGTTTATTCTGATTACTGAGGGATTTACATAACAAACGTTAGGTCTCGAGATTTGTTTGATATTTAAATGATTACTTATATCTTCTAGTCCAAAAGAAAACATGCGAGGTTTTAAGTTGAACTAATTAATGTCCGTACAAGTTGGAGGAAATTAAAACACGCAAAATGTACACGGAATGATAACGATCCAATTAATAACGGCGATTTCTTGGAAACTTACATGTTTAATTTGTGTAGTGATTAGGCTTTGATGTGTCTCTCTTGTGTGTTGTTTACAAGTTGCAGGATTGGTCTATACCTATGAAGTCAACGAAAATTACGTACACATATTGGGTCGTTAACTAATTAAGACCGTATATTATCCATAAGATCTAAGACAATAGGTATTTCGAATGAATGTTCGATTGTCGCTACACCAAATAATTCATGGCTGTGAAGTTAAGCCACTAACAATCGCCTTCAATGTTATTAATCAACATAGTGGTAAATAAAAAGGAATATTGCCACCAAAAAAAACATATGGGAGTAATACAATGTTCATTTTCGTTTAATAAATTTTTACTATTCATCTTTTAGATATCTATTATTCAAACAGTTAAAATTTAATCAAAATTGTAATTGCGTAACCTTGGTCACAACATTTGTTTGTTACCGTTTCTAACCGCACTGAATTGTTTTTTACTACTCAAAATATTTTTTGTGCTATTAAAATTTTGTTACCAATCAAATTTTATATATTTGAATATAATATTTATATATAGTTCTATATGAAATTGACTTTCTCTACGATCATAATTATTTTTAAAAATGGAAACTTTTTCGTGGACGATATATATCAAATTGGGACATACAGAACTTAATTGACTAAACAACGAAGTCTCACAATGTCAACAAAAGATATTAATGGTTACAGCAATGTGTGACTGTGCGAAGAAATATTTAGTTGGAGAAAGAGAGTTTAATTTATGGGAGACGTTACGTAGGTGCGTGCGATGGGGCTTGTTTGTGTATGGGAGTGATAGATTGCTTTTTCTTCTAATCTAGTATTCGAATCGATTTAAATTAAATGTCACTTTTAAATAAATGTCTTTTGTCACTTTGAAATAAATGTCTATTGTGGATTTTCAATGTAAATTTTAACACAAAATATTTAATTTAATCTCAAATCATAGTCAATATGAAACAGAATAGAATACCAAAGTTAACTTAGTTTCTTCTTTCGTTTTTTTTCTTTGGTCTGAAAGCAACTTGGTTTTATATGGATACAATGGAATTTTTTTAAGATATCTTGATTTGTGTAAAAGTATCTATTTAAGACACTAAAATATACTACTATTTATAGACATTAACCCAAACGTAAAAGAAAACAATCTAAGTCCGCCCCTAGGAAGGTTGAATTATGATGATGGTAATAAAGAGACTCAACATCGCAATGAATGTTAGGTTTAAAGATGTGGCATTTAGATTTGGGATAGTAAATGGGATCCACTCCTTAATGTATATAACTCCAATCCATTTTTTTGACCCCTTACAACTGTTTTCATATCATTTATCGCCCATTCCCTCTTGTTTCTAAATTGAAAGGTGATTGACATTTGACAATCTATAAATAATCATTTTCGAACTTGTTATTGGGTAAAGAAAGATTGATCAAATGGACTGTCAAATTCAAACTAGCTAGTCAAAAATATCATTCAAAAATATTACGAATTTTACTTTGAGTGTTACAGGTTACAAGGATTAGTATGAGTTTGGCCTAAAATCCTCCAGTAAGGAAACACTACGATCAGATCCTCAAGACGAATTCGGATCATGCCAACGCAAACCATCTGAATCATATGCACAAGTGAATGGTCGGTCCATAATATTACATGCATCTGTGACTGCAGCCCATCGAGGTCAGGTTTCAGCCGATAGGCCCAACAAACAAACATGTTGTACGGTCTACAAAAAAGTTGATTGTGAACTTCAACGTATATACTACACTTGGTTTACCCACTAAATTTTGTTTTGTGTTCTAAGAGCAAAAAGATAAATAAACATTGAAATTGTTGAAGTGTTTTTGTGTTACTTACCAATATAAGTTGTACGTCGATTATGCAAAGTACATGTTCCTAACAATTAACAAAGATACTTATTTACTTGATGAATTTGTTTTTAAGATGGGTACACATTTCAAACCAAAGTTCGTAAAAGCCAAATCAAATCACCAGGTTCATTCGAATTGTAACCGCGACGTAGCTGTTCTTACACCTGAGAAATCTTCAAAGCAATGTTTCTGAGTCATCATTGAGGAGAAGAAGAAGACGATGGAGTAGGAGGAGCTCTGTAAATGGCAGGAATAGTTCGAGGGAAGAACATTTGCCTCACACCTTCTGCTTTTATTATTGGAAATATAATCCCTGAAGCACTCTGTTTCATAACACAAGCAAAATTAGATTCAACATTTTTTTAACAAAGATAAAAAAATTAGTATTTCCAAGATTTATAACGAAAACGACGACGTACCGAGATTAGTCTAGCTCCAAGCCATAACCGTTTAACAGAAGGGAGAGGTACGAGCAAACGACCAACCCCGAAAATCGCAACTGCGAAGAAATGTAGAACAAGACTCATGGGTCGCGGGTTCAAACCCGAGAGTAAAGCCACTGGTCCCGATGAGCAAACCCCTCCGAGGCTAAGATAATCGAAGCAAGCTCGACGCATTTCGCTTCTCGCATCGTCGGGAGATGCCAAAAAGACTTTATAAAGAGCTCCTGCAAGCGTATTGATAGTCGAAGCAACCGGTTTCCGCAATGTGTAGAACGATTCAATGTATTTGGATAAGGATTCTTTGTTGGTTAAGTTGACAAGCGGGTTCAACAGATCACGGAGGATAACTATATCAGACAAAGCCACGGTCATACCGCCTCCGGTTAGAGGATGGCGCATGTTGAACGCGTCACCTAAAAGTAGAGCACCAGGTGTAGGAATTGGATCGGCTGGCATGCTTCGGTTCGGCATTGTTCTTATGTTACCTTTTTCGACCGCAGAAATGAACGCGTCGCGGATTTGAGGCGGTACCTGCGGTGCGACTGTTGTTTTGAGATAGTGAGCCATTTCACCGCTTGCAACTGAAGGAAGTTTTGAACCTGGTACATCGACCAAGCAACGGACTTCTGAGCTGCTGATTGGATAGAATAAAATGGGCGACGGATCGCCAAGAACAACGTGCCCGTGATTCGGAAATGGGAGTTCGCAATTCTCCAACACGAGACCCACGAAATTCGATGGCACCTCCACCTGATATAAAGAGTGTTATTGATCGAGTTTAGTGCAACAAAACAGAGGAGAGAAACCTATCAAAAGCAAACCAAATACAGATAAATCTAACCAATCCAAAACCAATACGAAAATGACGAAATCGAATCCCAACAACCATGTTACACACCTTAGGTTTGCAGAGAGAGCGACGCAAGTTGGAGAAACAACCATCACATACAATGGTGAGAGGAGCAAATAATTTAAGCTCTTGGCCATCTTTGGTTTTGTATTGAACACCTTTGATTATTCCGTTTTCTTCGACCAACGATGTCACTGTTCCTTGCTCCATTCGAACACTGAAATCAAGTATCCAAAAACTCAAATCAAATTCTATATACCAATAAGCAAAACAACTAAAAATATCGAAATTTGTTACTTGGGAAGTGAAGAAGCTTTCTCTCGCATCCTCTGCACAAATCTCCCATTGTGAAAGCTACGACCCGCAACATCCGAATCAAACTGATCCAAAGGGTAAGAGAGCTTAGTGTGTTTCCCATCTTTAAAGAGAGCATAACCAAGAACTCTCTGCGCATCTATCTCCTTCACACAATCTACAACCAACAAGTATTAACAAATCAATACAACCAAGTCAGATTACTAATCCAACAAAAGAATTATCATCTTTATCAGTTGATTTGGTTTTTTACCTTGAAGCCCGAGTTCAATTAACTTCAAGTAACCACCGGGTTGTAGCAATTCACCAACAATTCGGTCAGGTTCGGTTAAGTCTCTTTCTATAACGTGAACTCTTCTTCCTTCCTACAACCACACACACACACAAAAGCCAAAAGAGGTTAACTTTGATTCCGTGACGGCAATGAAAAAACCACAAAATCGCAACAAGCAAAACCAAATTTCCCGGAAATTAAGAATCACGAGAAGATGCTGAATGAGAAAAAAAATAAGATGAAAATTAGCTTAAAAAACGCATCTTTGAGATGATTGTCCACAGAGAAACCCAATAGCTTGTGTTCCAAGAATTTGATTGAGCTAAACAATGAATAAAATTAATAAACAATTCGAAACCCAAAATTCAGAAACAAACAAACAAATTTCTGAAATTAATGAACTAAAAAGGCATTGTCTAGAAGATTCCTAAGAATAGAAGTGAAATTGAATAACAACGAAATCAAAAATCAAAATTGGGTAAAAAAGTTTAAATTTTGAATTAAAAGATAAAAAAAAGGAATTACCTTTCCGAGGGTGTGCGCGAGGGCGGCGCCGGCGACACCAGCACCGACGATGATAATATCGACGCCATTCTCAGATTTCACCGTTAGGGTTTCATCGGTTTTGCTCTGAATTTTCTTGCTCCGATTCCAATTCTGGCTGCTCCGATGTCTCAAGAGGTAAAGAAACAGAAACGCGAATAAAGAGGCGAAGAATGTTGTCAGAATAAAGTGATCGACGACAAACGACGGCGAAGCCATTATCCTCCTCCGCCGCTTAGGAGCGGCCAATGAATGTCCGGTGGATACGAGGTGGGTTTTTACGAAACGACGCGTTGATATGGTTTTTGCAAAGAGGAATGAGAGATATGAAAACTATTTTTAATGAATTATTTATGATTTCATTCAAGTACAAAAATTGTGGTTGTGAAGCGACATCGTGGCTTCTTCTCTACTGTATTGTCAAATTTTCATAAATTTGTTCACTCGTGAAAAAATTAAAATTATAGGTAAGCTTATATAATAAATACCTGAAATAGCTAAATTAAAAACCCACATAATCATTTTATTGTGACGTGTAAGTCGGTGTAAAAATTAATTAGAAAAACATTTTTGTGAGGGATGAGGATACTTTTATAAGTTCTCTATCGCTATTTCTCAGAAAAGGGAAAAAGAATTATTGAAGTTTAATATTTTATTTTTTACTTTGCATGTATTTACTATGTTTTAGAAACATATTTTAGATCATTATAATTAGAAGTATTCTTATCACTTCAAGATGTGAGTTTTGGATTATTTTTTTGTCCTACAAGTATTTCTCATTACTTTCGTCGTTGGATCCAAAGACTAATTTCACGGGCCAAACGGAAATCAAGTTAAATTCGCTTTGTTGTTAAGAGTATTATCAAGGCAAACTTGGTTTCTGTATCATTAATGAGTTCGTTTCAACGATCATGGGAATCATGCAACTTTCTACCTTTTTTCAACCTAAATTTTGGATATAATTACCATTTTCTTAACAAGATAGTTCAGTTTGGTGTTTTATATAAATCTAACCAAATCTATCGATGACCCATGTGATAGTAAACAGACGTGGAATAATGCTGCCTTCATATTCGTATAACAAACAAAAGTCACATTTCGAAGCATTTAATGTGACACTAATTTGATTGGAAAAATATCATAGCCCAAAAATATGACTCCATGTGGGCCAAAATCTTTTCAACCATACAACTTATACCTACCAATCAAACACCACAAATTAACCAAAATTATATTGTTCTAAAAACAAAAATAAAATCCTATCTTCAAAACTGATAAATCCGCTTTAATCTAGGATTCGATGAAATGTATGAACCTAAGTCCAAAAACATCTCAATTATATGAAAATAAATTCCTACTAAATCATTCAAGTGAATTTTGTAAACAATTTTGGGCTGTGGCCCAAATAGAATATGTTTGCCTCCGGGTTTAAAACCAACTCTTCCATACGTCTGAAATACAGTAAAACCTCTATAAATTAATAATGTTGGAACCATGAAATTTTATTAAGTTATAGTGATATTAATTTATAATAAAAATTAATAAATATTAATTTATAGAGTTTTTTCAGATTAATTTATAGAGTTTTATTATAATTTGATATAAATAAAATTAATGTTTTGGATATTATAAAAGTTTTTAGTTTGGATTTGAAAGTTAAATTTTTAGAAGAAAAAAAAAAACAAATTTTATCGATAGTATTATAGGTTATAAGTTATAACAAAGACAATAGATGAATTCACTTATATAAATGATACATAAATTTAAATTTTTGATTAGTGACCGCAATTGTTATATTCAGAATTAAAAAGATTACATAAAGTTTGGCTATTTTATGAAAAATTTATTAACAATGCTACAATAAGATAATTTGAAACCACAAAATTTTATATCAAAAAAATTAGTTATGAGTTCTAACAAAAAATTCATTTTAAAAAACTATATATTGATATAATATCTTTAATATATATTATATATATGTGTGTGTAAATTTAGATGATTATTAATTTATGATATTATTGGAACCATATTTTTATATAAGAGTTTCAAAAAAATTATTATCTTATTATCTTATCGAATCTTGTTAATTTTTACACTGTCTCGACTTGGGACCGGCAATATTTATTAATTTATAGTGATTATTAATTTATAGGGTATTAATTTATAGAGGTTTTACGGACAAACGTGTTTTTAAAGAAGATAAAGTGGACCAAATTTATAATTATATACGTCTACGGCCCAATAGAGAACTTTTGCCGAGTTTGGCCCAACCAACCCACACGTGTGGAAAACTGGAATTTCACGTGGAACGGACATATTCAAAGATCAAAGGTTTCATTGTTTCACTTTCAACGTTTAACTACTCACTTCATTTACTTCACGTATGGGTTACTGTAATTTTGCTGCCGGCATAATTATTTCATAGTAAGTGGTTCTTTAAAGTTTCCAAGCAATAAATTCTCCAAATTTTAAATATTAAATAATTAAGAATTAACGATTATTTATATATTTTTAAAAATTTATAAAAATTCCCTAAATATCATGGAGGAGGGAATATTTTAAAATTTTGGTGAAACTTTAGGGAAAAGCTGATACGGTGGGGTGTGAAAAAGAGACAAAAGGAGGGAATTTAGAAATGAGGTGGTGAAGGTATGTTGGATTGTTGTGGGACGATATGGTCAATAAAGCAAATCGCATTATTGGAGAGACATTACATATTTACCATTCATCTTATTATTATTTCTGTGTACTTAAAAGAACAATGTATCCAAAAATAAAAATAAAGTGACAAGAAACCTAATTATTAGATATGGGTCATTTCAACTCCATGCACATTCTCTTTACATATTTTCTTACCATATCTTTATAAGAGATTAACATTGATCTAATCAATTGCCAAAACAATCAAAGCCATCAAATCAATTACTTAATGTTCATGTTTCGTCAATAACCATATTAGTTCGCATAATTTATAGATATGCATTCTCGTGATATCATTAACAAGTAATTCCCATCGTGATGTTTCCAACATATTTTCCTTGTTTTCTCCATATATTTTTATCAAATGAATACTATGTTAAATATCGGAAATACGTACGTACGATCGAAGAGCGAAGGAATAGCAAAGGAGTTTAATTGAAATCATATGTTATAGAGAGATTCATTCTGTTTCACATGAATACTACCCAAAAGAAACATATACCGCTCCTAAGGAAATACTATTTATACCGATAAAGCTAAACCGAATTTTAATTCAAACCGGATAAACCGGAGATAAACCGAAACAATTGGCAACTAAACCAAGAAAACCAGAGTCAGTCATTAGATTCAATCAAGAATCAGCCCAAGCAGCGAAAACCGGCATCTGAGGCAAAGTAAGAGCAACGGTCTTAAGCTCAGCATTAGGGTTGGTACTCCAAGAACTCATATTTCCGACCACATTTGCTCCGAACATCTTCGGACTAACTTGAGGCAACGCGAAAATTGCAGGAAAACTCAAAACCCTCTCAGGACTACTTGCTTCCTTACCACCGTCCACAACAGCGTTCAAAGCGGTTTGTTCATCATTGTTGCTGACAACGATGCTGTTGTTGTTCCTTCGAGCTAACTCTCCAGACAAGAGTGTGTTACTAGACATTATACGTTCAACATCGTACCTCGTGATGTCAAAGTTAGTCACAGCGTTTGTGCCACGGAACTTGATTGCTGCTACATCGTAGGCTTCCGCAGCCTCTTCTTGGGTTCCTAAAAGGGTTAAAAGATTCCGTGAGTTACAAGAAATATAAAAATGGTTTTTCTAAAAAGCAAAAATCATCGGCAAAAATTACCAAAAGTTCCGAGGTAGAGATCTTTGTTTCCTGCGACTCTACCGATCCGAGCTTGCCACCTTCCATGCTGGTGATGTCTATTAGAAAGGATACAAAAAGTCAATATTTACAATTTTAATCTGTATATTATAAAGTTGTATAAATGTAATATAAAGGACCTTGTGACTCCTCTATAGATGGAAGCACCCCTAGAGAAACCACTGCTTTTCCTTCTCAAATGAGCAACATATTCTTGTCTAGTCATGTTCTTCATGTCTTCAATCTCTTTCTGATAATTCTCCACCTTTACAAATCCATTATCGTAACATAATAACATCAAGGTCAAAGAGATATAAAGTTGGAAAATAAATAAACTAAAAGGAAGAGAAAAATGATTTACAGAGAAATTGGTGTGTGTAGAGGGACCCCAGTACTTGAGTGCAGCAAGATCATATGCTCGAGCAGCTTTCTCCTCCATATCATAACCTCCTAAAAAAGATTTAATCAAACAAAATAAAGCAGTCAAAATCCATCATTATTTTCCCGAGAAATTTGAGGGGGAAATCATGAATCCATGAAGATTGAAGTGTGTACTTACCCAGATAAACTGAGAAGAAGATCATCAAATCATAATCACACATTGAGAAAAAAAAACTCAATGTCAGTAATACGTTAAATAATAAATTATATAAAGAAGTTTCCATCTTTAGCTTAAAGATAATTATATTATAATAAAATAAAATAAAAAGCACTAAACCTTGTCTTCCTTTTCTGCTATGACCTTCCTTCTTGAAACTATTGTCCCATAGATGAGCTTCATATCTACCAGTCCATCGATGTCTGTTCCACATGATTAAAAACCTTAGAATAAGTACACGAAACATTACTAACCGAAGTCAAAAAAAATTAAATGTTATAAAATAAAAAACCTTGTAACGCCTCGGTATTGAGAAGTTCGTTGTCCGAAAGTATCAATAGATTTTCTATGAACAATCTGTTTCTGACCAACAACTACAACTTCCTCTTGTCCCCTCTTCTTCTTCGCAGCCGCCATTGTCGTAGTCTCAAACCCGACACTTGTCTCCACAAGAGCTTCAGAGATCTGGTGGTGGTTTTGGTTTTGGCTTTGGTGGTTTTGGTTTTGGTGGTGGTGGGAACCAGTGATGCAGCTAGACTGTGACCCAGGGCTCATGGATAAGCTCAGTGACTGTTGAAATTCCCCGTATACCCCTACATTAAAAGAACCTCCATGTGTCAAACCAGGGTCATTCTCGTAATTTCTTGTTTCTTCCTCATGGTGGTTTCTGGTTTGAGGGAAGCTGAAGAACTCTTGAAAGTTTGTAGTTGTGTTGGGCTCATGAGTGGTATTGTACAATAAACTATCTAAGCTAAGATCCATGGCTTCTTTGTGACTTGTGTTGTTGTGATGGGTCCCAAAGAAATCCTCCATCTTTGGAGATGAATCTAAAAAACAACCAAAAAAACCAGAAAATGTCCTTAATATATAAAAAATAAAACATAAATCCTTAAAACCAAACATGTTCCCATCAAACAAGACACAACAACAACACCAAGAAAAATAAAACTCAAAGGTTGTCAACATTAATACTACTAACCTTGATGATGATTTGAGTGAGAAGATCTGTTGAGGGCTTCCATTAAGCAAAGAGAACCGTCAGATCTGAGTGGCATCACAGACATGTGAGAATAGATTTCCCCAGTTGAGTTAGATCCATAGCAAACACCATAGTTGCTACTGTTATCACCAACCACAAGTTGTGGTGGAACAGAAGAAGAAGAAGTTGCAGCTGAAGAAGTTGAAGACGAGTAAATAGCTTCTCCACCTCCTCTTCCTCCCATTTTCATCATATTCGAAGACAATGAGAAACCTAACAAATTAGTCGTATTGCTATGATTATTATCATCATTATCACAAAAGGACTTCATTTTTTTTTTTTCTACTGCTCTTCTTTCTATAATGTATCTTCACTCTCTCTTTTTTTTTATCTCTCGAAGTAGTTAGCTAAAACCCAATCATTGGACACACAACGAACACACCATTTTTTTTTTTCCAAAGCTTGCTAGCAAAATCAAAGTTTTGTTTTTTCTTTGTTACGGAAGAGAAACTAGGAAGGGGCTTTAGGATATAGAGAGGGTTTTCGAGAGGATATTATTATAAGAGAGAAGAGCAAAGCACAAATTTGCTGTTTGAATCCGTTGGGATCTGTGTTCTTATTGAGAAAGACGTCTCTTTATTTTTTATTTTTTTTTTGTTTTTTTTTTCGCTTTTAGCCCTACAAATTCCCATCTTCCACCTTATTATTATTTTATTTTTTGTAAAGTCTTTGGAAACATTTCAAACTTAAAACTCTATGGCTATGAGATAAGTTATACATAACAACTAATGACAGCAGAAACACACTTTGGTTGTGATTTGATGAAATTAGTACTATACCTAGATGAGATAGTTTTTTTGTAAGATATAATAGTTCTCTCCTATAAAAAATTATCGCTAGAAAAATATATATAGTGAAAAAATTTAGTGGTAATGCATATTTAAAATTGTTGGCAAAAAAATTGCATATATAAAATTATAATTTAACGAATCTCTGTTTGTTTCTAACGTTTTTTTTTCTTGTTTAGCACATATTCTTTTAAATGTATTTGATATGTTCTACATCGGCCATTCTATTGCAATCATTCATAACTTTTATCAGCTATCATTAAACTCATAAATTCAAGATTCTTTAGGAATTGAAAATCTTGGGTTTCGAACAGCAGAAAATTCGAGACTCTGAACCTAATTTTATAAAATAATAAAGAATCGTTCAATTATAAAGACACTGAAAAACCTACTAGAGAATAAACCCATACGAGTTAGTACGATGGTGGTAGGACACTCGAACGCACTCTCGAAACAATTTATAAATGGAATTCATCAAACTTTAACCTTGTGTACCATCAAATTTTTAAAATAAAAATAAACGTCTTTCTTATCGTGAAATTACGTTTCATTATTAGAAAAAAAAAAAGATACGAATACAAATCTATAATCCGACAAAAACGATACAGAAGTTCATAAGAGGGTGAAGAAAAGTCCAAAACTTCTCAAGACCGACCCTAGAAATTACGTCGAAGCTTTTGGTCACGGCTCTAAATGACCCGACATATATAGCTCTGTATCCTTTGAATTCATCTTTTTATTTCATTATCTTCCAAAATATTAAACCAAGTGGGTCGCTACTCGTATTTATATTTGATTTGGAATACAACTTACATTATTTGTGTACACGATGTTGTCTCTATATATGTGACATGTTTGTACCTTCAGCAACAAATTATAATTATTTGCTGTAAATACTTTAACCGGTCGATGTAAGCAGGTTTTCGGGAAACAAAAAAGGACTAGATCCCAATGCACGACTCAAAAATCATTGTTTAAATCCAGATTTTATAGATTAGTGTAGAAATTTGCGAAACAATCAATACGTAACTTAACGTATTAGTATATGTATATGTATATATTAACATTAGTATATATGTATGTAAGTATGTTACCAATAAGATTTGTTTTTTTTTTGTGTACAGGGAGAACTAACTAGATATGTTAAAACTTTACGTACAGTAAAGCTAAAAATATACGTAGGCCCTATGATGTCTGCCACAACCAGCTGTAATGTAGGATAAGACAGCTCTACGGCGCCGTTTTGCTGAAGAACCATGCACCCATCCATCTTTAGTTACTTTGACTTAAATATCTCTCTTCTTCCATTTTTTTCAATTAATGGAAATAGTTAAGCAAATATAGATCAATAATCTTGTTGAGTATGGGTAATTTTCAAGACGGTAAATACATATTTTTATGGGAGCGTTCAATCGAAATTAAAACATACTTTTATATGAATTGGTTTGAGACTTTAACATGGTTTCGATCGATTTCCATTAATATATTAAATAAGATAGATTACTTATATATATAAAAGATAGTTTATTGTTAAATTAAAACTTATTTATTCGATCGATGTTTTTTTTTGACAACAGATTAATTTGTTTAATCATTGTTAAACCTTATGGTTTTATACTTTTACATTATTTTATTACCCTTCCTAATAGGTTTTTTTCTGCAATGTTGAATTAATGGAGTAATCTAAAAATTGAAGACAATTTAAATATAGGGATATCTAATTATCTTACCACTATAACTAGAAACGTTTTTTTTTCCTACTGGATTTTGCATTCAATGTGTATAGTCGCTGGTCAAATACCTGCAACATGCAGCAGTGGGAATTTAACAAAAATCAAGAATTTTTTTTTTTTCCCAAAAATGATTTATCGGCTTATCACATTTTTTCTCGACGAGATAGAATCATGTGATAAGTTTTTTTTTACTAAGAAACATTATTTGGTCAACTGATCGAAATTTACGTTGAAACATGTAAGTATTGAACCCAAACAAATGTTATTTTCTAATAAAAAAAAAAGAAAAGAAATTTATCCAAGGGCTATTTAGATAAAGAATTTCAATCAAAGTTAATATTCTTCTAATGATGAATTAAGCGGTGGTAACCTTTAAAAGCAACAAACTTTTATTTTAATGATTAAAGCATTAAAAATAATTATCCTTTAAATAAGCATAGCAGGCTTGATTTTTCCCCACGAGTGATATGGTATCATATCAATTTTTTACTTCGACTAGAAGGCAATGCCAACTCTGTTAGTGTAAATATATTATTTCAATCAGCCACGACATTTTAAGAACTTATCCTTTAGATGTTTTTCTCTTGGCTACTTTTTTTTTTTACGGTTGTGACTCGATCGTAACTTTTTATCGACAACAAAACAACTAAAATACTACGATCAAATGCGAATAAAAAATTACATTATCCTAAAAAATTTTATAAGAGAATGCGGCATAATTTACCGGAGATCAATTATTGATAAGAATGGATGTGTATATATCCACCTATCGTATCACCAAATAATCGACAGAAGCAGCAATAATTAGAGAAAAATTACCAACGATTAATAATTTAATTTTGCATGAAAGTGATCACGAGACAGATTTTCTCGTGTGAATGATTTTGTTGGAAGTAAAAAAGGATAGTGGGAGCAGTTGTTTAGGAGGGAAATCATATGCACGAAGAGGTCCCTCTCTCGTTCCTTTGATTTTGGTAATGATTATAAATTCCACCAAACATATTTACCATTTTTAATAATTAGTTTTATTTATGTCTTTTCGAGAATAGTTTTCTTGGCTTTTTTCTTCTCGAATATTAGCATTCTTGATTTAACTTTGGAACAATTAATAGTCAAACGACGACATTAACAAAAAGTCAACAACCGCCAAAAATCGCGACAGAGAACGCAAACGGGAAACGCCAGATGGGATCTCTCATCATTCAATTTCTTCTCTATTCACAGGCGAAGCAGCTGTAGATATCTTTAGGACAGAGACGACTCTTTGGCTTCATGCTGACTATGCACTGACCTTTGTACCCCTGTTTTAAACCTTACTTCAAATAGTTAACATGAAAAAGTTTTAGCAGAACCGATAATTTTAACGCCATTTATTTTATAATCCGGATCGTTATATTCATTTTCTTTGGTAAACAAAATTCTTTTTCCCCCAATGTACGTACTAGTGGTACTACTACTTTACAGCATTATATGTCAATGCATTTTTTTTTTACTATTCAATTTCACGGAGACCATCAAAAAACTAAATTAAATTGTATGAAGAAGTATTTGACTCTTGTATATATATAGCTGTGTATTCTATTAGATCAATACATGTGTTTATGTACGATCGTAAAAATATTTCACGTGTTTATAACTTTATACATATCAACCTCTTGTTCGAGTAAGGACTACACGAGATTATTCCTGAACAATTGATCAAACTCAAGATATAAATTAATATTAAAGATTTAATATCTCAGAATCACATTATATGGTTAACAAAAGCAAAACAAAACCACGGATCTCATTCTGGTCCACTTTTGTTATGGGTACGGATTTTAGTAAACCTGTTTGATCTAGTATCTAATCAAGTGCAACATATAGAACTATCCATAAAAGCAGAAACATTTGGTTGGTAATGTCAGCGTATATATATTAATGCTAATTCATTAATGTGAATCATTCCAATTTCAAAATATATTGTATCTCACATGTGGGTAGTTATTGAACTTAAAAACACACACGTACAAAAAAAAAAAAAAATCTCTAAAGGATCAAATTTTAGATGTTAGAAATTAGGACCACTGTTATTCATATAATTACCCGAACGAGACAGAAATGCAGGAGATTTTGCATGTATGGTGAAAGAGAAAGGAGAAACACAATAATAGACAAATCATTAAAAATCACCATAAATCATTATACAAAATAAATAAACAAAAAAATTGTTTGAGAGAGAGAGAAAGAGAGAGATATTAACGTTGACGTTTGATGACAGGGGCAGATTGGGAATTTAATAAGGTATTGAGAATCCAACACGAAATCTAAAATTAGATTTTGCATGCAGAGAAATTCAACTGCCAAATACACAGAGAAGATTAGAGAGTGAAGACAGCGACCACTTAACAGAGCATGTCTTCTACTTTTCTTTTTTCATTTTTCTTTTTCTTTTTCTAAAATTTTTTTATTGCGATTCGCATGCTTTGAAAATTAAAGAAAATAAATAGCCCATTGGGCCTTTTTCCATATGTATTTAATTATTTTATCACAGAAACAATACTACTGATTTTTAATCAGATGTTTCCGAAAGGACTACTGATACTATTGAATTAACTCTTTTTTTATTGTCTGTTTTTGTTTTTAGCCGGTCTAATCTGGATTGTCAATAATCATAGCGACACTTTTTTACTTAATTCGACTAAAATTAATTAATAGTTTTCTGTACAACACTAATCTCAAAACCTGTAAGCTTGCTGGACTTTTTAAGTGCTACTACAGGTAAAACCAATAAAAACAATTATACAAATTTAACCTATATCAGAAAATACGGAACATTCTAAACACAAAATTCTGTAACTTTCAACTAATTGTTTATAAATTATATAATATTTGAACAAAAAAATTTGATATAATTGTAGGTTGTTAGATTAGTATTTTACCTATTATTATTTCAAAATTTTGGGGAATAAAAATTGTAAAAATTGGTAGGTCTGAAATGTCATAGTCCAAGTAATCGAGGCCAATATGTCACGTCACATCTGAATCCTTATGTCATTCTCTCTTTATTCTGCATATCCATTAACCATGGATTGGATCCATCCTTTGGCGTCATCTCTACTGGTATACAAAATTTATTCCTATTAGTTATTAGATTCATTCACATTAATTATTAATAAAAAAAAAAAAAACAGGAGTATTTCTCTATAAAGTGACCTACGTACACTATACATGCAAAAAGGTCATAGCTATTCCATCCCGTTGAAAAGAAATTCTTTTTTTTTTGTCTTCGTTGAAAAGAAACTCTCTGTAATCAGAGATTCTTGTTTTCTTAAATTAATTTTTATTAGTTAGATATTCTTACGCAAAAATTGACAAAAAGGCACTGAGGATATGTAAAGCTAACGAAGTCGCTCTCCTTTGTCTAAAGGGTAACCAAATTATAATATATATTTTTTTAAATCCAACTAATGGAAAAAAGCCATGCAAAGCAACAATCTATGATCTTCAATTCTATATACCATTTTTCAAGATTTCTTTTTGTAGATCCAAGATATAAACAATTTACTGTTGACTTTTCTTAGAACCCATAAATTTTAGGTCTCTTGTAATGTTCCGTAATTTTAGATACTAGTTGATGATACATAAAACACATTTAAAATTTTCCCCCAAAACCAGCGTTGAAATCCAGCTTGACACTCCTAACTTCTAACACCAAAACAATCACCTCTAACAAGTTATGATTTATAACATTTTCCGATTCAAATATCTTCGAGATAATATGAATCGAATTCCAAAATCCAAGAACACTAAACACTCTTTAATTATCAAAAATCAAAATAACTTGGTGATTTTGGATTTCCGTACGTTTTCCAGTGTTCGTTCATAAATCCCATATTCTTATTACAATAACAAAATGAATCATATAGAAAAATTGTCATATTGAAGAAAACTCCAAAACCCTAATAAATTAGGAAGGTGCCTCTTTTACTGATACATGCCTCTCATGACTTCTGCAAGATCCCCTTTGAATTGTCTTCAAATTTTTTCTAAGTTTTTCTTTACACTGTATATTGGCTTTGGCTTTTCATGAAAAAAGCAATAAGAATGAGACCAAAGAGAAGGCTTTGTGTCTGGTTTTACCCTTTATGTTTATTTAATTATAATAAAACCAAAAAAAAAAAAAGCCAATAGTTAGAATCGGAATGTACTGAATATGACAGCCATCCAATTTTTTCATTGTGCTTTGTTTATATATTTTTTTAAAAATTAATCAGTATTTTGATTTATGGTGGACAGGTTGGATCATTTGTTAAATTCTATCCACAAACAGACCTGGTCTTCAAATTCTGCATCCATATTTATGGTTCATATATATAGAAAGTTTTTTTGCGTGTGGGGTTAAATAAATTAATTACAAGATGAATTTTCTTGAAAATTGTAATTTAATTGAAACTAAAATCACAGTTCGACGACTCTGAGAAAAAATAGTTTCTATATCCATAAATTACTGGTGGCATCTTTTACCAAGTGAACATAAGTTTGGTAATATTATCCACTTTATTTTTGTTCTAACTCCTAAGTAATTCAACGATTGTTTGCAATTTATCATATAAAATTATGGTTTTTTTAGAAAACATCAACAAAGATGCTAGAGAGAAAAAGTAAATCACACTGATGGTCGAGAAATGATAAAAAAGGCTAAACGCTGTTAGACGCTTACTAAGCCCATTGCGAAATTTGGTCATGAAATATTTGGTATCCATTTTATTTATTGGGCCTTAATTTAAAGGCCGCCTTTACTGGATCCTTGTTTCACGAGCTAATAATTTTTGTTGTTGTCAAAGCCTCAACATTGTTTTTTTTCTTTTTTTTTTTTTTTTTTTGGTCACGTGTTTTTTTTTCTTTTTCTAAAGCCTCGAATTGTAATAATTTTTTAAAGCCTCGAATTTAATAATTCATTTTATTTATCCAACACATGATCTCTCTTGCACACACTTGACAATATATGACGTCACTATAAATCTTTCGTAATATTATCGTGTTTTTTTTTCTTTTGTCGTGGATGAGGATATTTGTCGAGTATGTGCATGAACAACGCTAAAACCACGAGTATTAAAATAACCAAAAATAAACTTTAACAAAAAGGAAAAACCCAAAAAGAAGAGAAATTGAACGATAAAGAGAGCAATGTACGTTGAATGTGTGTAATCTAGACATACTGAATGAAATTGAAATGGAGACCCATATGAATACTATTTATTCGCTATTAATAACAATAACGAGGATGAGAATATGGAAATATTATGAAATGGAGCCCATGCTTTGATGTCTCATTGTGTCCCATGTCTCCCTACGTTTATTTTCTACGAACCTTCCATTTCGTTGTAAAGGTTGTGTTCATTTTGGTCTCTCTTTTTAATTTGGTTTTAAAGTAAAAAATCTCGTTTTCAAGATATGATTTGGACCCATGCATGTTTATGCGACTATGCTTCCTACCAACAAACACAAACTAAATTGCTTCACCTTTACCACGCCCAGAATCGTTAGTGTTATTGTCCATGTGTTAATAATAGACCTATAAACCTGTATTCTCTGTAAGTTGTGTTTTGGAAAAGAGAAATTCCATTATCGATCGAGATCATTCTCATTGGAAAATATGCTGAAATTGATATAGTTGAAATCATTTTAAACTAGGGTATAATTATAATATGATGCTACAGTATAAGTGCGATTGATGTAGTTATTAATTGTAGCTAAGGTAGTGTAAGTGCTGCGTATATTTGTTGAATAGTCAATTAAAATAGCAAAATTAAATAAACTTATCATTTTTCTATCAATAGCTAACAGAATGATCAATTAGATTTTTAAACAAGTTTAAAAGTATAATTAGTAGTGATACTGGTGATACTGATAGTACAACTTAATATAATCGAATCGAATTTTGGCATATATAATATTACAAATTTGTTTTAATGAGTTTATAATATTACTTAAAGGTTACATCAGAACAAAGTCCAAACAAAACTAGCTAATCTAACTAACTAAATATAAAATAGAATTAGCGCATGGTTTGTTGAATTCATTTATTCAGTTTCTTAAAATGTGAGCTGTTTTCCTGTTAAACAGAAGTACAATTCATAGGGAATTTACTAGAAACCAAAAGAACTATACATATGACTGTAAAAAAATATTCCTACATGCACAAAGTTTTTAATAGTCTTATGTAATAGTAAACATAAAACTTTAACACAGTTGTTAATTAACAAACATCAGTATGATATTCGTGAAATAACGCCTATGTTCTATCAAATAACAAGTCATCAGTTCAGATCTAAAACATAAATCCAAACACAACAATCAATTAAGACACATCAGTATGATATTTGTCCCATCTGTTTTTTTTCTTTCTTTTTTAACTAGTTTTCCCTTCTCTCAGTGATTAATCTTGTTATGCAGATCTTACTATAGGTAGAAAGATAATTTTATCTTTATTTTCAGCTATTCGTCTTTCATGTTTTTTTTTATTGGTTAAAATTTGTCTTTTATAGTATTTCTTTTTCATGTTATATCATGCAATTTACCTAAATGTCATTCGGTTCCGAATATATATCACCCTTACGATGATTACCAACTCATTTTCTGTTTCTATTACATCTGCCTACACTCTCATTTTACAATTTGTTAGGACTTACCAATTAAAAACCGTTAATGGTTTGCATAACATTAAAGTAAAGAGTAATATTTTCTATCATATTTATCTTATCTAGGCATAAATGCACACGGCACACCTAATCAGAAAGAGAGGAAATTAAATAAGACGAGTCCACATGTATAGTAGAGTAGCGCATGAGCTTTTTAGGCTTTGACTAAAAACTTAAACCAAAACCAAAGTCCTAAAAACGGATTTGACGACAAAACCACTTAGGTAGGTGCCTACTAATCTAATAAAAGTCTAACCCCCTAAGACCTAAAGAACCTATCTATCATATCTCTCACCTATCATGTCGACACTCTTCGCAGGTCCCACACACCACCCAATGTCCTACTTCATTTACTCACCACATCTTACCCAAATTTACCTTTTTACCCACTATTGTTTTCCTTGTTCCCAATGTTTTTGTTTCTTTTTTGGCTAATTATTACTATTTCTCATTGCTTTATGGGGAAAACAACATATAGTAGTACTAATTTTCAATCTGTACCCAATAATTGCGATGAGTCGATGACGAAACTCAAAAACCAATTTAGGCCAAAACTACCATACGAATTAATATTTCGATTTAGGGTTTTTATCACTGTTGTTTGTGGACGTTTTTTACATTCTTATTAATATTTGCATGCATTTATATTTGTATATACTGTTACACGTTTTTTCCCTTGGCTAAGGGATTTTATTTCACAAATACATTTTAAATAGTTCTGACAATACCACGCTCCTCCTGCTTACTATGATTTCCGATATTAGTTAATTAGCATATTATCGGAGATAATATATAATACTATACTATTATTGTCACTGAAAACGAAACGCATCGATATCGTCTTATAGATTAGTGAAAATTCAAAAAGACAGATAATTACTTTTGAGTCGTCCAGTTATATAGTGTTCTAATACGTGAATAATTAATTAATAAAAATCTCCTAAGCCGCTAAGTGTATGGAGTATCTTATATCGAATGATTGGCGTAATTAGTGTAGTATAAATGCGATAGAAGTACGATTGTGATAAAAATTAATTAAAGCGACGCGATTAAAGTATCGAACAATAGGTTGAAATGATAGATTAAGTTTATACTGTCCACAAATTTAACAGTTAAATGGCGAAGATTGTTTTTATATGGTACACGAGTCAACAAATTTATGGGAGGCATTTAAAATGGTCAACCTCAACTATAGGGAACACATTGAACATATCAACCATTCACACTTTTATATTGAATGATATGCATTAATATCCTATGCTAATACATTCGGGATGTCTTATTTTTTTGTTTTTTTTTTTGGGCAACATTAGTAAAAAAACAATTAACATAACTAGACACTTAGGATGATGTACAGTATATCTTTTGTTTGACAGTAGTTAAAAAAAAAAGACTGAACATGAAATGCAATTTGATAAAATTTGAAGATTGCTACATATATGCGGAGTCACATAATCACCATTAAAAGACTAAATCAAATAATTGTACAGTAGTTTTGGATTACTGTTTATCACAAAAATCATATCCATTAGTACGTATTTGAACAATGTAAGATACGTTATATATATATATGTATATACAAGTGTATGTTGTAGGTATCTTATATTGTTCAAATACGTACTAATGGATATGATTTTTGAACAATGTACTATTTATTGATCCATGAAATATAGTATAGAGATAGCATTCCGTATAATTATTTATAACACTGATTATTTGTATCAACAAATTAATGTAAAATATTCGGATATACTAAGATAAAGAAAAAAGGCCTGCATCCATTTCCCAAAAATGCCTTGGTTGCATAAAAAATTGGTTCTGTTATCTGTAGTTTTCTGTTTTGTTTATTATCATCGGTTTTGTAAGCAGGGGATATTACCAGTCAGGATATTACAAAACAGTAAAAACTTTATAAACTTTGCTATGCTTATTAGAGTCTCGCTAATAACATTATAGAATCGTAAAATTGTAAAAATACAAAAAATGGAGCGTGTCAACAAAAAAATCTGATATATTCATGAGATTTGCAAAATGAAAACTAATTTGATGTTTATCATATTTTTTTTTTTTTTTTTTTTTTGAACACCCGATGTTTATCATATATTTTGCAGAAATACAAAACATCTTAACAAAGATTCCAGAACAAAAATATAAATTATGAAAACTAGCGTAATCACGTTAATCCATCAATTTCGTATATTATCAGTTAAAAGTCCCTAATTGATTGAGAATAGTCTAATACAAATAATCATTTCACAGAATTATATGGTTAGTGAGACCCCGAGAAATCGTTATTTTGCCATTGTATTTGTGTTGATATTAAACGAAAATATCAGGTAACCAAATGTCTTATTTTAACTAAGTAACTATATTTGGAGTCATAATTACTCACATAATCGATGCATGCACACCACTTGTGACTTTTTGTGAGTTAGTTTCTTTTTAGGACATTTACGCAAAGCTTTAACTAACATATACGTTTCTTGTTGGATGGTATTGGACCTATTGGTAGTAAGTAGTAACTAGTTACACTCTATCTCTCTCCATTGTTAATTACTATATTCTCTTTTCTCCATAAGCTATCGTACGTCAATATTCAGTGGGTTTTTTTATTCCCTGTTTCAAATAAATACAAAATTATAAACTATAAAGAAACTGTGAGTTGTTAAAAAATAAAACTGTGAGAAACTGATAATTAACAAAAAAATAAAAGAAACTGTAAAATGATATTGAATGGTTTTCAAGATATTCAATTGCAAAGTTTGGAAGTGAATGATATTGAATGGTTTTCAAGTTAAAATCATGAAGATGTTATGTGTATTATCATTCACATTCACATAAGTTCAAACTATATACATTAATATTATGTATTTGTTAAAAATTATGATGATACTTTTGTTATTCTGTGGGTTTACTGTTTATATTTAGATGACACATCATTCAACCACATCACAACATCTCATATGTTATCTACATAAAATTAAATTTTTAAACAACAATACATGTGCTTAAAAACAGTTGATGACAATAAGATTTTTGTAACGGTTTAAGATTTCGTATCAACGTTGGTTAAAATTTTGGTTTAACAAACCAAGCATGAGCAATGAAGAAGAAATCTTCTTTGCAAAAGAAACAAGATTTTTTCCGAGTTTGGTTATTGCCAAAGTGGTATAGCCTACATTTGATCAAAAATCATCTAAGAATTCTCAATAGTCTATAATCATATCAGAATTATCTTAAGAACAATTTTTGGTAAAGAGTATTCCGCAACTTTATTATCAAAACCGAAGGCCGTATATAGTCCGAAATACTGTAAGTTGTCACTAAATTTATGGTCGAACCTAAAATCGCTTACTAAAGCACATTAGTCCAGCAAAGTTACATCCAAACTACATTTTACTTACAGTGATTTCATATGTATCCGAACACATGCATTAATCAAACCGTTGATGTAGTATTATTCAAGACATATAGGATCAAGAATAAAATGGCCCATCCAATATAACGTAAATCCTTGGGGAGACGACCAAGAAGATGGTCCAAAAATATCATTGGAACCACGTGAATCTTGATAAATATTTGGTACTCCACTCGATACTATTATTTATTATCTGAATAGGACAATTCTATTATTTGTTTTCTAGATTAAAATCTCACTTAAAGCGTGAATATTATATATATACAGTATATATATGCATATATAGTATCTATTGCAAATCTCACTTAAAGTATACCCTTTGTTTCCTTCTGCAAATTCTGGTAAAAAGGCATTACAAATTACAACAATTACTTAAAATATATCAACGTACTTCTATTCACCGCCTCTATGAATTAATATATACGGTATTACTATTACTCATAAGTAATGTATTGCTTTATTTTCCACAATTATCTAATAACTCCAGAGGTTACAGCTAGTTTCTCCCTTTTTTTAACAACGTTACAGCTAGTTTTCCCTATATGCATATATATCACAAGAAAAGAAAATTAGTAAAAACTAAAATAAAAACCCCGATAAAGAAATCGCCTACAAATTAGGAAAAATGTCCCAATACTGCAAATAATTTACAAATAGATATCAACTTGGATATTTTCTTCAAAAAAACATCGACTATTTAATAAACGTCGATAGATAAAATTACTTTTATTAATAAGATTAAATGAAAAAAAACGAGGAACAAAATGGAAGCTAAGTTTGTACCTTTAAAGCAAAACAAAACTTTATAAACAGAGAAGAAGAATTTAAAGCAAAATTAATAATGAAAAGTACTCCACCAAAAAAAAAATAATGAAAAGCATGGATAAATACAGTATGTTGTAACATGTCCGAGATCCGGATTGTGTTTTTAGGTACACCATTCTTGTCTCCTCCCAAAGCTTCATCTCTCTATCCCAATTATTATATACATTTTCGTTTTATTTAAAAAAACAGAATATCTCTTTCAAGAAAAGAAAAAAAAAAGATAAACAAAAATAAAACTTGTGCCTCGTTCTTCTCCCTCTGTCTCTCTCTCATCTCTCTTCTGAGCTTTGCTCAAGCTTTCTTCCTTCCATGGCAACTATCTCTCAAGTCATTATCTAGCTCTTCTTTCTTTTTTTTTCTTTATTTAAAGATTACTTACTTCTTATGGATATTGGTGTTCATATTCTCGGGTCGGTTACAAGTAATGAAAACGGGTCACTGGGTCAAAAAGAAGTTAGAGGAACTAAGCAAGATAGATCCGGATTCAACGTTGAGGATTGCTTGCAACGAAGCTCGAAGCTAGCAAGAACAACAATAGAAGAAGAAGAAAACTTGTCTTCTTCTTTTGCAGCTGCTTACTGCAAAACGATGTCGTATCACCAAGGCATTCCTCTTATGAGATCCGCATCTCCTCTTTCCTCTGATTCTCGCCGGCAAGAACAAATGCTTAGCTTCTCAGATAAACCAGAAGCTCTTGATTTCAGTAAATACGTCGGTTTGGATAATAACAATAACAACAAGAGCTCTCTCTCGCCGTTTCTTCACCAGATTCCTCCACCTTCTTACTTTAGAAGCTCAGGTCTGAAAATGTCTTTTGTTTCTCTCTTTCTTTTTATTGGATTTGGTGAAATGGGTTTAATGTAAGAATCTCAAATTTTGGTTTTTAAAAAACACATCTTTATCGTGGAACGCAGGAGGATATGGTTCTGGTGGAATGATGATGAACACGAGCATGCAAGGGAACTTCACAGGTGTTAAAGGACCTTTTACATTGACTCAATGGGCTGAGTTGGAGCAACAGGCGTTGATCTATAAGTATATCACAGCCAATGTCCCTGTTCCTTCTAGTTTGCTCATCTCTATCAAGAAGTCTTTTTACCCTTATGGATCTTTGCCTCCTAGTTCTTGTAAGCTCCATCTCTTTTTTAATCAGCGTTTTATAGTTATAGATATGTTGCCATTGATGATCATGTGTTTGTCAAAGTTTGTCATTTTGATCAAGTCCTTTTGTGTTGTAGTTGCTGCTTTTAATCAATCCAAGAATCTAATTATAGCTCTTCTTTGATGTCATTTTGGTACACTAACATTGCTCTTAGGGTTATCAAGATTTGTGCTTTTAGTGATTTGTTGCCAATGGATGTCTTCTTTAATGTCATTTTGGTTGAAAAGTCTTTACAACATTGATTGCTTTTAGGGTTTTTCAAGTTTGTGTGTTTAGGGGATTTTGTTAGCATTGGTTATAATGAGTGTTTTTCCTCTGGCTTCGTGTAGTCGGATGGGGAACTTTCCATCTCGGTTTCGCAGGCGGTAACATGGATCCTGAGCCAGGGAGATGCCGTAGAACAGATGGGAAGAAATGGCGGTGCTCAAGAGACGCTGTTCCTGATCAGAAATACTGTGAAAGACACATCAACAGAGGCCGTCATCGTTCAAGAAAGCCTGTGGAAGTCCAATCTGGCCAAACCGCCGGTGCTACTGCTGCGTCCAAAGCGGTTACTACGCCGCAACAGTCTTTGGTCGCTGGTACTACTAACAGGAGCAATGCCCGTGCATCAAGTAGTAACCGCAGCCTTGCCCTTGGAGGTCAATATATCAATCCTTCTACAGATTCTCTTCCTAACAACAGGTGAAAACATATATATACACACATCTTTTGATACTTTGCATTTTCGTCGGTTCATGTTCATATCTCACTTACTGATTCTTGCAAAACAGAGTTCGAAATCCGCAAGGAGTTTCGATATATCCTTCCACCGTCAATCTACAACCCAAGGAATCTCCGCTTATTCATCAGAAACACAGAAACAACAACAATCCTTTTGAATTCGGACACATATCCTCTGATTCATTACTCAACCCGAATTCCGCAAAGACCTATGGATCATCGTACCTGGATTTTAGCAGCAACCAAGACAAGAATTCAGGGAATCACAATCAGAATCCTTGGCCTGAAGAGCTGAAATCAGATTGGACACAGCTTTCAATGTCAATTCCAATAGCATCATCATCTCCTTCCTCCACACACAACAACACTGGTCAAGACGAAACCACACTCTCGCCTCTCAGGCTATCGCGCGAGTTCGACCTTTCGATCCAAACCGGGGAAACAACACTCGAGCCTGCAGTCAAAAAGGCGAATACTTGGATACCAATCTCATGGGGAAACTCCTTAGGAGGTCCTCTAGGCGAAGTGCTAAACAGCACTACGAATAGTCCAACATTGGGATCTTCTCCTACAGGGGTTTTGCAAAAGTCCACATTTTGTTCACTCTCTAACAACAGCTCCGTGAGCAGCCCTATCGCTGAGAACAACAGAAACAATGGCGACTACTTTCATTACACAACCTGAAAACCTGAAACTAGTCTCAAGGCGGAAAAAAGAAAAGCTCTGTTTTTTTCTCTTTCTTTATGTTGTTCTCTTGTTTCTTTCTAACCTTAATAGAGGAAAATTAGAAAATCGTTCTTCTTTCAAAACTCTATTCTTTCTTTACGATTTCTGAATCTGGATTTGTTAGATAATATATATAATCACAATCTTGATTCTATTACAATCACAATCTTGTTAAGAAATATTACCTTTGATGCTGCTAGTCAGACCCATACGACCTACATTATTGCTGGGCTTTCTGATCCAAAACTTGGTTTGGGCCGCGATGGGTAATGAACTAATCATGGTTACATTCTGGACCTAACATTTTAAGAAGTATGATTATTATTATTATTATTATTATTATTATTTTTTTTTTTTGTGTGTGTGAGATAAATAGATTATTTGGGATAGTGTTTCACCGGTTTATTTGAATTGGTTTAGTACTTGAATTTGATAAATAAATATTTGCTTTAACAACATGGGCCTTATGACATGATGTCAATGCGCATAAAGACTTTCCACTAAGTAAATAATATGCATTATTGTATTAATTTTATAACTCTTTTTTAGTTATTTATCATAACACGACAGAGAGAAAAGAGATCAAAATAAAAATCTTCTTTTCTCGTTCTTCTCTTTTTTTTTTTTTTTTTTTTTTTTTTTTTTTGGATAACCCAGGTATCCCAAGCCCAATGGGCCCAGACTAGCCCACTGCGTGCGTCCCGAAGGCGACAAGAGTAGTTCCTGGAGGCCGCATAGCCCGATTTTAAATTGTCTGCGGTGGCCACTTAAGGTGTTTGCAGCCGTGGGGATTCGAACCCGGGATTATTGGGAATTTCATCCTCAGCCCGAAATTCTTCCTACCACTGGCCCACCTATGAGTGGTTTTTCGTTCTTCTCTTTAGTCACTGAGAGAAAAGAGAAAGTGGAAAGGAAAATTAGAAAACTATCATTTTCTCTTCCTAACCTTTCATTTCATTTACATAGAGAGATAGAGAGACATAGAGAGAGTTTTTTGGCTTTGATCTCTTTTTTTTTTCTTTTTTTCTGGTATTGTTCTAAAATTTTCGATATATTTTTTTTTTCTTATACAATTTGATCGACCATGGAAGATAGGTTTTGTTCATTCATGATCATTCTCCGGTTATGCAGTTCCCATTGTTGCTGTTGTTGAAGTTGTCTTAGCATCAGAATCCGACGCATCTCCGATAATCTCAGCCGGAGAATCTCTTGTTCCGTCACGAGCCGGTTATTGTCCGTATTCACTCGTTGAAGCTGGTATAAAACCAACCGGAGCCGGTTCCCGAGCTCGCGGTTTTCCAAATCGAGCCGGTTTACTTGGTCCCGTAAGTTATCAATGTGACTCTGTTTACGAATTCTCGACCGTCTCGCTGACTCCCGGTTTGATTCCATCCTCTTCCTCTTCCGCTCATCGGTCATCTCCGGTTTGCTCAATTTATTCCGGTTATGGTTCTGCTCTCCCGAACCGAAATTCGCGATGGCTGTCAATTGTTTTGGGTCGTCCGAGTCCCGTTCGTCTGCCTGAGAGCACCGTAGACCGTCTGTTCTGTCGACGTCGTCAAAATCGGGTTTTGTTTTGACGAAACCGGGACAAGATTCGTCAGAACCGGTTTTCATTTCATGATAACCAGAATTAATTCTGACGGAACCAGTGTCGGATTCACCATAACAAGGGCTTGGGACGGCCGGTTCAAGAGACAATTGGTTCACGGAAAAGAGATCAGAGCAGCCCCATTCCCAAGGAGTGAACCCGGTTTGGAAACCCGAGAATTGATTAACCAAACCCGGTTCGGAGAATGAAAAGGCCGGTACAGTGGACAACATAATTGCTTATTTTTTCTAATAAGAGAGATGAGAGAGATCAGAAGGGGAAAAGGGAAGAATTGCATTGTTGGAGGCTGATATTTATTGACAAACCAAGAAGGGTAATTTGGTCATATTTGTAAAATACGATGTATGACCGTATGTTATACCGTATAAACAGCTTTTGAGTCATGTTGCACTATGGTGGGGTTAAAAACTTGAAAATTTTATTTTGTAGAGCCAACTTTTTTAAAAGTAGGAAATATTTTGTGGGGCATCACAGCTTGTTTTGGGTCCATATAACTAAAAAATAAAATTAATAAATTTGAAATTTCAGTAACCATATGTCTCTAATAGCTTAGTGATGAAGAAAACAGTCCATAATTGAACTCTGGAATTGCTTGGTAAATGATTCAATCAAAACAAATTATTTAGATTTAAGATAGTATATACATTCTGGAAAACGTTTCACGAAGATTTGAGATCTCATTGATCACATTTCTTTTTATTTCTTTCGTATCAACATTTGTTTTTAATTGAGTTCATAGCTCACCATTACTCCAAAATATAGAATTTATATATGACTTTTTTTTTGTAAGAGAATGATCACTTCATATTTCTTCAAATCCAGTTTTATTATCATTTTAGTTAGTAATTTTTTTTAATTTGTATGTGAACATATGCTGGTTATGATATTGACAGCCACAATAGAGTCATTCTTGGTTCGTTTGTTCACTGTTTAATCATCTTTCTTAAAGAAAAAAAGAAAATTTTTCTTTATTTTATTTTTCTCAATTTCTTTTAACACGGGATGGACACACACTGGAGAGGGACTAGCTAGAATCATCATTTAATTTCAACCGGAAAAGAAGAAAGAAGAGAATCTAAAGGAACATACTTTCCAATTAACTGAACCAAACTGGTGCTTTGCATGAGAGATGAGACCAATGCTTTTTATAAAGAACCCTATAAGTTAACCTATGACCAAAAAGTAAGTATATATACTTGCTTGCTACACGGAAACATTGAATATGTCGATTTGAAGTGTATATATCAAATGTAGAGTATTTTTTAGATTAGTTTATTCAATTAATAGAATATTGAAAAATGGAGAAATGTGCAAATTCAATAATTATTATTAAATCTTGAATCAAAATAGACTATTTCGTAAATAATGGTGCGTAAAATTAAAAAAAACACTTATTTATTTTAACTACAATAGAAAATTAGTGAAAACATAGAGAATAAACTGAATTTTTCTTTTTAGGCTGCATCATTAATAGTTTTATACATATATACCGCTTTATCTTTCATTTAGAACTACCAAACTATGGAAAAATAATTAAAAGAGATGAAAAATGTGCCTAGAAATCACACAATTAGTCCAAGTACAAATTTTTAATTAAAAAATAACTAAATTGATCGCACAATATATCATAATTATATTACAATTTGGAATACCTTTAGTTTGCTTAGTTATGATCAGAAAAAAAAAAATTGCGGAGCAACGGCCAGTCGGCCACATGCATTTCATATAGAATAAATTAAGCAGAGAGGACAAAGACATATATAATTACATACTTATATACACGCAGCTTTATAATAGCCAGACTCATGTTTTGGTTCGGTCTCATGTGAAATCAAACTTTAATGTCCAGAAAAAAGCTTCACATTTTAGCTTTTTCTATGATCCCAATTTCATTGTCATTAATAAGTAAATATTCCATCGCATATATACATAGATATGCTATTATGTGGATTTGCGCATCTTAAGTCATATAGCATGTTTTTTTTTAATATACATTAAAGTTTTCGAGTGGAGGGACCTATCACTATATTGTTATTAAACACTGAAAAGGTCATATCGCAGACTGGTACGGTCGATGAGCCAGGAGCCAAGCTTGTGCCGGGTTATGGAACCAGCTTTCAACATGGCTAATGGTCAGTACGTAATCGTTTTAGAAATGAAATACTTGTTTTGTTTTAGGTTCTTACAAGTTACAACAAATTTATGTTCTAAGATAATCATTTACGGTTCTATAAATTTGCAAAAGTTTATATAGTTTGATCCTAAGTACGAAGTTCTTAAAACTCGCGCGATTCTATTTACGTATAACTTTTTTTATTTAGGTCACTCGATTTAAAAATTTGATACGATGATTATTCTATAGTGGAATTACAAAAGTCTTTATCTCAAAAAGTTTTTCACCTCATCATTAATTGTATCAAAGGCTACGGAATACAATACACAACATCATGAGAAATAAAAAAGTTTATTTTTACCAAAAAAAAAAAATAAAAAAGTTTAAGACGGAAAACACACATTTACTTGTAACTTGATGGCATAACTTTAGTTTGTATATTCGTTGAACCTTGACACGTAAATATATACTCAATTACTCAGATCATATATAATAAACTTAACTTTAAACTCTTTTTAGGTTTGCCAACATAAGTAGATTCACCTTCCTACATTTCACGTCCATTGATGGCATTTGTAATCCGATAATTTGTAATTGTCAATAAGAAACAATTTCTCTTGTATTAGTTATATAGTAATTAATAGTAAGTTATATGGCATATAATAAGTTAACAACGTTGATTTGCTCTTAATATGTTTATTTAAAAAACAATAAAAGAATTGTTCGTTTTGCAAAAAAAAAAAAAAAAAAATGTTCGTTTGCAACGAAAAATCATCCTTAAAAGACTAGCTAAAATTATTCTCTAAAATTAGAAAACCTGTAATTTGGCTGTAAAAAATTAAAGATGAAGATGATCGGAATACTTATAATAAAATTTGAATGTTATAATAAGTTTTCTCATCTGTAAGAGTGTAACTCACTATTTTACCATATCGGAATCCGGACAATGACTACGGTAGCAGCATTAATACACACATTTGTACATAGAATCTTTATATGTTTCTTGGATATAACTCAAATAAAGGTCATGCGAATCATTGAGAAGACGTTATTCTTTACCCTTATGATAATTAACGAACTTCCCTTTGCTTGAGGAAACATATTCTTTTTTTTTTTGGCAAACAGGAAACATATTCTTATGAATACATATTCTTATAATTAAAAGAATACATATTCTTAATTAAAAATTTCATACTAATTAATTCTAGTTATCATAGTCCAGATTTGGAATCATGTAAAAATTTGTTCTTTTTTTACTATCATAATCCAGATGTGGAATCATGTAAAGGAATTTTAAAAGCTCAAATTAAATACTTATTTTGTAAGATTATAGTCAATTCGGTGTGTATGCTTTTCTTATATATGCTTCGGTTTAGGTGAAATTAAATTTTGAATCTTTAACTAAAGTCGAGGAGGAAAACTTTAATAAAAAAGTCTGGGACAAATCCTCTATCTTTTTTATACAACTTTTATATTAATCGTAATTTAAATGATGCATGCATGTAAAGTTATTAATCACTATAAGAAAAAATATAGGCCATATAACGACAAATTTTGTAAATTGGTAAAAACCCTAAAAGAGTCGCTAAATCATATTTGGCAATGGATGTTAACATGCAATACTCTTTCCCTTTAAATCTTCTTTAAAAATCTGTCGTTTCTATAGAAATGGGTTGCAAATATTTGATGTTTATTGACTGATTAAAAAGAAAGAAAAACTTTACGGATTGTATCAAATAATATAGAATGTTGTTTAAGATAATTTAGTCTCCAAGTCGTCACATATCGGAGGACTTCATTGTCAATAATTTTTAATATATAACAAATCCCTTATTAGCTATTAGATATAAGTCACAAATATATTAATATAATTTTATGAAAATTGATAACATTTACTTAATCTGTTGTTGTTTTTTTTTTTTTTTTTTTTTTGGGCAAATATTTAATCTGTTGTATTCAGTTAGAATATGTTACCAATTAACAACGGAGTTGGTTTGTAGCTGTTTACAACTTATATATTAGGAATTTGATCTTTTAAAAAGTGAGAAAAAAAATAAAAGATACCACTATTTATAGTGGTTAATTCATCATTAATATGAGAGTTATGTCAATTTTAAATGCGAAAGTTTTGCCTATCTTTTTGGTTTACAAAAACAACAAATAAGAATTACATAATGAACAATTTCATGACTGAATTCAAAATAATCTTAACGAGCATTTAAATGATAATTTGCTCGGGTACTCTAACCCCTGTGAAAAGTCCACATCCACCTAAACTTTCATGTCGATTAAATTTGGCTCGATCGTTGTATGTACTCAAACTCTGCAAATCAACATTTTAGTATTTTAGCGATATATTTTTCTCTTTATAGAAAAAAAACGATATTTTCCCAAATTAATGATGAATGATTAATGTTTTATGTTTTTGTCGTCTTGCATCGTTCGCCTTAACACATTTGTGAGTGTGTGGTATATATATATATGAGTAAATGGATGTAAAGTAACGTTAGCAATCCACTAATTATGGCTTTCGAAATGTATCTTTTTGTAATCTATATGTTTGTGGTGAAGTGTTTTCGTTGAGATTTATCGGGTGGCGTCATTTGGTACGTCATTAATATATATATAGACAGTGTATGTGTATTGTATATGCGCATGCACATGTTCAAATGTTTACGTAAGGGTAGCTTAAGTTAACCAGTTTCAAAAACTAAATTAAATAAATGGATAGTGTTTGTCTCCACTATTTTTGTTAACTTTATACAAAATAATAGTTTTCTGCACATTGAGTTATTGACCAAACTAAATCTTTTTTTTCTGTTAATGACCAAACTAAATCTTTTTACAACAAATGATGGAATAAAAAAAAATAAAAAAGGATTGAATAAATATGAAAAAAAGAAAAGAAAAAGAAATGGACCAGCTGTGAAGTTCTAGTTCTTAATGGTGTTGTCTGAAGTCCATTGGGCCTTTATATTGGTATATTCGGCTCCGGCCCATAAATAAAAATCAACGTTTGGTTTTGGTTCAGTTACAAACTTCTCCGCTAACTTTACCATACGTCGTCACTCCATATTACAGTACATCTATAAATAACTTCCTACATCTCTTTTTTTTGGTAATGAAATAACTTCCTACATCTATAAACGATCTTAAAAACTTGAAATTGTTTAAAAATAAAATAAAAACAAAAACAAAAACATTATTTTTTTTTAAATAATTCACATTCTTTTTTTTGTTTCTCTTTTCAAAACAGAGCGATGAAAAGAGATATATACGTGTTACGTACTATTTTTTAAATAGATAAGAATATTGACAAAAGAAAAGATAAGAACAAAACACTCTAATTTGTTTCTTCTTAAAATAAGAACTGGATTAAGAACAGAGTTGACCAAGATTGACTATATATATAATGATGGTTTCGGCCATTGGTTTCAATATCCATAATTAATCTATAATCACAGAATGGAAAATCTCTCCACTTTGCTCACGATAGCTCTCCTCCTTTGCTCCGCCATGCTAACGTGCACCGCCCGCCCCGAACCAGCCTACTTCGCCTCCTTCACAACCTCTCCGGCGGATACACTTAGTCTGGTTTGTCATATATACGTACACACATGTTATGTAGATTCATGCGTTATTCTTTATTTTCGTTTGTAATTTATGTTTCCTTGTGTGTTTCAGGAAATGATAGAATCAAAACTACATGATGTGGCGGGAGAGAGCTGCGATAAAGAAGACGGCGAAGATTGCTTGATGAGAAGAACATTGACCGCTCATCTTGATTATATCTATACACAGAAGAATAACAATTCTTAGCTATATATGTTATCCAACATGTTGTGGAATTCTAAATTATTCTCACATGTTACATATGTGTATATAGAATCATTGATTAATTCAATTTATTCTTTTCTTTCAATGGAAATGTCAAATTATTTCCAATGTAGTATATATAGTCATTAATTAATCAATTACCTTTTAATTTAATGGAAAGTGAGAAAATGTTGAATTAACTGAACAATGTGAGATAGATTTATTTATTTTATAGATGTGTTAAACTCAGAAGACTAAAGAATGGTTTACAATAAATATGGCATAAAAACTTTAATTCTGAATTGCGAGTCTGAAAAATATATGATTTGTGAATATATGTATATATAGAATCTCTGAAACATTCCACCATTAATGCAACAAACAAGTCAAATTCATAATGTAACATGATTAATTCTTTCTGGTTTATTAAAAAAGAAGTACAAGAATGTCAAGCATTTTAATTAAAGGAAGCATTTCGCAAGAGTAAATAAAATGTTATAAGCTACCATCTGGCAAGATTTGCAGGATTTTGAAATGAGAAATCTCCCCAAGAAGATGACGGATCTAACGCAAGTGATGAAGAACTCTGGTTTGATGCATCATCCAAACTCTTGAGTGGTATAGCCTGCGCAGCCTCGTGCTCAGGTGCACCGGTTAGCCTCTGAACCAATTCTTTGAAGTTTATTTACTGGCTCGACCCTGTAGACATGGGGATGCACTGGATTCAAAGGGATGATGATGATATCATTGCAGGCCTCTTCACCGGCTTTGAAGGTTGCTTTCTGGTCGAATGGAGCGAAGTAAGGTAATTTTTCGTTTCCCTTGTCGCGTTTTCTTGAGCGTTAAGGTAACTCTTAGACATAAATTGATGTGATGTTGCTTCCCTTGTGACTTGAGATATCGCTTAAGAAACTCTTTGAATGTGAAGTTAAGTGTTCTGCTATATATATTGATGGCTACTGTGCATCATTTTCAACGCGGGTCAAGCCTTTGGTTTTTGACTCTTACTAGGGATTTGACTTTTGAGAACATTGTTTATGAGAATCAGAAGTGAAGAAAGGAAAATTTTCAACGTCTGTGTTCTAACTATTTATTGATTTTATAGTTTTTTTTTTTTTTTTTTTGGACAAACTGAGATTTTATAGTTTTCTATCTCCTGATCTTAGTAGATTCTAAGGTTAAGTAGATATTATAAATACTAAGGGCGTGAGTCATAACCCGCTGCGCGTCTAGGGTTTTATTAAGGAGAGGCACACAAGCTGTGTGTGGGCGTCGCCCTGCTAGACAGACGAGATGTGATGATCTGTAAGTTCATGATAAGACACGATATCACGATCTGTAAGTTCTGTTAGCAGTAATTCCATGTAGAAAAGATTGTACAATTGTATTTCTTATCTTGTTCTAGTGGAATGATTCTGGACTAGGTCCCGGGGATGTAGGAAGAATCGAACCCCGTTAACACATCCCGTGTGTCTTTTATTTTATGCTTGTTTACATGCTTTACACACGAATCTCTAGCCACATATATGCTTTTACATTTTGCTATTAAACATAAGCGTTACAATTAAAAACATATGCCTAATTTTTTAAAAAAAACTTCTACCACTATACGATAACGTTTACAAATATAGAAACGCTATGTAAAAACCAGAGGTAGGTCAACCATAACACAAACGAAAAAACGCTATGCTCCCTTGCTATTAAAAACTAGATTTCTTGTACTCCTTCCGTATTTTATTAATTGTCGTTTTAGAATTTTTATTTCTTTGAATTATATGTCGTTTTCAAATTTCTATGTAAAATTTATTACTTTTTAATGTTTTATGATGTTCATAAAACATTAAAAAGTAATAAATTTTGCATAAAAATTTGAAAACGACATATAATTCAAAGAAATAAAAATTCTAAAACGACAATTAACAAAATACGGAGGGAGTAGTAATTATCTCCTCAATCATCATGAAAAACACAAACGCAAGCGAAAGCGAAAGAAAAAAAGAAGAATTTCCTAATTCTTTATCCTTATTAATTGTACTTGTCGTTTAATGAATCTTGGTTCCGCCAAATTAAAGCTCACCACTCTGTAAAAACTCAAATCTTGGGGGGAATACCAACACAAACTTTGATACGTAAACTGCAAAAGGAAACATGCATGTCCACTAAAAACTTATTGATTAAAACCCTCTACCACGAGTAGAGAAATTTTTACCTCAGCAATATTAACTGCCAAAAAGACCATTGTAAGGTCAAAACACATGCTACAACGTTTACCTATATATATGCGATATGTTAAAAACTAACTTAAAATAATTTAAACATTAAATGAGAGTAGAAGACAACACACTAATTAACCATGCAGCCAGCCATTCTCAGAGTCGCGGAGTCTAGCAAGTGAAGAATGATAATACACTACAAGAAACGCGCTGTAACACGTCACTTAATTAAAGTCATATTTTGAACCGACGTTAAATCTTTTAATTAGAAGTGAATTAGCGTCGGTTTGATAACCGACATATACCAATACAACAAAAAAAGTTAAAAAAAATTGGTTGCTTTAAAAAAACAAAAAAAAAAACAAAAAGAAAAAAGGTTTGTAACAAAATGACGCCGACGAACTGAGTTTACGATTACGATTACGATTACGATTTCTGAGTTTCTCACATATCCGATCAAATTCGTTCATCAGTTCTTCTCCGATTGAAGCTCAAATCGATTTCGTTTTGTTTATTTGGATCAAATTCGTTCTTCAGTTTGTTATTTGGTCAAATAGAAGATTTCAATTTTCTCAAACTCTAAAGGTTCGTACGATTTGATTCTTAAATTTGTGTTGTGCTTATGACGAAATAGCTCGATTCTAACAATGATTTTGAATTTCGTTGAAGGATATAATGAATTCATGAAGAACTTGTGATAGGTTTGCAGGAGAGTCGTGAACTCAGATTTCTGAAAATTCTCAGATTCCATGTGATTTATATGAAAATATGGAGGTATTTTGTTTGTTTTACAATGTTTTGGTGATTATGACTTTGAAATTTATTTTAACAATTTGTTTGTTATCTCTGTAGGTGTAGATATGTCTGGAACTGATTCTCAAGTTTCACATAATGAATATTTATCAGCTCCACCTCCTCTTAGACCAGAATTAGCTAGTGGGAAATGGAGAGTTCGTGTCATAGGTATGTAACTGGTATGATGATTCTGAGAAATTAATTAGTTTTCCTAGAAAACATATATATAACATCTTCTCTGTAATTTTGTGGCTTAGATGGTGATGCAAAAATTACAGAGGAAATGATTTCAGGTAAAGAAGTGTGGGGCATGCTGAATCGACGGGTTATGGTTGATTTTAATCGAAGAGGACAGCCTATCAAAGATTCTGGAGTTTTATTTGGTTCGTGGTTAGGGTCATTAAGTAATGATCTTAATATACTACCTATTAATTACATTGATTGGAGGAAAGTTCCCAATTACAGAAAAGAGATGGCTTGGAAGGTGATTCAGGTACTTTTCTTTGTACTTTTCTTGTCTGGTAATCTTGTTTTGTTCTCAACTCTTACTTGTATTGTTCTGAAAGGAATTGTTATTATGAGAAAACACAAAGATGTTGTTACGTTAGTCTTTTCTGGCTTTGTATGCTCATTTCCAAATTCAAAATATTTTCCCATGAGATTTAAAGTCGTATATGAAAGTGAAAATGCTTATATCTTTTTGAATCTTCTTGGTGTTGACTGTTTCTATTTTTTGTGTTCATTTTAACATAAACACAGAAGTTTTGAATTGACTGTTATCAATTCATGCATATAACACAAAGTGTAATTTTTACAGGGAAGTGCAATAGGTGGGAATACAAAGTTTAACACTCATCTTCATCCATCATCTAGTATCAACAGTGACCAGGTAACAAATTATATGTCTCTTCTTCATAAAATTTAAGTATTATCTATAATTTATCTACAATTTCAGGAAAGTAGCATTCCAAGGACTGAAATTTGAACTGAACCAGAGTCATTTGATATGGATTTCACTTAGAACTGGTATGTAAACTTGTATGTTAGTCATTTGACGGTTTAGAATAATCCATGGCTTTTAGTCTCCTCTTGTCTATAGGTCCCCTCAATTAGTGTTGGAATCTGGTTTAAGAATTTCAAATTAACTTGGAAGAAACCATTGTTGTTGTTTGATGAATATTGTTTGGTTGGTTATGGAATGCAAATGTGTAGTGTTCTTGCTGTCTTTTAAGGCTAAATTGTAGTTGCTGTCTTTAAGGTCAGTTCAAATGCTTCTCAGTTTCTATTGTCATTTCATCATTTAGTTGTTGATTATGGTCACTATGTTTTTATTTCATTTCAGATTTGTTTCTCAGTCTCTTTGAGAAGAGGGTGTGTGCACAAACAAGATATTGACACAAATCATAGGTTTGAGAAGAGGGTCTCAGATTTCTTAATATTCATGTATTTTTATTTGATTTTCTAAACATCAAACAAGATATTGTTTTGTATTATTTTTTATGACAATTATGTCTTGTACTTTATATATAATATCTGATTTTACAGTGAGTTTACTGTAGTTTTAAAATTTAATTACATTTTTATTTCTTTAACTAATGTAAAATGTTAAAATGAGAAGGGTTTTTACGTTGGTTTTGTATCATAGAAAAACTGACGTTAGTGTGTAATATAAATGACGTTAAAAGCCTTCTTTCTTGTAGTGATATAATGTCATATATAAGAAAAAAGCGTAATAACGAAGAGGAATATATTTTCTACCTCGAACTTCCTCCTAAAAATAAAAAATAAAAATAAATGAAAGAAGATAAAAAATAAAAAGCCAAATTGGCTTGTCAGGCCTCCATATATATGATATGATATTATCATATAAAGTAAAAAAGTTTGAGATGGGTCGAGGAACCTTAAAGAGATGCAGTACTCCATCTTTTTTCGTCCGCCGGGGATCTTCGATATCATCACGACAAGAGGGGCATGAATGGTTGCGGTGCAGCCACTGGAGAATACAATCTCTATGAAAATTGTGGGAACAAGGCAACTCCATGACGATCTTTCTCTGACCATGATGATAACTCTTCTAGACAGATTGCACAATCGTGATCAAGTTGATAGTTATCAAACAAAGTTTCTTTAACAACTTGAACCTCGGCTTCAACGAAGATTTTAGATTTTATCAAACCTCGGCTCTTATCAAACAAGTCTTTGTAGATTTTAGGAATGATGTGTTGCTTAGTCCATTCGTTGACCTCCTTTTCCCCGCACAACAAGAGAATCACAAACGATCTGCATATTCCTTCAGTAGCAAGGTAACCGTCCGGGATCTGGGAGGAACCGAATGCTATTACTCCATCTTTCTCATTCTTTACGGGCTTTTGTTCAGCGAGAGTTTCACGGCCGCTAGGACTCCGCACAATTGTCCTCTCAATTTGTCGGATCTTTAGTGACAATCGTGAAACTTGGGAAACCATGGGGTGCTTCTTAGATTCGTAGTTTACACTCCATGACGTTGATATTCGGCCGTTTTCCGTATTCGATATCAGCTCTTCGCCAGGCTTGAGCTGTTTTGAATTGATGGCGTGCATCTTAGATTCATTGTTTACACATGTGATCATGTTCCCCATATCGTAGCCTAGTCGAACTACTTAAATTAGGGTTTTCTAACAAAGAAATTAGCAAGACGGGTTACTTGTGATATGATGTGATAATCAATGCCCGTAATCTCTTATTTATAGAGGTCCATCGGATTGTTTCCAAGTACAATTAGGAGTCAAGTTAAAATTATAAGCGAGACTAAAAATGGAAATATGGAGGATATTTATTGAAAAAAAAAAAAAAAAACTTTGTTAAGAATATGATAAAACGCTGACTGGAAAAGGAAAAATAGTTCATTGTCACAACTTGAGAGCAATTGCATTCGAAACATGAATATTTTCCAAAATAGAAAAACAGATTGACAAAAAATAACAAAGCAGAAAAGGAAAATTTATATGATAAATTAGGTCTATTTTTTGGATGATTAAAACACATACTACAATGTTAAGTTAACATGACCAAAAACACGAGTTGGGTATAGATCTAACAAAACATGAATGAAAACACTGTAAAACGGTGAAAAAAACGCTCATCAAGATCTTGATGTGGCGGGAGAGAGCTGCGATAAAGACGACGGCGAAGATTGCTTGATGAGAAGAACATTGACCGCTCATCTTGATTATATCTATACACAGAAGAATAATAACTCTTAGCTATATATGTTAATTATTCCAACATGATGTGAATTTCAAATTATTCTCACATGTTACATATGTGTGTTGTGAGTTTCAAATTATTCTCACATGTTACATATGTGTATATAGAATAATTGATTAATTCAATTTATTCTTTTCTTCCAATGGGAAGGTCAAATTATTTCCAGTGTAGTATATATAGTCATTAATCGATTACCTCTTATTTTAATGGAAAGTGTCAAATCATTCCCATATATTTCTTATGTTTATATATAAACTCAGTATAAATGGAATAAGTGAGAAAATGTTGAATTAACTGAACAATGTGAGATAGATTTATTTATTTTATAGAATCTCTGAATCATTCCATCATTATACATGATTAATTCTTTGAATTGATTAATTCTTTCTGGTTTATTAAAAAAGAAGTACAATAATGTCAAGCATTTTAAATTTTTAATCAAAGGAAGCATTTCGCAAGAGCAAAAAAAAACATGTTATATATACGCTACCATCTGGCAAGATTTGCAGGATTTTGAAATGAGAAATCTCCCCAAGAAGATGACGACGGATCTAACGCAAATGATGAAGAACTCTGCTTTGCTGCAGGATCCAAACTCTTGAGTGGTTTAGCCTGCACAGCCTCGTGCTCAGGTGCACCTGTTAGCCTCTGAACCAACTCTTTGAAGTTAACTGGCTCGACCCGGTAGACATGGGGATGCATTGGATTCAAAGGGGATGATGATGATATCATTGCAGGCCTCTTCACGGGCTTTGAAGGTTGCTTTCTGGTCGAATGGAGCGAAGTAAGGTAATTTTTCGTTTCCCTTGTCGCGTTTTCTTGAGCGTTAAGGTAACTCTGAGACATAAATTGATGTGATGTTGCTTCCCTTGTGACTTGATATATCGCTTAAGAAACTCTTTGAATGTGAAGGTTAAGTGTTCTGATATATATTGATGGATGTGTGCACCATTTTCAACGCGGGTCAAGCCTTTGGTTTTTGACTTTTGAGAACATTGTTTCTTTCTTTCTTAGTTTTGTTTATGCGAATCATAAGTGAAGGAAGGAACATTCTAAAGTCAAACTTGAGTACTTAATCCAATATCTTATTATATAAAGTTGGGTTTTCGAAGTTAGCAACTCAAGAAATCGTGACATGTGTCATATTTATCGGTTATAAATTTTAACACGTGTCAAAAAAATATTTTTTTTTAATAATTTTAAATATGTAACAAGATAATTATGAGAAAATATTAAAATTTAAATAAATATGAAAATATAATGTTAAGAAAATTATAAATAAAATAATTTTAAAAATATAAAAAGATAATGTTAAGAAATCTCATAGGGATTAATTTTTTCTACTTCATGAAAATTGGATTTTTTAAAAAAACTTTGTCGATAATTACGGGTAAATATATATATATATATATATATTTTAAATATATCGTCGAATTAATAAAAAAAACCTAAAATTTTCACCCCTACTTCATTAAAAGGGAATTTAAAATATGTCGATAATTACGCGTAAATATATGTATTTTTTTTATAATTTTAAATAATTTAAAATAAAACCTACAGTAAAAGTCTCAACCAATCAACCCCTTTATTGGATGAATAGATGAATTTCTTTTCTAATGTATAATATGTTTTACTTTTGATGTGATTATTTAGGGTTAGTGACTAATGTTTTTGTAGATTCGAGGATTTAGAGACGTTTGATATGACTACTGTGTTATAATCAAGGTTTTGATCTAAATGTAAAATTTTTGTATGCTTTTACACGTTTTGATAAATTACAAATTCTTTTGTCAACTTTTAGGAGGTTGATGCGTAAATATTGATTTCACCGGATGAAAATATAAAATTTTGAGACATGATTGATAATAGAAAAACTATATAATTAAAAATATATTAAAATAATTACTAAACAAAGAGAAAAATTAAATTAGAAAATTTATAAATATTTTATAGAATATCTAATTTTATTTTTTATACAGGTTATAAAATTTTAGTTATAAACCCGCATACGCATGTCCTAATTTTTTGTTTTTTACACGGGTTATAAAATTTTTTATTTTAAACTCGCGTATACGCGGATCCTTATCTAGTATTATTACAAAGAAAGCCGTCCACGTGACATATTGTTATTTGTAATGATGAGAATATTATTATTTATCATTAGCCTTCGGATTTGAATCTGAATCGGAATACTTGATCTATTATTTGATCTCAATTTTATAACAACTAATCTATTATTTGATTTGTGGATGTACTATGGTCAACAATAAATAAAGAAGAGGAAAACATGTGCAACCATTTAAGAAATAAGTCTCAACTTGGAGCTATATGCTCTGTTTCTATGCTCTGTTTCTGAATGAAAAGTGGACAACTTTTTCGGTTTATTGTAGACCACAGCCCAAAGGCCTCTCACTAAAATTGAAGCTACACGTACAGGCTGAAATATACTGAGGCTTATCAACCTCTTCAATACTATTTATCAAAATTACAATTATTGGGGCCCCTATCTAATATTAATAAAAAAAAAATTGTATAAACTATTAATAATTATTTTATCTTTTTTTATATGGTTTTTTGAAAAAAAAGCAAAAATTCTTCGTCTAGTTTTAACCTTTGGCAAGCAGTCATTTAACCTTTGAAAATTAAAGATGCGAATATGATTTATTAGCTCATCATCAGTACATGCAAAGATTTACGAGTTTTTTTTTTTTGTTAAAAACGACTTCAAATCTAGACTATATAGAGTATACACAAAATACATGTTCCAAACATATCTTTCAGGTTATAAGGTATCTAAGATAAACTTCAATGCTGTTACAAAATATCCATATTTTTGGACGGTAGATCGTTTATAACTTGTAAGATTCTTCAAAGACAAAGATAAAGTATAATCAGTTGAAAAAGTCACACGATAAGCCGTATATATTTTCCTCTCATTTATTGCAATTTGCCAATTATTTTTTCCTTAAATTAGTATATTTTAGTTTACCAAAAACGTGAGTCGTATTTCTAATTTCATGAGGTCACATCTCCTATTATTCGAGTTTTGAAGTCAATTGCTGACTTTACATATTACATCTCGTATTATTCGAGTTTTGAAGTCAATTGTTGACTTTACGTACTTTTAGCATATGGTATAACCGTATAAATATATAATACAATGGGTCTAGTAATTTAGGGGTTGTGATCAAAGTCTTTCTTATTTTTTATTTTTTATTTTTTTTGGTAAAATGATCAAATAGTCCACGTTTTAGAGTAGCATAAATTTATATTTTGTTATCATAATCAAAATTTATCTTTTGTTTAGTATAAATTACATCAAACTCTCAACGTCTCGTGCTATATACAAGTAATCAACAAAAAAAGAAATCGTCCTTTACCTGTTGAATACAATGAGTCAATGATGCATCTCCGTACGCAAATGCAATAAATATATATATCTGAAGTTTAATATCGTTTTCCGTATACTACATAGTTTAAATGTGTATATACATAATACATACCTATATAAATATAAAAATATGTCGGGACCCAAATATGTATGTATAAATCATCGCTAAACCTTGTTACATGTTCAGCATCTTAATTTCTCTTCTCAGTCATAAAAATAATATGAGCAAGAAAAAGGAGACCAAGCTAAGCAAGTACATGAAGGTCCCCATAAACATGGTGGTGAAAGCTAGAAACTTGTACATACGAAGCATGAATCAATTGTCTTCCCATGATCTTGGCAGCGCCATGAGTTTTGGGATACCGGTCTGCCACGCAAGCGCTCTCCCGCGAAGTTTCAGCGCTAGCCACTCACAGTATTCCGTGAGAGCCGAAGCAGATCATGTGGCTAAGCTTGTAAGAGCCGCGTCAGCTAGAAATAAGATGGTCGATTCGCAGCATGGACCACCGAAAATGCGGAAGGCTAAGAGTACGAGAAATTATGGTGGTGATCATGGCTTTGAGAGAATTGATGAGTCAAGTCCTTTGATTAGTTTTGGGAGTAATCACGAGATGCTTCAAAGGAGTAAGAGTTACAGTGTTGTCAAATATACTTAAGCTCTCCAATATAATACATTTGTTATGTATCACGGGTAGTTTGAATTTTGCGTTAGAATCTTTCGTACATATTATGTGTTATTCAGATCGTGTGGTTGGGTATCTTATGTAATTAAGAATAAACCAAATGTGAAATACTTGTTATGCATTGGTGCTTAGATTTGGTTATCAATTAATGTCTATTGTTACGTTGTAAAAGTGAAAAAGAATATGTTAATGTGATATTGTTTGTTAGATGATCAAAGTTGTTTTCATAAAAATCAAAGTCTTCTCACATATATGAAACCGTCAATATAGTAATATATAGATATACATATGATTGTGATATTATAACCAATATCTACATATCTGGATATGTACATCACCAAACACAATAATTATGAATTATAATCGTGGATATATAATTGACCACAAGAAAGCAATATAATTTAGTCGTTTATACTAATTCCGTCGTTATATCATAACTTGGATTCAAACACATTTTCATTAGTAAGTGGCTGGATAATTTGCATATATATATAATTTTTTTTTTGCAAAATATAAATTCTTTACAGAGGAAGGTTTATATTCTCAAGAGACATTTATCCAAAATTTGAGTAAACATAGAGAGGATACAAGCGGTGATAAATAATGTGTTTCAACCAAATACAAAACCGTTGGTTGTGTCATACAAATGCATTGGTACATGGGCAAAAACTCTACGACCAACTCTGTTTTCAGTAAAAAAAAAAAAAAAACTCTGTTTCAGTTTTATTTTCGTCTTTCCCATGTTCATATATATACAACACAATGTAAATGATATTCATTTTTTCCTCTTCCTTTGTGTCTACTTAATTTATCATATCATTTTCTCTAATCAAGCCTTATTATATCGAAGTATCTAAAAGTCAAACCAAATAGATCACCATGGGTCATCAGGATAATCGAACGGCAGAGGTTGAAGCGGAGAAGTCTTATTCAAATCAGAGTGAACGTATCCATACACGCGCATCACCTGATTATCAGCAAAATTAAGGGCTCTGATCATCTCATTCCAACACGTGTCACCATCGTAACTCGGATTATGGTTCCCATTACACGGTTGACATCCCGTGAAATGCGTTATAAACGCGCGTCTGCGACTCCCTCTCCCGCCAAACTCTCCTTTCAAAAACCTCTCTTCTCTATACGCACCGTATCGCTCGCTCACTTTCTCCGCGTGACGTCTACGCAACGTGGCGTCTTCTACTTCCATCTCAAGATACCGCTCCGTCACGTTAGCGAGACCTTCAACGACACTAATCCAATACCCTTGGAGATAATACTCTGCTTCCATGTACACCTTAGGGTAATACAACTCTTTATTTTTATACATCAAATAAATCAGAGCCGTCTGATCATCTGACACTGGAAACATCATATCTTTGAATATAGACCGTTCGATCGGACCCCATTTTTTGAAATCAGGACTTATAGGTCCCAAAAGCTTCCACGTGTCAATAAAATCCATTGACCATTGACAATTCCTGATTAAGATAGAGCCGGTATTTAACGCCGTCCAACTCTGTTTATCGTAGATTAAATTAGACCAACCGTGAATCACTAGATTATGGTAACGGTAACGGTGAAGCGGCGGTTTAAATTCCATGTCGGTGAAAATAGCGTCGGAGTCAACCCACCAAATCCACTCCGCCTCCGGGTGAGCAAGCATCGCCGCCTTAATCACCGGAAGTTTCGCCCAATAAGAATTCATCTTCGGATGAAGCAAAGAATTGCTGTAGAAGATGTCGTGGCCATGGATTCGAGCGTAATCGACTTTGTTTTTGAAGCATCGGAGTAGTAAATGATCTCCGATTGGGTTTTTACACGGAACCGGTTGCGAACCGGATACGATGACTATCCGGTTTTCTGAACCGGGTTTGAATGAAGGGTGTGATTCAAGCCATTGGTGCCGTTTCTCGTCCCAATTCGTAATTGATTTCTCGATCGAGTAGCTTAGATCCGGATCATCGTAGAAACTGGACTCGGGCGGGTCGAATTGCATGTCTAAACCGGAGCATTTAATTGGTTCGTTGTCGCGTCGTAAACCGGTGATAGTGGAATTGGAGGAATGTGGAAAAATTGTGAAGAAGGACCAAACGAGAGTAAGAGACATGATAGCTCCGGCGAGGAAAACAATACCGTCTGATAAACATGCGGCGGCTCTGGTCTTTGCGCCACCGTGTTGTTTTCCCATCGAAGAAGATGGACTAATCATGTGAAAAAAAAAAATCTGAAAAAGATGAGAAAAATTCAGCAAAACTCAGTTTGGTGTTGAAGTAAAGAAATGAGCTTTTCCGATTTAAGGTCCATTAGCTTAAATGTGAGGTGATTCAATCAGCTTAATTAATGGTAAGTAAAAGGAAATTAAGATAATTTAACACAAAATTTGCAAAAGTTTAATATTTTCTCCCAATGTAAATTTGATATTACTAACAATACATATATGGACAGTGTTAGACTTTGAAGTAAGGTTATGAATGACAGGATTGGATCATTATTTTTATAGAATCAAATTCAGATATTTAAAGGAAAACAACAAACTAGATTCTGAAAAAAATTTAGACTATTAAATTATTTTTCTCATAACTATGATATTAGTTCCTTTTATAATCTGTGATTTCATATATACCAATTTTACAATAAGGTAAAATTGTTTGAGAATTTCCACTGATTGAAGTTCTCTCTATATTATAGATAAAAATCTAACTAATTATTTCCCATTTTTTTTTATATTTTCTTTTTGGCAAACAACTAATTATTTCCATTTAAGTCTGAGCCATAATGTTAAAAAAATATTACAGAACTGCCATTCAAATTGTAAGTTTCGATTTCAAGAATTGCCATTCTAATAGTACATGTATGTTTGTTTTTACCCTTGCAAATTGTTGTATAATGTACTCTGTTATAATAAAACAGAGAGCTTAGAAGAGAAAAAAAACAGAGTATAGTTGAGAAGAGATGTATATGTAAAGTCCAGATATGTAGAGGCAAACAAGTAACAAAATGAATGTTTGATTCATCCGATTAGTTTTTTTTACACGGCGATGACTGTGAACCGGTTACCATCACGATCCGGTTTTCATAACCGGATTTGAATGATATGTGCAATCAAGAGCTGTGGGAGGATTCAATGCTTTGATTGAAAAATTTTGAAAAGCGAAGTATGTCAAAGTGTGCTGAGTTGGGTATGCGTAAGATGGGTTGACAAAAAAAAAAAAAGGTATGCGTAAGATGGACTTCTTTACGGGCTATGTGCAGGTCTAGGCCCATTGCAGCTAACCTTCTAATTTAGTTACAAGTGTACAGGTGAGAAAGAAAAAAAAAATCTTAATCAAGGTCAAGGATTACATAAATATCTGATGAGTTTACTACGATGTACATTACTAGTACAAATATGTTAAAAGATGTCGGACTCTTGATACAAATGATATCGAAATTCTTTTTGGATATATCACATAATTTGGCTTAAATCCACAATAAAGTTTTATTCAAATCCACTATAAAATTTTATTCCATTGACGAAATCTCCATGCTAGTCTGAAATTCCCAACTAGAGACATCATCATCGCTTTTACTTATATCTTCCAAATGTTGCTAAAATGAAGATAAAATTAGCAATAAGCAAATAATAATCAATTAAAATAGTAATGGAGTATCAAGATAGTTGTAGAATCATTTGAAACTAAAATAACATGTTTATTTTTATCATTAAAACTAATATAACATGTTACTAAACTCAACAACGTTTTCTGTAAGATGCTAGAAATTTAGTTTTAATTAAGTTACGTAAAAGTTCATTTCTAACTAGAAAGATGAATTGTTATCAATATAAATTTACCTTTCGAGATCGAACTTCAGCCAATTTCATCAGGAGTTCTCTCTCTCGAAATTTAAGTTCATCTATTGATTCACACTGATTTGGAATTTTCAAATATTTCCTTGAAAGAAGATTAAGAAAAACCAACTATGTTAAGAAAATACAAAAGTTATATTATCCATGTGTATTAAAAATAGACAATAATTATATGTATAAAATAAGATATTTACTCCAATTTTTTATCCGTGTTGGTGATTTCGACCTTGCATTGGTCGATCTCATCTTCGATATCCTGTTTAGAGAAAATTGAACGGTTAAATATATTAAAAAAAAACCATATATAAAGTAATTAAAACATTTTATAGATAAATTTTTCCAAATAATGGGAAGAAAATTTCTCTATCCACATGCCTTTGGTCGAATTTGATAACGAATCCCATCGTCAAAACTTTCTCTGCACAAAATTTAAAAATGAAAACTAAACTCGAATATACTAAGGGGCCGATTGGTTAGCACTTTTACTGCAAACTGTTATTTTTAAATAGGCTGTAAAAAATTATGCTGTGACTTTTAAATATTTATTTGAGACTGTGACTTTTAAAAAAATAAAAGTCTCTAATTTGTGGCTTTAAAAAAAAGCAACGAAACATGAAAAAAATTTAAAATTTGGGCTGTGAGTGATTTTAGGGACTTTGAGAGATTATAGGAAAGTAAAAGCGTGATTGTTTAAAATATAAACTTTTAAAACTGTAACTAATTTTAAAGTCTTTACAGTCTTTCACCAATCACCCCCTAACTTTTATAAATATTTATATATATATATATATAAATAATATAGTTAGTTACTTGTTTTTAACAAGAAAAACAATATACTTTCTTGTCATCAAATATTACAATATATATAAAGCAAACAATGGTATAATCATAGCAATTTAAACTTTTAAATGTTTAAATTTAATAACCTCAAGTTCGATTTACACCTTGATTCATCACGCCTATCCCCGATCCACCGTTTTATATACTAGATTACCAATCAAGAAAAAAAGAGTTAGATATACGATAAAAAGATACTGTCCGAAAATCACTATGTATAATATAAATCGTTAGATTATTACGATCAAGATATTTACCCATTCATCTTGGAGGCTGTAGAAGATAAGATGGACCGACATGTTACAATTTCAGGAGGTCATACATATGAATAAATAAAAATATTAAAAATCATACAAAAAAAATAAGCATGTTGTTAGATGCATTAACACAATAAATTTACCTCGGGCGTTTATAATTAGGCTGAGACACATACTTATCTATAATCTCTTCAATCCTATAATAATTAACAAAAGCGATGATGACAAAATGATTGAAAAGTAAAATGATGAAATACATAAAATACTGGAATTAGACGAAGAAGACGAAGAAGAAAATGAAAATGTATATTAGAGAATACCTTTCTTTGGCATTAAACACGAAGAGTTTACCGGAAGGAGAGAAAAATATGAGAGCAACTGGGACATCGCATAGAATACATATTTCATAAGCTTTCTTCAAAATCCCACCCTTTCTTTTGGCAAATGCAATATTTCTTTGTTGTCTATCCTCTATTTTCTTCATCTGTATTTTCACTCTCCCCATTTTGTTCTTCTTCCCTTTTACAATGTTTTTTTCTCACTTAGCTTTCAAAACTCAACATATAAGTAATATCCATTTCAGTTGCGTTTATAAGTTACTTATATATAGTTATGGAAACGCCTTTATATGTCTAGACTTGTAGATTTTCATTAAAATGTATTTAAGAATTATAATTACTTTCAATATAATATAAATTGTATTTAAACTATCAATTACAACAAAATCATTACAAGATTTATTGTTTTAATTAGTGTTTCTCTTATATATTCACCACATGTCATAAAATGATTTAGGGGGGTGATTGATTCATATATAGTTAGAGATTTTACTTGAATTAAAATAATAATAAATTGCAGATATAAAATATTTGATAATTTGATAATAGATTATATTATAAATAAGCATAAGAAATTTCATTTATTATGGCTTAGTGACCCCTTTGATCCCATATAGGAAATGTATTATCAAATCTTTATCTTCAAATTGCCAGAGGGAGGTGGACCAGGTGGTTTTGCCATTTGTCAATAGAATCTTGATGGGTTATTGTGGATATATAACTAATATTCATATATATGTATTTTTCTACATATTGACACCTAAACTTTTTAAGGAAATATGGAGATGATTGTATGTATTTATAAAATTTGAGACAATAAAATAGACGAATTTAATATATATTTTATTCAGTTTCTTGATAGTCAATTTGTCAGATAAATGTAAAATGGGTCAAGAATCCGTGAACTAACATGTTATATGAGTTAACACCAAGTAACATATATTATTAATATATGGGTTTTGGACGAAATGTTTGTACAAAAAATTTGTATTAAAATTTTGATAATAAAACCATGGAACTTTTAAAGCTAAGAAACAAAACCTGAAATATGAATGAATTTTGAGATGAATACGATATTTTATATTTTCATTTTTATTTTATTTTTAGTTTTTGTATCCATAAATTTCTTAGTTTTTATTTTTGAATCGTATTTACGAAAAAGATAAAAAAAAATCGGTTAAAATATTAAATATTTATACGTACAGACACATATTGGTCAATATCCGAAGAAAAAGTCAAAGAGTGGTCCACTTAATGTTTTTTGGAAGATAAACGGCAAAAACAGTGTCTCTCTCTCTTGTCCATAAGAAAAGCTTTCGACCACCGTTTCTTTTTTTTTTAAACGATAATGGTGGCGATGAGATCTCCGTCTTTTCTCCGTCGTGTCTTTCACCGCCGATCTTAATCCTTCCTCACTTATCTCCTTTCTTATCCACCGGAAATGTCAAGCTATTAGGTATTTGTTCTGTAAATTTGTTTTTAGGGTTTCCGATTACTTTTTGTTTTGCAATCTCGAATTGTGATCTCATCGATAATAAAGTTTCGATTTTGCGTTGTTATTTTGTGTCAATTTTTGTTTTTCCTCACTTTTTTTTTTCTCCAATTCCGATTGATGAAAATATCTGATGAAAATCGTCCGTTCTGATTGAGAATTTTGTGTCTTTTTAACATAAAAATGATGTTTTTGAGACTTTCTAGGGTTTTACTGAGAAGAAATCAAAAGGATTTTGTTATGGAGGTGAAGGAATCGAAGCTAGAAATGGATGATTCAGTTAACAAGGAGATTGGGGCAGTTCCCAAAGATATGCCTTGTACTATTAACTTTGAGGATCATAGCTTCCATAATGTTGAAGATCTCGTTGAGGATGGTTGTGGTGTTGCTGTTGGTGTTGATGATGGTTCTGTTAAAAAAGAGGTCGAAGAAGAAGAAGAAGACGATAAGGTTGATATCTTGGAATGCAATGATGACAGAGAGATTGAAGTCTCGGAATGCGATGATGGGACTGATGGATATTCGAGCTCGTTTAATGGAACGGATTCTGAACATGAGAGTGATGAAAGAGCTTTGAATGATCAAGAAGCTGATTCCATGATTTGTAATGATGCTTCTCTTCCTCTCTGGGTTAGGTAAGCTCCTTTTATCACGCTTCTTAATGTAATGAGTCTTTTATCTGAAATGGTTTCGTTTTTTCGTCACAACCAATGCTTTTAATTGAACACTATTAGTTCCATCTCTGGTGTTGCTTAATATTGAAAGGAACTGAACTTTATGAGTTACTTTACTACTAGTTAGATGCTGTCTATGAATTTATCTCCTTTTAAGGAAGTGAGGATAAGATTTGCTCTATATATTGCGAATGGTAACGGAAGTATTATTTTTTTAATTCCGTTTAGTGGCAGAAAGAGGAAGCTGACTGATCACTGGAGGAGGTTTGTACAGCCTATAATGTGGCGGTGCAAATGGATTGAACTCAAAATCAAAGAGTTTCAAAAGCAAGCTCAGAAGTACGACAAAGAAGTCGAAGAATCTTACCAAGCCAAGCAATTGGAGTTGGAAAATCTCAAATCAAAAGAACTTGGAATAAAGGCATTGCCTCCTCTTCCATGTCTTACACAGAAAACTCGACTCATGAAGAGGAGAAAGAGAAAGCGAGTTGAAGAGACCTCAGATGTTCCATCCTTTGCATCGAATCATAATCTCTTCTCTTATTACGGTATGGAATAAGTATTCAGCTCTTGTGTCGTTTTCAATGTTCATCTGCCATTAATTGTCTAATAATTCCTGTTCACTGCTTTTGATCTTTTTATAGAATGCCGGAAATCTGTTGCCGATATTGCTCTCAATGATAGCTCCCGCAACCTAGGTATGGTGTTCTGTACCTCAACTTCGATATGATCTTAATGCTTTAGAAAATTTTTATCTTACGAAATCTTTTTTGTTTGTTGTTGTCATGGGTCATCAGATAAACGGAATAAGAGCGCTAAGGATGAGACAGTTTTCTGTGAAGAGATACCACCTCTCGAGTTTAGAGAAGGAGACGCGTATTTGGAACAGCTACTTTTGAAGATTGAAGCAGCAAAGTCAGAAGCCCGTAACTTGAAGAACCGAGTAGACAAGGTGTTGAGTGAAAATCCCAGTAGGTGCTCTCCGGCTAACACAGTGAATCTGCTTGGATCTGCTGATGTATTGGCCAGCTCAGAACAACAAAAGACCCAGTTGGTTATCAAAAAGGAAGATGAGAAACCGATCATTTCTGAAGATAAACCAGCTAAATCTGCTTCAGTTTCATCTCACTGCGACACACCTGAAGACGACGATGAGACAACAGATATTTTGCTGTCTGAAATTCTGGCCTCGAAGCGAAGGGAAGGGAAAGCTATTGTTCCCGATAAGAAGAAACAGAAGACAGAGCAAGCTTCAGTTGAGGAAGGTCCATCAAGACCTGTAAGTTTCTCCAAAATTAGTTGAACTTTTGCAAAACCTAATATTGCTTCTGGTCTCATATGCCCTTTTAACGCAATGCACTAATGCAGGTAAGGAAAAGAACACCGCGCAATCGTGAGGTGATAGAAGAGACTAACCCAAAGAGACATAGAGTTTCAAGAGAGAAGCCAAAGCCTAATGCGATGATGGCTTCTAGGTTTAAGCTTCCCAACAGGAAGAGAAAGCGAGGAAAACGAAGGTCAGGCTCTACTGGCTTACGAAGAAGATCCTAAAAAAGCTTTGGAAAATTTCAAGAAACAAATCGGATCTCTTGTGTTAAAAGTAAAGTATGTTCATTCTAGCCATCCTTAAGCTCTTAAAGTACAGAGATATATATAGAGTCGCGCTGTGTTTTGATTCTTCATGTCAACAATATATTCAAACTAACATGAAGTTTATGTATTATTTGTGACTTAAAAACCATATCAGCTTTGGAACTTGGCTTCTACCTTAAAGATTTTTGTAATGTAAAACTTTTGACAGCTTCTATTCTTTATCTTACCAATCATGTTTAAAATTTTGTTTGTTTGTTCAAATAGGTTTGTTTTCCTACAAAAAGATTTTACGTAGAATCATGTCATAGTATTGCCAATTTCCGGTGATAATCTCTTGTTCGAAAATGATAAAATAGGAGAATAAAGAATGTATAGTTAAAACATTATTTCAAATACATTCTTCTTGAGAGTTTGGCAGTGACAATGGCTAAAATGGTGACGGTAGGGACGAATATAACATCAGGTATGAGTTTGATTAACTTCAACTGAGGAACATTCTCACCTGCTCTCTTAGCCGCCATAGCAGCCGGCGGAGATGCTATTCCGGCGATCATAGTGACGTCATCGAGTTTACTTGGCTTCACTCTCTTTGACATGAACTCTACGAACACTTTTTTCTTCTCTTCTTCGTCTTTCGCCTCCTTCCACCTCGTGTAACAAGCCTGTTTAGATCATACTTCAACATTGTGTTAGAATTTTAGAGAAGTTATTATAAGTTTCTTTGTGTGCAGGAAAGGACTTTGCCTTTATTTGGTCCGGTGTCGGGAAGTCGAAGTGCCTGCCCGGTAAAGCCGAATTGAAGTTGCTGCACTCAATAGATTCAAATAGTTATGTAATAATCATTTTAAAAAATTGCAATTTATAACCATTTTTCCTAAATAACCCATTGTTTTTCTGACGGCTAATCAAATGGAATGATTCAAAGGTTAAGATTTTATGACTATTCTTACTTAAAGATGTCTAAAACAGCAACGTGGAAATCGTCGAAGTTGTTGATAGCTTTTTGGGTAAATTGTTTGTAGAGTGAACCCATTACCATATTCATCATCTGTGTCGGTGGCACCCCTACGCCAAAATATTTGAAATAGATTTAGAAAAAAAGGACAAAAATTTGTTGAAATGGTCGTATTTAATATACTCTTGGTAACAAAGTCGTTAGTTATTAAGGTTAGAGAATTGCAAAACCTTTTCCGAGAAACCCCATTGAACCACCCATATTGGCTTGAATTTACTCTCTAGATTAGAAAAAAAAATCTTGTGTATACATATTTGTATTGATAAGTGGAATCAGTGACTTGGCTTGGTGGGTTTGGGTCTTTTGCAAAGCCAAGAATCTCGAAAATATCTTACACAAGACCTTGGTTTAAGTATAACTTGTGCTTTACTAAAGTTAACACAATCTTAGCCTTTGTTTTTTAGAGACGAATATTATACTGTAATTGATACTAATAAAAAACATTTTTTTTAGTTTGTATTAATTAGTTGTCAGAACTATAATAACATCTTAGTACAGTAATCTAAAATTAAGCTTTTTGTTCGGATTCCACTAAAAATTCCAACCGTTTTATTGATTTATCCCATGGCTAACTTTTAAAAATGCATATGTTTCTTTTAGCCATTTCTTCACAATTCAGTAATGTAGTTTTGATGATGAAGATGTTAGAAGAATTCATGTTGAAAGAGTGAAGAAATCTGTGAGGGAAGTAGAAAGGGATCCGATTATAGCTAGATCCGTCCTGCAGCTTGAATCTCCTCCAGTGATTTTGCCAGTCGTAAACAAAGGTAAAGGAATGGTCTTCAACTATGATGGCTCTGGGGAGTCTACAATTGAAAAAAAGAGTGTGGTGCCTGGTGAAAAACTTTTGGCTTCAACCTTCCGAGCAGATTTGGCTATGAAGAGTAGGGTGGGGAATCCTTTTCTAATTTCTGATGATGCTCCAATGGATTTTTTAGGGTTGTCTCAGCCTTCTTATGATAGTTCAACGGTTTACAGAACTGGTTTCTTTGAAACTAGTTCTACCGGGACTGGTCAAAAGAAATCTCAGGCTAGAAAAAGACCTCCAAAGAATGCTAGAAACAAGAGAGTCCCTAATGCAAAATCAGGTTCTGAGCCCATAACCTTGAAGTTTGGTTTACAGAAAGGAATTGTGGAAAAAAGGAAGTCAGTAGAGAAAGAGGTCAGTCCATCAAAAGTCGCTAAACTCAAAGCAAAAGAGGTGATCCCAAATGAGGGATCGCCCAATGTTTAATGAGCATTATGAGTTGGAATTGTCAAGGCTTGGGACGGTCTCAAGACTTGGTGATTCCTCGTCTCAAGGAAATGCGTAAAAAACATTTTCCTGAGATAATGTTCTTGATGGAGACTATGCATGGAAGAGATGTTCTTGTAGATATTCAAGAGTGGTTAGGTTATGACAGGGTATATACGGTGGAGCCAATCGGGAAATGTGGAGGGTTGGCGCTTTTTTGGAAATCGAGCATCAAGTTGGATTTCTTGTTTGTGGATAAGAATTTATTGGATGTTCAAGTACAGTTTGGAGCGTCCAATTTTTTCCTTTCTTGTGTGTATGGAGATCCTGACTATAGTAAAAGAGGTGCAGTGTGGGAAAGGATCAGTCGTTTTGGTGTTGGTAGAAGAGATAGATGGTGTATGGTGGGGGATTTCAATGCTATTTTGCATAATGGTGAGAAGATTGGAGGTCCTAGATGCAGTGATAATTTCTTCAAACCCTTCTCTGAAATGTTAGCGGCTTGTGATATGGTGGAGTTACCATGTACTGGTAATCATTTTACTTGGTCTGGTAGGAGAGGTACTCACTGGATTCAGAGTAGGTTGGACAGAGCTTTTGGTAATAAGGATTGGTTTACTCAGTTCCCAGTTTCTAATCAATCCTTCTTGGACAAGAGAGGATCGGATCATAGACCTGTCTTTATAAAGCTTATGGCATCTCAAGACTCTTATAAAGGGCAATTCAGGTTTGATAAACGATTTCTCAATAACCCTGAGGTGAAAAATGCTATTTATCAAGCGTGGAATTCGAAAAGAGATGGTTTCTTGGTGGCTCAAAGACTACGATCTTGTAGAAATGCTCTGAGCAGTTGGAAGAGAAAGAATAACTTGAACTCTCAAGATAAAATTCTATTGGCTGAAGCAGCTTTAGAGAAAATTCAGACAGAGGTGTGGCCATCCTTGAGTAAGATGCATATGTTGAAAAGAAATTTGGCCAAAGCTCACAGAGAAGAAAAGTCTTATTGGCACCAAAGGAGTAGACAGAAATGGTTAAGGTGTGGTAATAAAAATTCCAAATTCTTCCATGCCTCTGTCAAATGTGATCGGTCAAGAAAAAGAATTGAGAAGCTCATAGATATAAATGGAATTATGCAGAAATCTGAAGCTGCAAAAGGGGAAGTGGCTTCTGCATATTTTGAAAAGCTTTTCAAATCGTCTAACCCTACTAGTTTCCATGACTGGTTTCAAGGGTTTACTCCTAAGGTGACTGAAGAAATGAATGACAGGTTGATTGGAAGTGTGACGGCTGAAGAAATCAAAGAAGCGGTTTTCTCTATTAAAGCTTCTAGTGCTCCGGGAGCTGATGGGATGTCAGGACTATTTTTCCAAAGGTATTGGAATATTGTTGGCAAACAGGTGATATTAGAGGTCCAGGCTTTCTTTGAGACTGGTGTATTCCCTCCTGAGTGGAACTATACTCACTTGTGCTTGTTGCCTAAGATTCATCATCCTTCTGATATGACAGATTTGAGGCCGATTAGCTTATGCTCTGTGCTTTATAAGGTTATATCTAAGATTTTGGTGAAGAGGCTGCAACCATTACTGCCTCAAATAGTTTCTGTGAATCAATCAGCTTTTGTTTCTGAAAGATTGATTACAGATAATATATTGGTTGCTCATGAGTTGATTCATAGCCTAAAGACTCAAACTTCTGTGTCATCAGAATTTATGGCAGTTAAATCGGACATGTCAAAGGCATATGATAGAGTGGAATGGAGTTATTTGAGGTCCTTACTTGAAGCTTTGGGTTTTCATAATAGATGGATTTCATGGGTCATGACATGTGTATCTTCAGTCACTTATTCGGTTCTGATCAATGACCAGCCTTATGGGATGATAATACCACAGAGAGGAATTAGACAAGGTGATCCTCTTTCTCCATTCCTGTTTGTTCTTTGTACTGAAGGTCTCACTCATCTTTTGAATAAAGCTCAGAGGGCAGGTCTTCTTCAAGGCATTAAATTCAGTGAAGAGGGCCCTGAGATTCATCACTTACTGTTTGCAGATGATAGTCTTTTCATGTGTAAGGCGTCTAAGGCACAAAGCAAAGTTCTTCAATCTATTCTTCTTGAATATGGAGCAGCTACTGGACAGTCCATTAATCTCAGTAAGTCTTCAATATCTTTTGGGTTAAAGGTTAATCTAATCGTCAAAGCTGAGATTAAGGAGACCTTAGGCATTTTTAAAGAAGGAGGGGCTGGAACTTATTTAGGACTGCCTGAATGTTTTAGTGGATCTTAGGTGGAATTATTAGGATACATTAAAGACAGATTAAAAGCTAAACTATCAGGGTGGTCAGTCAAGTATCTCTCTCAAGGGGGTAAAGAAGTGCTGCTTAAAGCAGTAGCAATGGCAATGCCTGTTTTTGCTATGTCCTGTTTTAAGCTCCCAATCTCTACATGTGCTAATCTTGCAAGTGCAATGGCAGATTTTTGGTGGAGCTCTGGAGATCAATCTGGGAAGATTCATTGGCAAAGCTGGGAAAAACTTTGTGTGTCTAAGAAAAAAGGCGGGTTGGGTTTCAGAGATATCGAGTTGTTCAATCAAGCTCTTCTAGCAAAACAAGCTTGGAGGATTCTTCAAGACCCTGATTGCTTATTTGCTAGAGTATTGAAAAGCAGATATTTTGAAGATTCTGAATTTCTTAATGCATCTTTGGGAGCCAGACCGTCATACGGTTGGAGGAGCATCATTCATGGAAGATCTCTTTTAATTCAAGGAATCTCCAAAAAAATAGGAAATGGCAAATCAGTGATGGTGTGGACTGATCCATGGATTGAAGATGAACGTTTCAGAGCTCCTTGGAGAAAAAATTACTTCTTTGATGTGAATCTAAGGGTTTCTGGCCTTTTAGATGGGAGAAAGAGAGACTGGGACTTACAGAAGTTAGAAGATAATTTCTTTCCTGGAGACATTGTCAGAATAAAGAAAATCAGACCTGTGGTTATGCAGAATGATTTCTACATCTGGAAACACAACAAGAGTGGTGATTTTTCTGTAAAATCAGCATATTGGTTAGCTTCACTCAACAATATCAATCCAAGTATTGAGGCTGCGTCAATGTGTCCGTCTGTTAATGTGTTGAAAGAGCAAATTTGGTCGCTGCAAACAGATTCGAAGCTTAAAATTTTCCTGTGGAAAGCGCTATCAGATTGTCTTCCAGTGGCTGTGGCTTTGAATGGTAGAGGGATTAGGATAGACAAATGTTGTCAGATTTGTGGCACAGGAGAAGAGTCTATTAATCATATTCTTTTCACGTGTTCTCTTTCTAGACAAATTTGGGCTTTGTCAGGATACCCGGCTCCTATGGTTGGATTTGAAGATGGATCAATCTTCTCAAATATGCATCATCTTCTTAGGAATTATTCTAATCAGAATTGGCCTAAAGATCTAAGGATGAGCTTTCCATGGATCCTGTGGAAAATATGGATAAATAGGAACTATATTCTTTTCGAAGAGAATTTTTGTTCTGCCTTGGAATTGGTTGAGAAGATTAGGGATGATGTGAACGAATGGTTTGAGGCGCAAGAGGTTGTATCGGATGAAGAAGGAATGGCTGGAGGTAAGAATTCTTGTCATTCTGATGTGTGGAAGTCACCACAAATGAATTGGATCAAATGTAACATTGGAACTGCTTGGTCTAAAAGAAACAAGATGGCAGGTGGAGCTTGGGTGGTTAGAGATTCCAATGGGGTGGTGTTGTTACATAGTAGAAAGTCCTTTATCAACATTGGGGACAAAATGGAGGCGCAGGTGTGTGTTCTTTTTTGGGTCATTGAAAGTATGAAGAGTCACAAATTAGACAATGTCGTCTTTGCTCTTCAAGCTAACGAGTTGGTTGGTGCGGTTAGTAGGCCAAAGGCGTGGCCATCTCTTAGATATCAATCCTTAGAGATTAATGAGAGACTAAGAGTGCTTTTGAGGTGGAAAATGGTGGTGGAGACAAATCTTTCAAATAGAGGTGCTAATCTTATCGCTCAAAGTGTCACGAATGACATGAGATTTCAGTCCTATGTAGCCTTAGGTTACCCGGGTTGGCTCAGGGGTTTATTTGAAGATGAAAGAGCTAAGTGTTCTATTTGATTGCTTTGTTTTTGTTTTTGACTCATGATGTGGAGTCAATTCTTTTGTATAGGCCCTTTGATCTTTGAAGTGGCTAGAGTTTGGTGTAGTAGTTCGGAAGTTAAACTTGTTGTAACAGGTGGTGCGGTGGTTTTTTGTAACAGGATCACACCCATGTTGAAATATATTCAATCAGATGTTTAAAAAAAAAAGTTTTGATTAAAGCACAGAGAATGACTTGTTCTCTTTACCCTCCTCTCTTTTTTTTTTTCACACTTTACCCTCCTCTCTTTCGATACGTTTCCTTTAAGGTAGTGGGGGGAAAATATAATAGTCATCCACTACTAAAAATGGTAAAAGTAATATATGAAAAGACCAAAAAAAATTGAAGATGATTGAGAACATTTTAGTATGTACCGTTCACCAAATGATCATCCATTATATTTTTTTTACGAAGATGATCATTCTTGTAATTAAAAATTATTTTATGGCATATAGCTTCATCTCTCTTGAATTAAACGGTAATCTTCTATATTCCTTCTCCTCTGCTCCCTACTTTCTGCTAACCACTTTATTAGATATCTATGAAATTATTATTTTTGAAACCTAAAGACAAAAATATGAATCTAGCTATTTTGAAAGGTACAATATAAAACATTGTATTATACAATTGGATCCATACATGCCCAGTAATAAATTTTAGACAGTTCATTTATAGCAACTTGGCCACTAGAGTTAATTACATGACAGGTATCAGATATGAATCCAATTAATATTACAACTTCACCTTTAAAAAAAACCTACGATCCAACTAAGTAGCTGACACTTGATTTTCGTATAAATTACATTTCCAGTTGTAAATATTTGTTGGAAGGATTACAAACGTAAGTATTCTGTAAATTTATAATTAGTTGGTAAAATAATATGGGTATCAAAACTAACCAAGTTGTCCCTTCGGGACATCCGATAAAATTGGAACGATACAAAGAAGATTAGCATGGCCCATGCGCAAGGATGACACGCACAAATCGAGAAATGGTCCAAATTTTTTTTAAAAAAATAAATAAATAAATAAATAAAACTAACCAAGTCGTGTGTTTATACGTATATGAATATACATTCATGTTCTTTTTATTTTTTCTTAACAACGTAAGTACGTAACAATGCCTTAATGTAATTAACAAAAAAAAAAAAGCAATGCCTTAATGTAACTTTTGTTAAATTAATTAGTAGTACACGTCCACATTCATAGTATCATTCTTAATAAATGTATACTCAAAAGTAAACTTGATGACCTTGATTTGTGATTACAGAACCATATTTTTTAATAGCGACATATTTTCAAACATTATAAGATGCTTACTACCAAATTTCATTTACTACATTTTAAACATATGCCAAAATTCACAGAACTACTCCTTACTGTTTTATTTATTAATTTATTTATTTTTGATAATTACTTATTTTTATTACATATTATAAACGTCCATAATAACATATTAGTTGTAGAGGTATCTACAGTGGTATCAGTAATTGTTTATTTAAAACGTAAATATCCAGATTTTGTTCACTAACAATTTTTTTTTTTTTTTTGGGCACAGTTCACTAACAATTTAAACATCTAATACTAAAACAAATTATGGAACTGTTTTGTTTATTGTTCATAGACGTTACACAAAAACATTAATTTAAAGTAGATGTCCAAAATTCAATACTATATTATTGTGCGTTAAAATTGTATGTGTCATTTTCAATGAAACTCGGACCCATCACTAAAGACTATTGTCTAGAAAGAACAATCAATGTGTGATAACAGTATCATTATCAATCACTGACAGATATGAATTGTTTATTATTTCCATATAAATAAAAGAAACAAACTGTATAATCAATTAAATAATACTCATACCAAATTCGTAAAGAAAGAGACAATGGTAGGGTCAAAAACATAAAACTAAAAAAAAAAAAAGATAAATAATTTAGAATGCCATAACGAGAACGGCCCACGCGGTTGCAGCCGCTCCCACCGCTACATTCCGCAATACCCTTGTGTTGCTCTCTGCTCCACTCTGCATTAATTTAAAACAAAATTGAACATACAAATAAAAATATCAATATAACAAAAATTGAAATCCATACTCAATGTTTTAAATGTCTCTAAAAGTTGTTGAATTAATTTCAACATTGTTTTGTTTTTATATTAGTAATAATCAGTGAGATAATCCAACATTTTCTTGAGTTATAAAAGTTAATGTACCTGATCATCGGCGGCTGTAGAGGGACCGGGAGAAAATGCGTCGGAGTTAGGTCCGGGAGCTTCCGCCGGTGGTGCAGGTGGACCTAGAAGTTCCGGAGCCGGAGCAGGTGCGTTTTGATGCTTCTTTGACTTCTTCGTCTTCTTATGCTTGCTTGGAGCCGGAGCCGGTACATCAGCCACTGGAGCGGCTACCGGAGCTGGAGGAGTATCAGCTACTGGTGCTGGAACCGGTGGAGAGCTCACCGGAGAAGAAGCCTTTGGTGCAGGAGCCGGAGGAGAGCTTTCGGGAACAGGAGTCGGTGGCGGAGTTGAACTTACAGGAGCCAGAGATTTCGGTGACTCGACCGGTGAAGAAACCGAAGAAGCCGGAGTTTTCGCCGGAGCTGCCGTGGGAGAAGTAACGGCGGGGGATTTAGTAGGAGAAGTAACGGTGGGGGATTTAGTAGGAGAAGTAGTTGAAGCAGCAGGAGCGGCTGGAGATTTGGTTGGAGATGAGATCGGAGATTGGCCACCGACACCGGCGACGACAATGCAGATCAATGTAACCATTAGGATGAAATTGCGATCCATAATTTTATTATTTTTTTGGATCAAAAATAAAGAAACAAATCTTCAGAGAGAGTGTTTGAGTGAAGTGACTTGAAGCAAGCGTGTTGTTTGGTATAAACTGAAGTGAGTTTTTTTATATATAGGCGATGAGAAGAGATCTGGACCGTTGGATCAAATAAAAGAGGACCACAGACAGATGTAGCCGTTTGAGAACAGAGAATAATATCCTGTATCTCTATTAATGTGGGGCTCAATAGCTTTATTTTTTATTTTTTACAATAGCTCTTCTTCTTTTTTGCTTTTTTTAAAAAAAAAACTAAGAATTTTCTTGGCATTTTCTTTTGTTATGTTATGTGATATATTTATTCGCCAATGGTGGGTAGTTAATAGCATGTGTGTGTTTTTTTTTTATATTTAACTCGGTTAAACATATGATCAGATGTAAAAATCAATTTCTACTAAATCTTTACGTTATACTATAAATGTGTCGTTAGATTAATTGGATTTGAAATTGACTACCAGTGTCGCTCACACATTTATCATAGTCTAATTTTCATAATTTTATTAGATATAGTATCACGGTCTAGAAATTTCCAAGTACTATATTGTCGGCAAATTATTAGTTTAGAGAATAGCAAAATAAGGTACATTGTAATTGAGATTTTATTTTTGGGTACATTGGATTAGTATTATGTGGAGGGGATCATCAGGGGTGAAACTATTATGGTTCTTCTATGCATTACAACGTTAATAATGAAAGTGATTAAACTCGAGTTGAAAATAATAATATAATGCATAGAATCCAATAAGACAAGGAGAAAGAGGAAATGAAAACGTAACAAACAGAGTCTTTGGTCGGAAGTTAGAAGGAGAGGACAGCTGGTGCCTGGTTGATTGATTTTGTCAATTTTGGATTGGTGCCCACACGGATTTTACTTTAGTTGTTAAGACCCTAGTCTCAAGCAATTATTGGCACTTTCTTTACAATTTGTTTTAATCTGTAGTTTTTCATAATTTTACAGCTAATTTGTTGCCACCGTCACCGTCATCGTCCGGCTACTATAACCATCTCCACTAGCCCTGGGCAAAATATTCGTTAGATTCGCTTCGATTCGGTATTTGCTTTGATTCGATCCGAAAAATTAGGATATCCGTAAAATTTCGAAGCAAAGCAAATAGAAAAATATAGTATCCGTAGAAAACAAAGCAAATACAAATATTACTTTTGCCAAAGTCAGATATCCGCTCCGATCCGTATATTTATAAATATATTAGAATATATATAATTCTATATATGATATTATATTATAATATAAATATATTTGTGTATTTGTATGTTTTGGGCCTGAGTTTGCAATACTATTAGGTTTTATATCTTGAATTTTTGACAAAAAAAAAAGGTTTTATATCTTGGGCCTAACATTAGGTTTTAAGTGAAATTTATTTATTTAAAAAAAAACATGAAAAAGAAGAAACTAGAATTCTCCGTCGAGGCGTCGATTCATTTTACAAAAGTTTATCTTCTTCTTCCTAGTTATAGACTCTCCTTCTTAGGTTCTATAGGTGTAGATAAAAATGAAACTGGGTTATAAATTTCTATTTATCAAATTCTTCTTTTTTAATATTAAAGTGTAACAAATAAAGAAAAACTATATTTTTAATAAGTTATTATTATTATTGGGTTAAAATTTGATTTCTTTTATATTTTTATGTTTTTTATAATTATTTTAAAACTTTTACGAAGCAAATCGAATATCCGCAAATAATTCGAATTTTAGCAAATATCCGGAAGGTCGGATATCCGGTTACTTACGAAGCAAATACAAATCGCAAAAGTGATTATTCGGACGACACAAAGCAAATCACAAATATCATCAAAATTCAGGATATCCGCTCCGTGCCCACCCCTAATCTCCACAAATTCTCTTTCAAATTCTCCTCCGAGTCGAAATGGAATCAAGACCGTCGAGCCAATGACGAAATGTATCGCTTAGGAGCTAAGATTTTGGTTTCTTTTCTTTCTTCTCACTTTGATCCTTCTCTTCAATGACTCTAATTAGAATCATTTATTTTTAAAGTATCATCCACAACGTTTTCATATATTAATTTATATCCCGGACTAGGTAAAAAACACATGACACGTTTCGGTCTACCTATTCTTAATACTAACGTTACATTTTTTCTTTACGAGTTTTAAAATAAAAACAACGACAAGTGGAAATTTCGAGAGCGGCGCGTCGGTGGAGAAAACCCCAGCGAGTGGTCATGGTCGTTCGTTGACTTTCTTAAAGGCTTTGACAAGTGTTATAAGGATAATAAATTTGACTCGAATCCTATAAACATGATTTATTAGATTAATTCAGAACATACAACGGTTATATAATCACGGTACTAATGTAGCCAATAAGACCAATCAGAACCACTACAGTACAAGGCTCTCATGATGACTTGTGACTTCAAACGAAAGAGAGCATACTTAGATACATTAGTAAATCTGTAAAGAAAAACTGAACATGAGAGTTACATACTTTAGAAACTTCTGACAGAGCTTTTTTTTCTTTGGGTTTAGACCGAAACATATCATTAAGCCGAAGAGTTTTTCACTGAAACATAAGTTCTCTTCCTACTCATGCTTTGGTTAGCGTTCTTCACCTCTTATGAAAGATTGTGAGAGAGACAAAGAAAGATTTGAAACTCAATCGTTGTAAGAGCTAAGCGCCGCGACAACCGATCCTGTTGTCGAAAAAGCCGAGGAAATATCCGGGTGGTCTTTCCACGACGTGTTGATTTTCAGGGACGAGTATAACCACGACTTAACCGAACCAACAAAGGAACTCGGTTCAACATTAAGTATAGCTTCCCAATCGATCTGTAACCCTTTCGGGATACATTCAGTGAACTCCATATTAGCAGCAAGCAGAAGTCCGAGTAACACTACAAATCCCGTTACCGCAGTCCCGCGAGCTAAGGGCATAAAATTGTACCTGGAAAAAAACAATGCTTTCAATTTAAATACCAACAGTTTCTGAGTAATCAATCATATGTTATGTTGTCATGTCATTTACCAGTAATATGTCATGCGTAAGATAGCGTCTCTCACGGTTTCTAGAGCGTCAAGCTCGATAGAACCGTAATTCTCCCCACAATATGCATTGCATAAAGCCTGCGGATTCAGTTGGACTTTTGAGTTTTCTATTTTCTCAGAAAAAGGGAAAAAATGTTTGGCGTATGCTTAGGTCTTACCTCCCAAGCTGAGGTCATTTCTTCATCAAACTCGCTCCACCTTCCAGGTGTACATGGAGTTCGAATTGCAAAATCATACCCAAGCCTTCCCCTGGATAAAAACGAAAGAAATTTATTGAAGAAAGTGGTGTTCAGATTGGTGTGAAATTACATACGAAAGAGTAGAGTTTACGGTTTTTGAATGCAGGTGATTCGGGTTCCTTCGAGGCGTTTCCTGAAGAAATTAACAAAGAAAGAAGCAAAATCACGATAAAAGAACATGTCCAGTGAAGATAAAACTTGTGGGTTTACAGTACTAACTAACAAACCCACCCTTCGAATGCGGTACTGTCGCACCAAGTAGCCACCCAGAAATCCTCACCAACAATTTTGTGTAGCTCATCGCACGTTTGTGCACGCATGATCTGCATCTCATGGAGGAATATAGTAAGAGAACAATGACAAAACAAGAATTATTTACACAAGGAGAAAGGAAAACTGACTTCTTCTATCTTCTCATCTTTAGATAAATCAATAAATTTATCTTTCTTGCTGCGTACAGAGAGTTTTTCCTTGATGATGCTCTTTGCAAGAGTCAGGGTTCTGAAGAAACATATTATAAATTGATTAGTCCATGGAATGAGCGAAAGTTATAACTGAGTACATGTAAAATCACACATTCTATGCATACTTTACCTTTCATAATTTGGGAAATAGCGTACTACTTTAGCTTGTCCGAGTACCATTGGTGTATGAGAACCAAACCCAGAATTAAACTCTTCACTGCAATTAGAATAAACAATCTCAACCACCTAAGTAATCAAAAGAAACTAAAGTTCGGAAATTGAAGTTTTAGTTAAAAACATAGACTCAGCGGATGCTGAGACTGTTCTACAACTCATTAGATATCACCCATTTACATAGCATATGAAAATGGAACTTGTACCTTAGTTTGTTAACCCACACAACTGGGTCACAAGGCTCAGAAATTTGTCTCCATCTGACAGCAGAGGAATAAACGTCTTGCCAAGACAACATAGAGCGGCCAGATGACCGATCTTCTAGTGAGGCATATCCAGTTGAAGTTTCACTCGGACTGCTAGTACTACACCCAGCACCACCTCTATTCTGGCTAAGCATGTTGATTCTCTCTCTCCTCCGGTTTTTCTTCCCATTTTTTGCAGTGCCTTTGTTTGCATTTCTCCACTCTATGCGCCAAGCTTTTGAAACTTTTTGAGCAATCTCTATCACAGCCAATCCTGCCATGCGGTGCTGGAAAATCATGGAAACACAAATAATCAATGGAATAGCACTATAATAATTTAGCCAGGAGAGGCTAGACTTCAGGCACAAATAAAACAGTATATGCATATTCCTATATACAGGGAATATGATTAGATGCAACAGGGACCTTCTGGGGCACTCTAGAAAAGAAGAAAATAACCGAAAAATAATGTTGAAAAGGTAGATACTCCAAACATTTGCTTAAAGTCACCTGGCGTCTGTTCGGTAAGAATCCGGGGCAATCATATTGGATCCTCTTGCCTATTATATCAGCAAAACGAAGAACATTCGCCTTCTGTTTGGTTATTGCAAGATCTTGCTTTTTCAGTTTACCCTTCTTAAGGGATTCACGTAGGGGAGGTTGTCTGTAAACCTTTTCACATACATTTTTTGGGTGTAATCTTTTGCACCAGTACTCCTGAAACTCACAAGAAAAGAAAAGCCACATTCACCACATATACGAGTTGGACAAAATGAGAGTGTAATAGCACAAAGAACTCTGAGATCTGCTTTTGCATTCCACAGAACTTTAAAGCACTAGTAATCATCTCGTATCATAAAACCAACTACAGATCAATTCAGACTTGAGATTGATTGAGTTATTTGATACTTAATAGTGAAGTCACACTTAGAAGGCGTATTAGATTGTCAATTCCAGCAAATTTGAATATACCCATTTTGTTATATACATATATCAAACATCAGGTAGACTTCTTTGACACTTCGTTTTCATGGCTCATTTTTGAGCCTATGTTTATTTTACTTGGAATAACTCACTAACATAATCAGAAAGAGAGCAGACACACAAACAAAGCAAAAGTTCGATTTTGTGGCACCATCAAAAATCTCAAGAGAGAAATGTTACCTTGAACATTGGATCTATGTCACCATCAATATCAAAGCAGAAAAACTCACTACTAACTTTGGAAGCCGTGTACAAGGCAATCTCCTTCTGCGGAAGAAAAAGGGATAACTTAAGGAGTTAGCGTGAAGGAAAAGTCTATGGCTGCTAGAAATGAAACATCCAATTTTATTGGATAGAGGGAGGTTTTCATTGTTCAGTATGCCAATATAAATAAACCATTACTATCAGATAAATGATTCCATGCTTTAAGAACATAGTAATGTAATAGCCAATCATTACAGGTTACCTACAAACAACAGTGTACCAAGAAAGTAATCTTGCAAATAACATTTCAACATTGAGCTTTCAATCCAGCCAACTCTGGGTAATTAACCATGAAAACATCTTTTGAAACCTGATAAAATGCCAAGCATTGAAGAACAAATTTCTCCACTGCATCAAGCTCCACGTCCACTGTAGCATCATAATCCTTCACCTGTGAATATTTCCACGGCAAAAAATAAGTGAGAGTCTCCTTAAAAAAAATGCAGCCATAAAGCTAACAACCAAGTATTTACCGCATCTCTGTACTCTCCTACAGCATGGTAGCAGGAACCTCGTAGGTACAAGCACTCTATTGTGTTCTCAATGCTCAAGCCAACAGATAATTCTTGGATAGCCTTCCTGATAAACAAAATCATCAAAAACAACTACAGGTGAATAATAGCACTGATTCAAAGACCAGCCTTGTACATAAATCTCAAGATGATCATGACCACCAAACTTATCAGCTTCCTTTAGAACATCCTTTTGCTCAAACGCGGATATCATATTATAAATTACACACTGATATATACTTGGATCAGTCATAGACATTTTAGGTAACATGCACATCAATGAAGGCATGTTTTTTAAACAATATTCAGTTTCTAGCAATCCTAGTTTACACTAACAGTACATACCTGTGTTCGCCTAATCCATGGAACACTAATCCACGCAAGTGATAGGCCTTCCAAACCCTGGTCAAGACAGGAAAATTACAATGACTTCGATGGCAAAGCCAGAAATAAAGTGCAACTTGTGATAGTGCATCCCAAGTAAGAGCTACCTGTTGTCAACTTGTAGAACCTGCTCTATGCATTCCAAAGCCTTGCTGTGGTCGGCCAACTCTTGATAGAACTGCCAGGAAAAGCCAGGAAACAACCATCGAGTACAGTGAATAAAAAATCGGAAGAGTGTCATAGTCAATAGATTCAAGCAAGAAACTAGGATGAGCAACTAAATTAAGGGAATTTAACTTGATTTTCCAATGGCTAAACAGAATTTTCTGCCTTGAAGGAAACCAAATAATCAAGTAAAATGGTCCTCCAAAAAAATCTTAAACTATTTGTCTCCAAAACCCAAAATGTAAGTTTTCTTCATTTTGAAGTCTCACTAGCTTTACAGAAAACTAACTTCGTTAATTCACCATCATATGCCTGGAAACCCATTTAAAAGACAAAGCATAATCGTATATAATTTTAGTATTTGCATGTTACCTGGGCGAGATGAAGCCATGCTTCAAGATAATTACTATCCAGCTGGATGGACTTCAAATGCGCCTCTTCAGCTTTTGTATATTCACCAAGAGAAGCAAATGCTAGTCCCTGGAACAATCAACAAAGTTTTACTAAGAAAACATGCGCGTCCATGGTTACCTTGGCAACCAAGAATAACAACAGACAATAGTCTTACCAAATAAGTATATGCAGACTTGTTATCTTTCTCTTGCTTCAGACATATAGATAGATCTTTTACAGCAGCAGTGAAGTCCTTAGATTTGAAATTAACAATACCTGAATTGATTGCGATCGTCAGTGATACTTTATTGTTTTTCACCAAAGAAAGCAGGTATTAAGAAATGAAAACTGAAATAGGGTGCAAGATATAAAATGAAACACAGCATAGAGACACTTACCCCTTTCATGCAATACATCAGGTGAGTTTGGCTCAAAAACAAGTGCTTTAGTCAAATCTTCAACCGCCTATCACCAAAGGGTAGCTTAAAAGTGATGTACAAGAAACGTTTCTGGATTTTTTACCCATAAAAATGCAAGCACTAAACAGGCTTAAACACAGACATTGATTATAGGCTTATCCAAATGATTGGATAACAAACAGACAATATTATTTATCAATCCATAAATGTGCAGGCTGATAACTTATAAGGAGGCCCATATAATACATTCATAAGCTTTTAGCTTTGATTAAAGAACAGAAGCAGAGAAGACATAGAAGCACTAACCTCACCATATTCCCCAAGAGCAGCACGAGCCTGTCCTCTCCGCTTCCAGGCCTCACCTGCTGCTGGGTTAGATTGAATAGCCTGGCCATCATCATCATAGAAGCAGAATTAGTGAACTTGACCCACTGTGGTAACAACTCTTGTCAAATATACAAATACCTTGGTAAAATCAGCTATAGCACTTTCAAGCTCTCGTTGGAATGCATAAGCTGTTCCTCTTCCTATAAGTGCCTCAGGGTAAGTCGGTTCTTCTTTCAGCACCTACACAAAGATAAACTAAATGGTAAAATATTTTTGACGGAATCATTTTTGCCACACAACCTCCAGGAAGAAGGTAAAACAGAAAAAATAAAAAGCAAACGACACTCGCCATAGATAAAGATCACCAAAGAGGAGAACATGACAAATCACCTTATCAAAAATAGATATAGCTTTTGTATAGTTTCCTTCATTCACCTGTTGACAAAACAAGAGCTCAGTGATCAAAGTATTTGGAAGCTATACATCAACACCACTAAGATAAAACATAAAATGCCCTTTTTTTTTTTTGTGTATTGCCATACCTGTGCAATGCCTCTAGAAAGTCGAAAATCCACACTTATAGAATGGGTTTCTGATATTCTTGCTATAGTGTACTTCTTATTTATCTTGGTTTCATCGCTAACTCTGCAACGTGCCTCAGCTTTATGGCTCAATTTGCTAGTAAATCCGGACTTACTGCTTAACTTGTTTCCACTAATCGACAAATCTCCTAACCGTTCAGAAGGTTCAGCTAAATTATTATTCAAATCAGAACCATTACATGATTGATATGAACCATTGATTTGGCCGCCAGCCTTTCCATTCTCTTTTTCCTTGTACGATAATCCATTACATAAGTCAGAACTACCACCAGATTGCTTGCTTCCCTTGGATGCATCCTTTGAAAAGTTATCTATCTTTGATTTCTCTCCCAATTCCCTGGATGACTCGTGGGAGTTCCCATTGCTACGTGCTCCTGATTCAGAAAGTGCCATGCTTGATACTTTGCAGGCATTATCGCTTGTCCCAAAAACCGTATCATGGTTGTCCCGCTTGTCATTTTTTTCATCAAGCCTCTCACTAGCACATGATCCAAGAGGTGAGGCAGTGGTCTCTTGCCGGGACTCAGTCGCATGATGTTTAAAAGTGCCATCAATTTCTTGTCTTGCACCTTTCAGGAGTTCTTCTAATTCAAGTAACTGCTTCACATCTGCTGTCTGCTGCAAAGCATTCTTGTATCCTTGCTCCAAAACAAGAACAGCTTCCTGTTTTCTCCCCAAAGCCATAAGAGCACGTCCTAGATGAAAAAAAACGCTGATACACTTGAGTGCACGGACAGTATACCAATCAAAGAAAAATGTCCACTATGATTCAGTAACCTTAGGTCACAAAAACAACACTATTCGACTACCACCAAACCGGTTCTAATCTTACAAAGTCTACACCTCTTGTAAAACCAGATTCATGAAATTCGTAGCAAGACATTAAACTAAGTGTAAACATTATATATCATCATAACTAGCCAACAGTAGCATTAACTAAACCCACTAGTTATAGTTCTGAAGCAATCCGGAGAATTAGACTCCATCCCCAGAGATATTAGAATTGATACTCTGAAGCACACTACTCAAAAGCTTTGGAAGTGAACTAACCTTTGAGTGTATAAGCTTGAATGGCACAAGGTTCAAGCTGAAGTGCCTTGTCACAGTCCTTAATCACATGCTTGTGAAGCTCCAATTGATTATAACAAAAAGCTCTATTGCTGAAATTAAAAGATTCCCAATCAAAAATTAACGAATTAAAAGAGTCGGAATCAATGACACCGATCCGTAGAAATTGATGAGAGAAGAAAGATCGCAGACGAACCAGATATCCAAAATTGAACACTGCTTAGCAAGAAGCGAATCGAGAACTCGGATCGCTTTAGACCAGTTCCGTGAACTGCAGTGTTTGGCTAACTCGACTCGTTCCGATGTCGCCGTCTCCATTTCGCCGTCAATCGCCTGTTTGATCTTTCTCTATTTTATTATCCCTTCGTGTCTGAGGGGAACGATGGGTTGAGGGGTAAAACGGGAAATTACAGTGGAGAATATGGCAAATAGAGAAGACTTTGACGGAGAGCGAAACGGGGAAGAAAGTAAAAAGGCAACGGCGGAAGAGAGAGAAAGTAAATAAAAGTAACGGAGGCAAGAGAGAGAAGAGACGACGAGTGGTGGTGGTAACCTGTTGTGGTGGTGCTGCTGTAATAAGTGGTGGTAATCAAATTTTGTGTCAGGAGTGGCACACGTGTGAAGTTTCTTGTCACGTGACTTTTCCTTAAAAGTTTTTGTTTATATATGGGCCAGCCCACTTATCATTACTACAATGGGCTAGCTCAGTAAATTGTACGAAGCTGACAACCGAAATTAAATTGGACCCTAACTCTAGACCAATCGATTATATATGATTTTGATTTTTTTGTTAATCGGTTTGGAATCTAGGCTATCGTAACGTTGTTTTCGAAGGTGACAAATAATTCATCAAAATCTTGACACACACATCATGGATTCATGGTGTTGGCTTAATACAATAACACTTGAAATAATTCCCTATGGACCATGACATACGAAAATCGCTATTACATCGACATTATATGAGCACAACAATAATGAGGTCGAGCAAAGCTGGACAAAAGACCGAGACTTTTCGTTAACAAAGATAAGAACAACGATCATATATATTCAGTACAAACGAAATAAAACCAAACGACAACGAAACGATGTTCTCAATAGACGACATATCACATCAGAACTCAGAAGTTTTTTTTTTTTTTTTAACATCGTTAATTAATTAAAATTAATTAATAATTAAATTTCACAGAGCAATGTCATTGCGGATGTGACGGAGGACAACGGGAATAACAGAGTCCGGCGAGCTAAGCTGAGGAAGATGACCATCGGAAGGAATAACCTCGACGACGGATTCAGAGCCAAGATTGGCGTGAAGGTACTCGGAGACAGCGACTGGTACGGCTAAGTCCTTAATACTTTGGAGGATGTGACAAGGAACAGAGACAAAAGGTAAGATCTGTCTCATGTCGCTTTGGAAAATGGTCTGACCAAGGGAGAGAGCTATGTCGGGACGCATGTTGAAGAGTGTTCTGCTGAATTCTTGAACGGCGATTGAGTCTAAGTCGCCGCCGACGGCGAGTGGAGCGAAACCTAAGCACCAAGCTTTGTAATTGCTTCGCATCGCTTCGAAGAGTTGGTTTAAGTCGTCTTGCTCGAATCCACCTTGGTAATCAGCATCGTTCACGTATCTAATAAACTCACGAAAATTCATATAAAGTTGAGTAAATTAACAAAATCAGAAGATTAGAATAACTTACAAAACACATTAAACCAATATCAAATTAAAGATTTTAATATTGAAATTAAATTTTAAACTCTTAGTGAATCGGATAATTCAGAAAGATGAAACTGAATCAGATTAGAATAAGCAAAAACCCATTGAAAAAGAAATCTTAACAGAGAAGTAGAGATGTTTTCTGTAAATTTCTGGAATTCAGGATTAATTTATATTCAAAAAAATCTAAATTTTATTGATCTTTTTGTGAAATCGGATAATTCAGACAAGAGAAGGAATAAAAGAGGCATTTTTTTCGGAAATATGTCAAAATGAGATTAAAATAAACATATGTTCAAGCCAAATATCTCAATAAACCGAGTTTTTTTTTAATATACCTTGGGGAAGCAGAAATCATGACGATTTTGGAGAAAAGATCAGGTCGGTTAAGAGAAGCCAAGACACCAACCATGGCGGAAACAGAGTGACCAACAAAGATACAAGACTCAACCTGAAGATCTTCTAAGATTGCAATCAAATCAAAGGCGAAACCTTCGAGAGTTGAGTAACGATCGAAGTCGAAATAGTCAGGGTTGGTCGTACCGGCTCCCATGTTGTCGTAGAGCACGATGCGGTAATCATCAACAAGATGTGGTACCAAGTGTTTCCACACTGACTGGTCCGTGCCGAACCCATGACCTAACACGATCGTTGCTTGATTTCCTGAACCAATCACCTTCACGTTGTGAGCTTCTTCTACCACACCCATCTCTCTCTCTCTCTCTCTAAAGATTCTTCTCTCGTTTTTCTTCTTGTTGTGATAATTTTGTTGTTTGGTATTTTTAATAAAAATCTCTTCCTCTTCTTATTATTATTTTTATTTTCTGAAGAGGTACTAAACTACTAATAAATTCTGGGGTATTTTTTTTCTTTGAAATATGGCGATTTTATATAGTTGGGAAAAAAAGAAAGTGACTGGAAACAATGTCAAACAATTTTGGACTCAAGCCCAAAATATTTTGGAAATTTGAATTGGAGTACATGAGAGGTGGAACAGTTTTTGGTTCCAGGTGGGGCAGAGTAATTAATGTCTTCTATGCATGATTATTTTTACAGGTAACAAATTACATGCATTTATCGAGTTTCGATGATTCAATGTACTCCCTCTGTTCCATTATATTAGATGTTTTGGCTAAAAGCACAAAGATTAAGAAATAATAAATGTTTTCTAATTTATGAAAATTCAACCAATAAACAAAAAAATTAAGATTAAGAAATAATAAATGTTTTCTCATTTATGAAGATTCAACCAATAAACAAAAAGACTGCATAATTTAAATTATTATAAATTATTATTTTAATATAAAATATGCATAGAAACTTGAAAACATCTTATAAATTGAAACAACTAAAATAACCTTAAACCTCTTATAATTTGGAACAGAGGGAGTATAGTTTTTAAATTTCAGTAAAAATATGATATATTTTATCATATTTAACCACATTTGGCATATATACAGGATTACAGCTTGCAATCAATGTATGTATCATCTGAAAACCACATATTTTTGTTTTTATCATTTTTTTTTTTTTTTGGACAAACTGTTTTTATCATATTTAACCACATTTGTTAAGGTTTAAATTTGGCATATATACAGGATTACAGCTTGCAATCAATGTATGTATCATCTGAAAACCACATACTTTTGGTTTTTATCATATTTAACCACATTTGTTAAGGTTTAAATTTGGTTATACAGGATTACAGCTTGCAATCAATGTATCATGTAAAAACCACATATTTTTGATTTCTCTGCTTAAAAGTTAAAACTATCTATAAAAGACATTAATTATTCATGGAAGGCTATGGTGAGCATACGACCACGTAACACATCCTCTTCCATATCATTTAAGTTGTCTATATCTGTAAAACGACAAAGCCCATAAAAAGTTTTAGGCCCAGTTAGGTTAATAATTATTAGACTTCACGTTTCTCTTCCTTAAGACCGTTTTTATTGTTGACTTAAAACTCGTGATGACGTGGCGGGAAACAGAGAAACCCACGTGTCATCGGCGTGCCGTTATCCTTCACCCTTCCGGCCTCCGTTCCCACCTGTGTAATCAGAGATGACGATTCTCGCTGGATTGATACGACGGCGTTTTGGTAGATCGGTTCCGATTCAACTGAATTACGGATGCGCACCGTCGCGTTTTCTCTTCATTCCGAGTCAAGGAAGTACTCGCCGGTTGTTGAGTGGCGAAGCTGAGCCGAATCGGAATGAGTTTCCGGTGGAGAACGCGTACGATATCTTGAATGTCTCCGAAACCAGTTCAATCGCAGATATCAAAGCATCATTTCGCAGACTCGCCAAGGAGACTCATCCGGACCTGGTCGAGTCAAAGAAGGATCCATCTAATTCGATACGTTTCGTTCAGATTCTCGCTGCTTATGAGGTACAGTGAACAAAGCTTCAATCTCTTTTTGTGATTACGAGGCTCAGATTCTATGATTCAGGATTTTGTGATAGTTATAGCTTTAGTGAAGGGTCTGATGAATGATATGATTTGTGGTGATGATGCAGATTCTTTCGGATTCTGAAAAGAGAGCACACTATGATAGATATCTACTCTCCAGGAGAATGGTAATGACGAAACATTCTAGACAAGGGGGGTATGTGCTTCACAAGTATAAAACACGATTGACATTGAGTCAAGAGATGGAAGTGGTTGAATGGCTAAAGTGGTATAGAGAAGCAATACATGACATAGTGTTGGAGAAGAGAGTAGCAAATGGTACAGGCTACTTGGATGAACTGGAAGAAGATTTTTATTCAGCTGTCCGAGCGGCATACTTTGGGCCTGATGTTGAATCTTTGGAGCTTCTTCCTGATTGTTTTGAAGCTGAGGAAAGGTCTGTGTATGACACACGAGAGGTTTTGCATTTGGTATCAGGACGGGATCTTTTTGGCATGGTTTGCTTGGTAGATAACTTTCTGGAGCTTTCTTCTGCTTGCTCCAAGAAATTGGCTTTGTCTTCATTTATGGATTCGGATTTGGGTCAAGCAGTTGAGAAAGGTAACTATGACACGATATCTGATGAAATAATTGGTCTTCAGATATCTCATATACAATCCTCAAGAAGTAAAAACCATGTTTCGGATGCATATAAAGATATTCAGCTGCATGTATCTGGAAGAGTTGTTGCTACAGCCATTAGGGTTCCCCCAAAAGGGTATAATCAAAAGAAACAAATTGAGGGTGATCACGATCTCATACACGTTTTCCTCAATTCAGATGATGGATCCAATCATGGCTCTAAATCATCTCTGGGAAATGAAAGTGGAGCTAGACTTCTTGTTGGAACTATAAGTGGTCTTAGGACAAGCCCAGATGAAGGTTCATGTTATGTCTATGACGGGAATGGTGCTAAGACTCATGTGATAATGAAACATAGGACATTTCTGGTTTGTGACTCATATGATCTAGCATTTTCTTTATTTACTTTTCGTCAATTACAACATGTACTTTTTTCGGGGCATTGTTCTATGATAGATATAAAGATTAGCTATGTTAGTCATTTGATGGAAACAAGCATGCATGAGAATTCCTCATCCACACTCTACAGGTGAGACATTTGCACTGGTACAGGATTGGGGAAAAGGTTTCCATTTGCGAGTGTAGATGCAGTAGAGCGAAATTACCACCAAGCAAGTAAGCCAAATATTCTCTTTGATTGGACAGCCTTGTCACTGTTTTATCCAAAATTCTGTCTATAGAAAGTTGTATTGGTCCCATCTGTAGTTGCTTTTGTCAAAATGGTGAAGTAGTCAGTGATCTTACTATTGAAGATGTTATGAACTTGTGACACTGATCTCTAACGTAACCTTATCCTTCTTACCTCAGTGACATGAAATGATAATTGCATGGATGTGAAAACAGGTTTTGGTTGTTTGAGCCTCGTTGTTGTTTGCATGATGTCGGAGGATGGTATATTGAAACTTATGGGAAAGATAAAAAGAGTCGGACGGTTCTGGCACAAAGATATTGGGATGGACTGGAAGAGGGGAGTACACTGGATGGGTAAGCTTATTATATATGTGAAGAAAAAACAACTCAAGATATTCTGCTGGCTATAGCTTAAAGGAGGAGTGCTACAGTTTGTTCGATAGAAATCACTTCCGATCAGGATATTTTTGCCAGTATCTGCATTGACCACATTGTTCCTCGGTCATATCTCTGTATTAGTTGTTGTTTGTAAAGTAATCTGACTTATTTATGATTTTTTGCCTTCTACAGGAGACTGCACCCTGGTATCTACTTGCTTACACTAGCATATCGAACTCTTGATCTTGAAGATGAAAAGAGAAGGAAACGGCCACTGTTGGAGCTCATCGATGCACAGCTATCTAAAACGTTGGATTGGTGTAAAGACTTGGTTAGAAAAAAGAGCCTTAGAACTTAACCACTTTCCGAGTGAATGTCCAGAGATGATTTGGATTTACAATTTTCACATGGATACAAGCACTTCGATGCATGGATAAAGGCTTCTACAAAAGCATCTGCAGGATCTGTAAATCTCAAGTGGGTTCTCTTTCCCGCCAACTAAGTCAAGTTTACACCAAATATTGAGTGTTTATTAATGGGTTAAGGGGATCTTAGAGGGTGTCTCAGATCAGAAGGAGGTTTTCCGGAAAACACAGAATGGGTGAGACCAGAAGAAAATGACGTCTCAAAAGAAACAGTGGTTTGTATTCTTTGTGTTGGGGAATGAATCATGTATATATTTTTTTTTTTTTTGACATTGACATAGAATCATGTGTACTTGAAAGAACTTGGTTTCAAAGTGACTCATTAGACTTGTACTTAAAATTATATCTAATGCAACTGGACTTGGTTCTTCAGCTTCTTTGTCTTCTTAAAGGGGTCCCAACTCCGAAGCAGATTCAGTTCCGGTCAACAAAGCTTTGGCCGGAGGGATCATGGCGACAGCGAAGCGTTCATCCTTGGAGTATTTCTTTCGTAAGGCTCCCTTACTACTCTCAATCCCTTGTTGTTGCTGCTTCCATTGCTGATACGCCAACAGCTTTGCACAGTCCCTGATTCATACAAAAGAATCAATATCCCAACCGCAAATACAAAACCCATATGATGAAAATGAAAGAAAGGAAAAAGATTTTTACATGAGCTGAGTCTCGGAATAGCCAGTGTGATGCTTAAGAGTGTTTGTCCAAATGGGAACTTGATGAAGAGCAGATCTTGCTGCGTAGATTGCAGAAGCAGCTACCATGGATGGACTGAACATTATCATTGTATCGTAATGCATTACGCCTAACTCCGCCAAATAGTGCACCATATTCTCCATCTGAAGACCAAAAAAAGCAATTAAATTGTTAAACTGTATAATGTAATGTAAAACCATGAAAGAAACTGAAAAAACAAAGAAGCTCTTTTACTTGTTGGTCTGCAATGGAAGCTTTGATGAAACGAGCGAGGAAGACATAATGGGTCGGAACTGTCAAATACCACTCGAGTGAAGACAGTATTGTCTTTTCCATCATCAGAATCTGTTTGTGACTGTATGCATGGTCTGCAATATCAACTAGATCCTCCACCTGCAAAAGAATTATGTTTCGATTCAGCTGAAGAGAAGAAGAATCAAAGTCAAATCAAATTGTTCAAAAGTTCTTTTTGTTTATCACCTGTGGTGGCCAGATTTCTTCGTATTTGGATGACATTAGAAGAGCACTGACACCAACCAGCTGCAATTCTTTTCTAGGTACTGGCTTAACCGATAAGAACCGATCCAAAATGTTAACAGTGAGGTAAAATGTTTCCGGGTTTAGCCCGAATCGGACATGAACATCTATCAACCACTCTACCAGAATCAACCTCATCTTTTCATTTATCTCAGGCTGCGATCCCATGTAATCGCGTGGTCGCCATTCACTCTGCCAATCCAAATGATAACTTAAATCATTTATACAAGTTCATAACACAATGTTGCAAGAAAAGATTCATGAACAGTATACTAACCTCAACAGACTTGTAAAAACTGTAGATATCTTCCACATATTCCACAGCTGCAAGGTCATTCTCAACATCAGCAGAATCGATATCAACAATCTTTTCTTTCAGCTTCTTCTCGAACCCACAAGCAGCCTGAAAATCAAAAGAAGAAAATTCAGAACAGAACAAACATTAACTCACTTCACATCATGAATCATCCATCACGAGAAGTTACCTTGCTTCTAGCGGTAAGAACAGATGTGTAAGTAGTTGCTTTCTCCTTAGTGGCCTTTTCTTCATCACTGTCTGAACTTAACTCAATCACTTCTATAGCCTTTGATTTCCCAGTTACTTTATTTGGCTTTGGTACTGCGTTTCTCCTGACTACAGGTTTCTGCAGATCATAACAATATATGTATTGACATGAGCTAATCAAATCTAACGAAGAAACCTAATTGTTCATGAAAATAGAGGGGAAAGGAACAAACTTTGAGACTTTCCTCCACAAGGATGGGATTTTGAGAGCGTGTACGAGGACGACGATTGATCTTTGCCGGATCGTTCTTTGGGTAATTTCCTCGAACAACATTACCTATATCACCAAGAACTTGACGGTTTCTTCCTTTCGCTACGTTTTTGCCATCTTCCACAACAACATCACCTTCGACACAACAAAACAACACCAAGTTTACTATTTTAGATTCAATTTTCACACAATCACACATATCAGAATTTAAGAATATTCAAGTCAAAGCCACGAAATTTTATAGTTGATTCGGAACAGTTTCGTTTAATTGATGTTCGTAGATATAACAAGAAACTCAAAGAAGAGAGAGTTTAACCCAAAAAAACGAACAAAACCAAGATTATAGCGGAAACCAAAAAAATCGAAGATCACAAAACCAAATTAAACCCTAAAACGAAGAAATCAAAGATCTTTCTCGTACCCATGTTTTGTTGAGGAACAATCGATCGAGACGTCATCATCTTTGTTCTTCTTTCTCTCCTTTCTTTGTCTTTTTTTTTTTTTTCTCTCACACTTAACTAAGCAGTGGGGGCGCTTCTTCTAAAACGAGGCTTCTTGAGGAAGATAAGCGTTTTATTAAAAAAAAATAAAAAATAATAACGGTCTGATTTCTTTTTGATTTGGACCTGTGCGATGGAATATTCATGTAATGGTGAAAAATGAGTGTTTGAAATTTATCTGACCGTTAGGGAGAGATCTTTTAAGGTTAACTGAACTTCAATTTGCCTGAGATATAATAGAAGAAAGCCCACTAGCCCTAACGGTCAAATTGAGATGAAAGATCAAAAGCCCACTAGCCCATTAAGCTTAATCAAAAATACAAAATTTCATGGTTTATTAGTATAAAATTAAAGTCGCAACAAAGGTCAAATTGCGTTTTTTTTTTTGGTCATCTCTTAGGATGGGAGATGAAAGATGAAAGATGGCTCGCGAAAAAAAGAAACTTGAGAAACAGACACCAAAGGGAATGAAGTTTTAACTTTTAACTACAGAAATCAAATACAGTAGCAAACTAAAATACATGACGACAAAAAGAGAGAGACGAAGATTTTGTTTTCAGACAGCTTTAGGTTGAATCTGTTCGAAATCGAAAACCTCAAACATGAGCCGCCGAACATCGGGTTTTCCATAGATGGTGTAGGCAAGGCCGTGAATGGCTTGTTGAACAGCGGTTGTCGCCGGATTCCTAAGTCTCCGGTTATGTTCATACCGATCATGTACCTCCTCCGAGTATATTATAAAGTTGTGAAGACGTTTTTCTCTAAGATACCGCCCGCAGAATTTGTTCATTAATAGACGCCGGTGCTTCTCTTGCAACCACTTCCCCGGTGCATCCAAGTGCTTCATTAACAAACGTTCTGCCATTGCAATGTCCTGCATGATCCCGAGGTGAAAATTTGGGTTAACAAAAATAACACTTCTTTTGATCTTTGAAGATGAGAGATCGTTATTCTCACCTGTATCTTCTGTCCTACGTATTCCAGCCGCTCAAAACAAAACCGTGGGTGTTCAAACTTATGCTTTGAAGGATGCAAGAAGCAGAGCTGTGTGATTTCAGGGAAATGAAAGAAGGTTAGAGAAGGAAAGTAACATAGTGCATGGCAAAGCCAGGAGTAACAGCTTTTGTACCTGTAAACCGAGTCCAAGTTCGATGTTTCTTGCTTCGGTTATCTCCTTGATTCTATCATTCATCGGTAAAGGGTATCCAAGGGTCTGCATAACTTTGGGTTTGCTGTCAAAATCCCATATGTTCCCTCTGAAACGATGCATTCCCGGAGGAACACAAGCTCTGAACAACCTCGGGTGTGCGAACAAAGCATCTTCCGGGGGCTGAAGAAACATAAAACAAAATAAAGGAATCACTTTTCTTCGATAAACCAAAGAACTTAACTATGATCTTGTAGCTTATGCGGTTTTTATTACCTTGTAAGTGGCAATATCTTGCCATCCTAGCTTTTTGCCTTCAAATTCAACAGAAACATAATCTACATCCTCGAGCTGTCTCCTGCTTCGAGGCTGACATTCGTCAGCATCTGGGTCCATCCCAAACACCTCAAAAAGAACACGATAGACTTCCGGCATCCCATAGCATAGATAGATGGCACCAAACAAAGCCCAGAACACAGATCTGGCCAGAACAAAAACAAATTAACATGAATAAGTACATATCACTTATGAGATATTAGGATGCACTCACTCCGTCACTCGTAGAGGTTTCAGTCATTTAATTCAATCAAATGGAAAGTCCGACCTAGATAATTAGCACCAGCTTTCACAGAGCCATGTTCAAATATCGAACAGTTGGAACTAATGAATTATGGTCTACTATATTTTAGACTACCACTAACTATATGCTCATACAAATGAAGACAGACTACAAACAGATAAGACAGACCTTATCCAAGATGAGAAATTTTGATCAGCCAAAAGCTCTTGGGGACAAGGCTGAATCAACATCTGGTTTTAACTGCCCGTTTTGGGGATTTACAGCTTATATAAAGTAAAAGCTGGCAATAAGCGGAAGGACGTCATAACAACTAAGATATCAAACTCATGGTGAGACTTAGGCTAATCTAAACACAGAAATGTAATATCCAAAACAAGTTCTTGAGAGGATAGGCATCTACTAGTTCCTGCTACAGCAAAGTGGTAATTCATTGTGTTAACTCGTTGAAGCTACAATCACAGCTCAAAGCAACAAAATTATGGACATACACTCAAGTGAAATCATCACCATCAAAGCAAAGGCAAATGAGAAAGAAAGATGAGAGGAACTTACTTAACCGGTGGCTCACGCTCTTTTCTAATCAACTTATCCATATCATCATAAGGAAAGATGAGATTTTGCAAGCTCGCTGCTTTAATCCACTTTGGTAGATACCTCTTCCCAATCAAAGCAAACACTCTCTCCCTCATAGGTCCCGGAGACTCCCTCGGATACCTCTGCAAGAAAAACTCCGTAAGAGCAAGCTCAAGCACATACTGACCCAGAAACCAAAGCCTCGAGTGCCCATTCTTCACATGCCTCGCACGTGCCCTATCACACGACGGATGCTGGAAAGCAAGATAGAGCAACGTATCAAAATGTTTCGCCGGATTATCATCTCCTAAGCTCTCTGAAGGCTCCAGAGAATACCCTAAAGCTTGTTTAACCTCAAGAAGATACTCATCGATCCATGTTTTATCAGCGTTATTGAGCTTTGAAGATGGGAGACAAGAGCTGAGCAAAGGAAACGATTTGAGAGACAATTGTGGGCTATTGAGGAATCTCTCAGCTAATTTCTTGTCATCTAATGGTGGCCTTAAGATGAATCGTTTCGGAGGAACTTTCTTCTTTGGTCCTGTCGCTGTTTTACGCTGCGCAAGCTCCTTGAGAAGACGTTGAGGACTGTCTCGTGGAAGACCTTGAGTCTCAGCCGTCACGGAAGCGCAAATTCGAAGATTCTGGAACCTGGGTTTTGTGTGAATCGATGCGTTTAGTTGGATTTTAGATGGGAACTGAGAAATCGAAGATGAAAATGAGATTTCTGGTGCTGAAGATGAACAAATGCGAAGAAGAGAAGAAGATGAAGATGAAGAACAAAGCTCCATTGCTTTTTTGGACTATAAAACAAAAATTGAAGACTCAAATTATCAAATTCGAGTCGTGAGCACTTCTGCTCGCGCAAAAGACACGATTTTTGCAGCAGTAGAAGAAAATGGTAACGAAGATTGCAGAGCTCCATGGATAAGGTCGTGGCGGGGAGATTTTTTCTGGATTAAGGTTGCAGTGGAATTTTTCAGGCCCATAAAAGCCCATTAATAAGCCCAATAATACAGCAAGACCCATAACACAGTGAATCCAAGTCAATATTGGTAATTTCATAGTTAGGAATTGTAGTTTACATTATTTTACATTCAAAATGAAATGGTATATTTTCAAATATTTGGATCTCTCTTACATAGGATACTTTCTATAGCGCATGCAGAGTTATTTTGGAAGAGGGTGAAAACTAAACCCATGAATGATTTTTTGCTTTTATATTTATATTGTGTATGTGATATGTAATCATGACAATAGACTATAGATAGATATATATAATCTGTGATCTTTTATTGAAACAAAAAGATTAGACTTTGCAGGAAAAAGATTCCTTTTGTGTTAGTCTTTTTTCTCTTAATCACATGGCACATGATAATCCTATTTGTATTAGAGACTAGACGACGTACGACTGACTATTCGTCTTTTGGTCTTTTTTACAACCATTTGTATTATTTAATACAAACATTTTGTTATTTACTATTTCATGTTCTGGTTAGACACTAGAAGACGTAGGTGACTACGTGTGTTTCTATTTTTTCTTATAAAAATACACTTGATCGAATAATTTTTTTTTTTGGTAAGGACTTGATCGAATATTTTTGAAAAATCCTTTGAAACTTTTTTTTTTTTTTTTTTTTGTTAAAGGGTATTCAATTAAAAACAAGTAACCATACAAGCAAGTTATGACATTGAAGTCATACAGTTTGAGGGTAGTGGGAGAATTAAACAAGAGCTTAATCTAGTCATTTTGGAAGCTAATAAACATAGCAGAGAATAGTAGATTTTGGAAGCTAATAAACATAGCAGAGAATAGTAGAGAAAGAAGGAGTTGACTAAGTTAACCTCCACGACCTCCACGACCTCTTCTACCACGATTTCCTCTTCCTCCAACCAGAAACTTTTATTTCAATAATTTAAATCAAGATCGAATTTAATTAGATTTTAGTATTTTGTAAACGAATTAAGAGAATGAGAATCCAATTATACAATTGAAACACTATACTGTTATTAAACATATCGGAACTGGTTGACAAAAGAAAAACATACCAGAAATGAGATGCTCTCTTTCTAAGTAATTATTGGCATTATAACTCTCATAGTCTCATTACACACGGCAATACATATATCACTGAAACTAATATATTAAAATAGGTAATAACGTGCATGTCTTTTTTTTCCCCTTTTGATGCGGGCCTTTAGCAGAAGAATGCTACACACATACTGTATAAAGCTTCAATAAAATTAAATAATTGGCTAATTATGGCCTGACTTGTTTAACCTCTATATCCAGAATGAAAATTATATTCAAAAGTAACGATCTTTCCAACAATTTTTTTTTATTATTATTGTTGCCTTCTGATCTGTTCCTTTCTCTCGTCTACAGTGATTACTTGTTTTTGGTTAAAGGAATATTCGTGGACGACAATTCAACCATTTGTTCTGAATCATGTAAAATAAATAGCCTTTTTAATCAAACTCACGCGAACAAAAAAATCAAAATTATAAGGGCGACTTGTTATCTTGATATACTACGGTCACAACTCACAAAGTAAATATCTTTTTTTTTTTTTTTTTTTGGTGGAACTCACAAAGTAAATATCTGATTTTATAGTCTTGACTATTATTAGAGATGTATCACTGGAAAAGACTATGACTGCATGGCTAAGTTGTATTATTAGCTTAAATCAATTATCAAATTACAATTAACATAAATGAATTATCTTCCCACAAATCAATATTTATAAGTTTATTGCATACCCATTCATAAGTTTTTGACTGATTAAGACATATGTTAAATTATTTTTCATGTTTTTCTCGATCGATTAGATAACGGACATGGCTTTCTTAGAAAAGTATATAAAATTTTGCACCAAAAAAAAAAGAAAGAAAAGTATATAAAATAAATGACAAATAAGAGAAAGAAGCGTGATTGCCTTTACTTGCATGCATATGCAGTGGTAGCCCTCTTTTGAATGACTGCTCTAAAGAATAACTATTCTCGTCAACTCAAGCTTTTGTTTTTTTAAACGTCAACTTAAGTCTATCAATAATAATTAATCGCCTAACTACATATATAAACTTTAATTCTGTATTAAACCATTAGCTTCTGGAATATCGTAAAAGCAGCCTTAGTTAAAACCATGATCTTGTCAACTGATTCGGACCATGTGTAGCTTTCTTTTCTAGATTTGTAGTAAAGATTTAAATTGCGTTAGTTTAGTGGTATTATATATTTGAGGCTGTATAGGTCGATTTCTTTTTAAGGCATGATTGGTTTATAATAACAATCCTCATAAAGTATGTGTTTAATTAACAAAATATCTATTGCAAATAATGAACTTGGTGGATGTATCATGAAATTCTTTTTTTTTCTTCAAAAAAGTTGTACGGAAGAAAATAAGTATATAACTTAATAGCCTTTTTGTTATTAAAATGGAAAAAAATGATGAAATAACAAATCGGAACTTTGTAAAATTGTATGGTTGGTAAAAAGAATATGAGACTATATGAATTTCTGTCGTTCTATCATTTCAGGGTATTACTTGTTTGAATTAAGGTTATCGTGGTTAATTAGACTAATTAACTAATATATGAACCAAAAAAAGTATAATAGTCAGGAGTAGTAGTTGAGATTTCAGAAAGATACAAGGTGGCCATAACACAATTATTCGGAAATGACAAGTGAAGCATCGTTATCAACTTATCCCTCTCAATTCCCACCACGCTCTATTCATTTCCCTCATATAGATTATCTTTGTGATCATACACACACAACATTGATAGAGAAGAATAGTAATATATTCAAAACAAAACAAAAGTGGATTAATTCATTTTATAACTTATACGTTAAAATATAAAAAAAATAATAGCATTGAAAATAGGATTTGGATTTTTTTTTAAAGATACTAATCAAGTATTTGAAATCAACCAAAAATTATAATACTTAAAATCAGTCGTTAAAAAAAGAATAAGAGAACTCATCAAATAATGCCAAAATTTAGAAAAGTATTTAGTCTTTTTCTTTTAAATGAAATGAAATGCAAGCTGGCCGGCGCTTACTTGTGCGCGCACCACACAAAAGCATATATATAAGTAACCTTACTCCATTAATGTAATTATACATAGAAAGAGAAATTGTGTAAATATCGTTTAAAACATGGCTGTGGTGACCAAAACGAATCTCTTGTTGCTTCTTCTCTCTCTCTTTCTCACCATCAACCTCTCCTCCGCTCAACTCCGTCGCAACTTCTACGCCGGAAGTTGTCCCAACGTCGAACAAATCGTCAGAAACGCCGTTCAGAAAAAAGTCCAACAAACTTTCACCACCATCCCTGCAACTCTCCGCCTCTATTTCCATGACTGTTTCGTCAACGTAAAACCTTTTTATCCATTTTTTATATAATAATCATTTTTTTTCTTTCTAGAAAGTCTCATATATTTTTTTTGCGTAAAAGTATTTCACTATAGTATCTAATTGTCAAATTAATTAATTAATATTCGTAGGGGTGTGATGCATCAGTGATGATAGCGTCGACTAATAATAATAAGGCGGAGAAGGATCATCCAGAGAATTTATCGTTGGCCGGAGATGGATTCGACACCGTCATTAAAGCTAAAGAAGCACTTGACGCCGTCCCAAATTGTCGTAATAAAATTTCTTGCGCTGATATTCTCACGATGGCCACTCGTGACGTCGTTAATCTTGTTAGTAACTCATTCTTATTTTATATAATTTCTTATTTCATTAAATCAAACATAAGATTGTAATTTTTTTAATGTAATTTAATCTAGGCGGGTGGACCAAAATACGACGTGGAATTGGGAAGGCTAGATGGACTTTCGTCGACGGCGGCTAGCGTCGGAGGAAAGCTGCCGCAGCCGACTGACAATGTCAACCAACTCACTTCACTTTTCGCCAAAAACGGCCTTAGCCTTAACGACATGATCGCTCTCTCCGGTAAGATTATCTACTTCTCGAGCAAGAATAGTATCATTCGGACCAAACTTGTAGCTAGTAATGACTTAAACTTGATGTGGTTATTCAGTATGAAAAATATCAAATATTTCTGCTCAGCTGAATATAAAATCAGATAGATACCATTTAAATTTTTTTTTGTCAAAAAAGAAATATTATATAATTTGTTTAGTTTCGGTTATTACGATGTCAAAATTAGATAGATACCAAGTATCTCTGTATCATTTATATATTCAGTTTTAGTTACTTTGGTTTCGGTTTAAAATTTCCGGTCCAAATTTAAATTTGGTTTGATCTTAAATATCAGGGGCGCACACATTAGGATTCGCGCATTGCACCAAAGTGTTCAATCGGATATACAGTTTCAACAAGACAACAAAAGTGGATCCCACAGTTAACAAAAATTACGTGAGAGAGCTACAAGCGTCGTGTCCTCAAAGCATTGATCCAAGAGTGGCTATAAACATGGACCCTACAACACCAAGACAATTCGACAACGTTTACTACAAAAACTTGCAGCAAGGTAAAGGATTGTTCACGTCTGATCAAGACTTATTCACCGATCGTCGGTCAAAGCCAATGGTTGACTTATGGGCCAGTAATGGACAGTTGTTTAATCAAGCGTTCATTAACTCGATGATCAAGCTTGGTCGTGTTGGTGTTAAAACCGGTAGTAATGGTAATATCCGTCGTGACTGTGGAGCTTTCAATTGATTTAAATATACAATATCTGTTTTGGATTTTGTTTATTTTCTTTCATTTGTATTGGGGATAGGATGGGTCTCATGAAGCTGGTTCAGCTAAACTGTAATAAATTAATCTCGGTTTTGGGTTTCAGTTTGTCAAAACCTAAATTGTAATATAGAGTAAGAATAAATTTGAAGGAAATAAGAAACATCATGTAATATTTATGAAGGTATGCCGTATACATGATTAGTCACAATGATAATACCTCGTAAGTGAGTTAGATATCATGGCTTTAAATTTGTGTCAAATGTCAATCATCTATTGTTTGATATCACATAATTAATTTCTTTTTTTTTGGTAGGACATAATTAATTTCTTTGTGTAGAGAAATATTACCAAAAATTACATTCTACTTTCAAAATTTATCAGATAAATTTTCATTAGCACTAACACAATAAAGTTCAAATTCATAATCTTAATTCACTGAAAAAACAAGTTAGTGATTTTTTGAGATTAAGAGCTAACAATCACCGCTCTTTCTCGCTATGTCTTGGAGAACTTCTTCGAACAATACATTCATTAATTTACATCGGCCATAAATCTCATCCATATTGTTTAAACCACAAATGTTCTCTCTCCCCAAACTAAAGGTGGTTTCGATCTCGGAAACCTTAAAGCTATAACAAAACACGTGATTCGAAATTGATCTGGCTGTTAGCATGTTTCAGATAGGTTACTTGACTTACTTCTACCAGAAGATTGAAGACATCTGGTATTGGTTAAGTAATAGCGTTTCAACTTTCAAGTTTCAACGTTTTGTATAGCTTTCTTGGGATACAAGTCCCAGGCCCAGCCCATAATATAGCAAGGGAAGCAATTGCTTTTCCGGCCAAGCTGTGTTATTCTTATACAATAATACTCCATCTGTTTCATTTTAATTGATTTTTTAGATTTTGGCATACCAATTAAGAAATCAATTAATTTTGAAGTTTTTCAATTAAAAAACATCATTTATCACTAAGCTAATCATAATTCAACCAATAATAAAATTGCAGATATAATTTCATTGGTTAAAATAAAAAAAAATCTAATTAATGTTGCATTATAAACTGAAAAAAATCAAATAATTTGGAACAAAATTTTTCCTCTAGAAAATCAATTAATCTGAAACAGAGGGAGTATTTAATATTTTTGTGGCGGATGGGCCCTTTTTGGAAACCAAAAGTTTTTTATTTATCGCTTTTGAAAAATGAGAATTTATCATATGTAACCGTAATTTATCCAGAATTTATCTCGTTAATCTTGTTAGTAACGCATTCTTATTTTATATAATTTCATATTTTATTAAATCAAACATGATTGTAATTTTTTTAATGTAATTTAATCTAGGCGGGTGGACCAAAATACGACGTGGAATTGGGAAGGCTAGATGGACTTTCGTCGACGGCGACATTAAAACACAACTTGATGTTTTTGGAGAATGAACATTGTATTCAAATTTTATTTCATCAAAACGATGATGTTTTGTTTTGTATACAGTGAGAAAGATTTATAATTATTAGTTATCGTGAATCTTAATTTTTAAATCCGCAACGTTTTAAAGAAAGAAAAAAAAGAGTTTGTAAGAATGAAGACGTAAATGATCATCACTAAAAATGATAACTTATTTTTATTACAATTTTATTAATTATTTAATACATTATAATTATTATAAAATTATTCTAAATTTTTAATTTTTTTATTATATTAAGCAAAACATAAGAAAAACATAAGCAATATTATTAATTAGTCAATTGATATGTATATAATATGTATATATATATATATATATATATCGATCCAAGTGCAGCTTAATTCTTCCAACACTTCCGATAACGCTTTTCACAAACATTTAAGAGCGTAAGAGGATATTCAATTCAGACTAGGATTTATATACCGACCCGTGCTCCAAATTGTTGATTGAAGAGTTGGCCAGTAATGGTTAATTATTCAACACAGTCTTTGCAAGCTCAATGATGTTGGGTAGTCGTGTGTGAAAACACCGCGCAACAGAATATACGGCGCCGTTGTAACGCGTTCAATTAATTGAAATGAGAGAATATGTATGGAATGGGCCTAAAACCCATCATATCATATAATGTTTAAATCGTTATGATTTGCATTAAATGATATAAAGTTACCCCAAGATAATATCATTATTACTATTATTTAAAAGACTTAACAATTTCAAATGCAATTTTGTTTTTCTTTGGGCAATTTCAAATGCAATATATTAATAATGTTACTATACATAGCAACCACATGATAATTCAGTGGCGCGAGGGGTCTCTTTAAGACATCTTCCGCTAGGAAAACGCATCAACAACATGAATTGGGAAGGTTCGACGGGCTGACCTCGACGGCCGATAGAGACTAAGGGAATTTGCCACTACCGACAGACGACGACAATAACCTGACTGCTTTCTTTGCCAGAAAAGGACTAAGCATGAATGATATGATAGTTTTTTCAGGTACCAAAGATTTGATACGGTTTTAAATTTAGAAACGTAAATTATGTTTAAATTTACTACTTTCTTCTTTCTTTCTTTTTTTTTTCTTTTTTTTTTAACTACTTTCTTCTTCTTCTCACTCTTGTTTTCCCATTGATTTTTTCTCTCTTGTATTTGTATATGAATATATGATTAATCAAAGACAAGATACGTACCAACAGGTTTTGTTAAATTGCAGGAGCACACACAGTGGGAGTGACCCATTGCTCAAACGTCTTCCACCGAATCTACGAGAAACCCACGGTCGAGGACGCGACAATCAACCCGACGTTTGCAGCAGAGCTTAAGCGCTCGTGCCCAAGAAATGTTGACCGCGTGCTATATATAATTTATCCGATTGTGTTTTGTTTTGAATAACGTTTTCTTTTATTTTTGTGTTTCTAGTTTTCTTAAGTGGTGACATTAAAACAAGTTTTCTTAGATGTTAACCATAGGCGATTTCTTTCTTTTCTATCTATATAATTACAAGGGAATTTAAGAACTTCGTTTGTTTTTTTTGCCTTTGATTTATATCATAAATTAAACCTATAAAGTGCTTTTAAAAGAGTTCTTGATCCTCACTTATGAATACTATCTGATAAATAACAGACTTAAAAAGCTTTGGAAAGCAGGCTTTTACATAATGCAATGTTACTGTTGCGTTACCATCGTTTTACTCTATTAGTAGCCCATAATTATATGAATCAATGATATATGATCAGTTTAAATATTGTAGAAAATACATTATGTGATTTGTCTTCTTTAAATGACTTTCCTTGATAATTTTAAGAGAAAATCCAGACCAATCCATTTTGTAAAAAAAAAAACATTCTCATCAGCAGCAAAATATTTATTCCCAAAATTTTATCATATTTCTCGATAATTAGCCAATAATTATGCGGCTAGTAAATATCAATTCCACTCACAGCCCAAAAGAAAAAACCCTAAAAAGAGCCTCAAAAACTGAAGTGTTTTGCGTCGTCGGTTTTAAACAAAAAGGTTTAGTAACTTTTTCTCTCCTTTGTTTCTTCTGTGTTTATTCTCTCCTCTCATTCCATTTTCCCAACACGACGTCGTTACGGACTCCTCCGATGGACTTCCCGGTCTATCACCGTTAACCGCCTTACAAAACGACGACGGAGGGAAAAAAGGAGCCGGTACACCCGGAGCGGTTAGGTTTAAACCGTGGTTCAATTGGAGATCTGGATCCGAATCGGACTTCAATCGTTTGCGGTTAACCGGAGATTCTTTCATCTCCGTCATAGATCTGGAGGTGGAGAAGCGGCTATGGTGGTTTTGGTTGTTCTCTTTCCCTGACCCGTCTTTATGCCAAATCTCGGAAGACTCATCGGAAGAGATCATCAACGACGGAGATTCAAGAAGATCTGAGATCGGACGTAAAGTCCCGCCGCGAAGAACAGTCTCAACCGCCGCTTGACACACTTGCCAGTTCCCGGTCCATAACATCCCAACCGCTCCGTTAACCGGATTAACCGTTCTCCCACACGCTTCAAACAACAAGGACTGAAACAAAGCTGAACAAATAAACAAAGAAAAAGAATAAAAATTAATTTCAAATCACAAACATAAAAAGATATCTAAGATGTTATAAAAAGTCTATCTAAGATGTTATAAGAAAATGAGGTTATATCAAAAAAAAAAAAAAAATCTATAGATCCGAAGAGTTTGTAACCTAATGGTTTGTACTAGTGTCGATCACGGTCATACGGTCATGTTATATTTTCTAATTAAAAATAAGTAAGTGTGCGTGAGTAAGTTGTTAATAAAGAAGTGGTACCAGGACGGTGGAGTTCGGGTACGGCGGAGATGAAAGACATGAGACCGGCACGGCCAAAGAATTTAGCGACAAAGACAGTGGCATGACCTTGTGACTCGGCGGATTCGATCCATTGAAGGCAAGGACGAAGGATGCATGTTTCGCTGCAACCTTTTCGAAGAACTCTACATCCATTACAACTCATTTTTTTCCCAACTGATTATCTCATATGAGAAAAGATATCCAATATTTTGGGAAACTCTTCTTATTGAAAGTGTGGGATTTATATCGGATTTGGGAACAAGAGAACAGGTCTTGATCTGATTTGATAGAAGAAAGAAAGAGAAAACAAGTTTTGAAGAAGAAGAGAGAGGATAGATTGGGATTTATAGAGGCGAGTGAATAATAAAGAGAGTGTGCCAACTTGGTTTTCTTTTTTATTCTTTTGTCCTTTCTTTTCCATTATTCTAGTAGAAACCTTTGTGTATAGTATTAAATTTGAAACTTATGAGAAAGACAGAAACTCATAAAAGTTTGGGACTTAGCCGCTTAGGGTTAAAATTTTGAAAAGTTCCAAAATATATGTGTGGATTAAGAATGGCTGAATGGTAAATTAGAATATTACAACTTAAATAATACTTCTATAATTGCACTTGATGTTGTAATAAAGATTTAAAAAGAGAGAAGGTGAGGAGGAAAGGGCAGTGTTTGGGAGGGATTCCAAAGGTATTGGCGTTGGGGGAAGAGAGAGAGAGAGAAAGAGAGCGTTTCCGTTTCTCCGCGAACACTTGTCGCTGACTCAGACTCCTCTTATATTATTACTTTCTTGCCTTCTTTGTTGTTTCTTTTTTATTCAATAAGTACGATAATGAAAACAAAGCTGAATTTGGGATTTCATAAGTTAGACAAATCTTACGTCAGGAGACGATGGGGTGCACGTGGATTAGGGGAAATTATTGGTTCAAGCGGTGTGTATTTTTATGGGATGTTTAGGAATTTAGTTTAGAAAATGAAAAAAATATTCCATTGTGTTCATTGGTGGTTATTGTGTGTTAACTTGATGATGCGATTATTTGGGTGGTGAATGAATAATTTTTTTTATTAGGGTTTAATCATTTGGAGGGCATTATTGATACAAAAAGATACGGAAATTAATAAGCAAATCACAAGAGGACAAGGTTTTAAAAGAAAGAGAAAAAAAAAAGAGAGGACAAAGTGTTGTGGGTATATTTGCTACATATTCTTCTAGTATTCTCTGGTAGCTAGACACACGGTATGAACACTCCGGATACAAAATGAATAACAGTTTTATGTAAAACAGTGCAGATAGTTTTGTGTATGATTCTAAGTATTTTTTTCGGTAGTTATATTTTTTTTTGGTTTCACCTAAGTACAACAGTGCAGATATTTAACTTCAAATGAGATGAACTATTTGAAAAGTTTCATTAGAACACGGAAATAGAATAAATTACACGAAAGTTATTGTTCAAATACATATTTATCTAATAGTTGCGTTATGTTATACACGTAATTACAAAAAGAAAAAAAAAATATCAGAAGACGATTACAAACAAGTTGTTTACGACATTCAAAAGATCCACACATTGCCCAATTGTGTAACTTGCATCAATGTACTTTCATGTTCCTCCAATCACTTAGGAAACATAAAAACATTGTCAATAGATAATAACAAGAGAGCAACGTGGTGTTCATATGTATAAATCAGAATGTATATAGTACAGAAAAGTCTCTTAACTTATTGTATATTGACTGTTTGACTCTACGTACCTTCGACACAACATAAGTATTTGCAATCTCTTGGAACTACAAAAGCCGTTATTGGCCCTTCGCCATATCCAAAGGTTCTTCTCTCTGCGTGTGTCCCTCTCTCTCTCTCGTACGTGTATAGTATATTTTTTTCTATTTTTAATATCATTTATTTATCTACGGCGTAGAGAAAATATAAATGGAAAAGTGCTTTGCTTATCTCAAATTTCTCAGTGGCGAATTTTCCAAAACTTCTGACCTAATTAGAGAAATTTTAGCTCACATCATCTTCCACACTTTGTCGGAATAGGTCTCAAACTACTACTTAAAATATTACATTCACTAATTCTTTTATAAATACGACATTTCTACCTGCAAAGTGAATCATAATTTAATGGACTGGTGACAGAGGTTCAAAGTATTTGGTTGATAATTTGGATAGTAACTACCTGTATAAAACGAAAGAAAAAAATATGATTAACGCATCAAAATAATGTAGAAAATCTTATGCTGCATACACAGTGTCATAAGACTACAATTTTAACCAAATCGTATAAATATGGAAAAAAAAAATATGCGGAATAAAATGAGAAAACTGTAAAACTAAAATTAAAAAAAAAACTTAACTTAAATTACGTACGTAGTTTGTTGAATAGCAGATATCTTATACTAGTATATTAATTTTATGGAATAATATAACCGTAATCATTAGCCCTGGGCAATCGGGTACCCAATCGGGTATCGGTTCTACCCAATCGGGTATCGGGTAATTCGGTAGTAGACATGTAGGTACCATTCGATATTTTTCAATAAGTTCGGTTCGGTTCGGTTAGTAACTGGTCGGGTTCGGGTCGGTTCTCTACTCAAAATCAAAATCCGAATTGTACCGAACTTTTTTCGGGTTATTGTCGGTTCTAGTAATTTTTGTAACCAAAGTACCTAAATAACCGATGTAAACCCGAAATAACCGAGCCAAATAAGAAATAACCGAGTAAATAACCAAAATAAATCGATTAATAATCAAAACAATAACTTAAACAAACCACATGTATTTTATTGAATTTTAGATAATCTCCATGTTATTATTATTATTTTTTTTTTTCTCAAGCTGATAATCTCCATGTTAAATACTTCTTTTCTTTATTAAAATCCACATGTATCTTGGTATTTCTTTTTAATAGGCGGTTTATTGTACAAATATTTTTATTTTTCAAAATATTTAGTTTAACTCCACTGCAGTTAACCGTAGATCCATACAACTAAGATTATTTGTAATCCAAAACAAATTGGAAAACAACTTTCACAAGATAGTGCAGAGAACATTTCATTTGTGGGTGTTGTGAGACGTGTCGATCTTTTATTTGATGACTTTTGTTCTACGATTCTATCTCAATTACAAAACTATTTCAATCCAATGCTAACTTTAAACCTAAAATACCCTTTTATATACGAACAAGTAAGAAGATGTGGTTAGGGTATCAAACCCTATTGGGCCTAAAGGGCCTATGACTTGCTTATAAAAAGAATCGGGTATAATGGATACCCAATGTAACTTAGCCAAAAACCCGCTCCGAACCGAGATCCATTTGTACTGGGCCTCGAGACCCATTCGGTGATTTCGGCAGAACCGTGGTAGAACCGATACCGCCTTAACCGGGTGCCAACCGGAGCGGTTCTTCGGTACCGGGTATTATGCCCAGGGCTAGTAATCATGATTTCATATATAAATTATAGTCACTGCAACAAACCCAAAACTAGAAGAAAATTATCAATCAGAACAATATGACCATCAACTACTACTACATGTATTTCTAATGGTCAGAAAGAAAATCATGAAGTGTATCTTAACTTTCTGCTTTATGATTAGTTAAACATAAAATTTAACATTTTTCTACTACTGTTCCTGTCGCTTCTGACGTCGCATACTTATCCAAAATAGCCTTTAGTTCTGTCTTCCGTACAGTTCCAGCGAGTTACAATCATAATATTTTATTAATTTTTGGCCATATGATCATAATTATATTTTCGTTTTACATAGAAATTTAGAGACTAATCCTCATGAATTGAAACGAGACATGATTGAAAAACTGGACGACTGGCGTCCAAAAATTTGTGAAATTTCTAACCTTAAAAAAACTGCAAGCCCCATCTAATTAAGATTTATATTGGATATATATCCTGGTTTGGAATTAAACCGGTTAACTAGATCTCGGTTTAATACTTTGTATATACTCCATCTGTCCCACAAAGATCATTGTTTTAGGATTTTCACACAGATTAAGAAATAATTAATAGGTAATCATCAATGATATTAATTTTTTACGGATTACACTTTCCCATATATATTAACCAATAAAAATTAAGAAAATTCATATATGTATAATAAATACTTCTTGAACTTTGCAATTTCTTAACATTAATTAACAAAAAGTGTGTTGAAAACTTAAAACTTGTATCTTTGTGAAACAAATTTTTTTTCTAAAACTAGGATCTTTGTGGGACGGAGGGAGTATAATGTTAATCTTGTGATTAATGCTTTTGACGACTGTGTAACAAACTTTTACATCAATAACAACTTTACTCTTTCTCTTCTTCGTCTCTCTCGTCGTTCTTCCGATTCACCGGAGTTAACAATTTAAGAAAAAAAAATAATTTACAAAACTCAATTTTATCATCTTAAACCAAATATGAATTGGTTCTAATTAGTAACGTTGCATAATTAAATAATGTAAAATAAAATTTTGTGATGATTGAATATATTTTACAAAATAATAAAATAATTTTTATGTTATAAATAAAATATATCTATTTATTTACGTGCATATTTACATTTTTTGTGCATATTTTTTTTATTGATAATTTTTATATTTACATGTTACCAATCGAAATTACTCTATAACCCATAACTAGAAATATTTATTTACGAGACACCGAAATTCACACTTTTCTTTCTTTGACTCACACAACAACGCCACCCATTGGCCATGCTTTCTCCTTTTATTGTTTTGAATTTTTTTGTCATCTGTCATCTCTAATCCTCTTTCAGCCATGCCATATTGCCAATTATTTTTATTTTTTTTAAATGCTATTTTAGATGTGAATAAAACTGATAATAAAACACCTCTTTTCAATATATAAATATATAAATGATAGTAGCCACCAAGAAAAAATTTGATGACGCCAAGCGTGTAAGCCACAACCACGAAAAAAAAAAAAAAACCAAAATTAAATTAAATCAAATGACGATTCGAATAGATTTTTTGGACAAAATCTGTCGGATGCTCTTTAGATTCCAAAACTCAGCATATCCTCTGTTCCAGTGGAGTCAAAGAAGAAGGAGAAACCATTTGAAGCAAGAATAGCCGCTCCACAACATTTGGCTCCCCGGAGATTCCTCCGATCACCTGAGGTTAGACTCTCTGATTCTCTTCATAACCTAAGTCAAGAAAAATGTCATTTTCAACTTTTTGTCTTCCATGCATTGCGACACACAAACTGAGAAGGAGACATGTGTATCGTATGATACTATCCACTTGGCTGAGATAAAAACAGAGTCAACAGTTTTAGAAAGTGAAAAACTCTTACAGAGATGGTGAATGATGCAATCTTTTTACTGTCTTTTTGTTGTGGATAGATAAGGAATCTGCAAAAGCCAATGATTCCTCTCTTTTCACTGTAACAAGGATAAACAAAAAGAGAGAGAAAAAGGTGAGAATTATAGAGAAAGCGTGAACAGAGATCTTTTGATGGCTCCGCCAAGTCCAAGAGTAGTGGTGAAGGTGGATTTGAAGCAGAAACCATCGCAGCAGAATGAGCCACTTCATAATAGATGGCATCCTGAGATACCATCAGTGGCAGAGGTCAAGACTGGTGAGTTTTTCAGGGTGGAAATGGTTGATGCTATGGGAGGTATTGTCAAAGACAATGGCTCTGCAGAAGATGTCAAGAACGCAGACCTATCTACTGTAAGAGGGTTTTGTGAGAAACATGTGAAAACATCAATGATGTAACAATGAATTTAGTATTTTTTTTATAAAAAAAATAACATTTGGTGATTGTACAGAGTCATCACCTAAGTGGGCCGATTAGGGTTGTGGATGAGGATGGTGTTGCAGCTAAGCCAGGTGATCTTCTTGTTGTTGAGATATGTAACTTGGGTCCTTTACCAGGAGATGAATGGGGATACACTGCTTCATTGGATAGAGAGAATGGTGGCGGTTTCTTGACTGACCATTTCCCTTGTGCCACCAAAGCTATTTGGTACTTTGAAGGGATCTATGCCTACTCTCCTCAAATTCCTGGTAAGATTACAACATGCCAATGTCTTTTGTCAAGCAAATTAGTAGCTCATATGCTGATATCATCATGTGTAGGAGTACGGTTTCCGGGTTTGACACACCCAGGAGTCATTGGCACCGCGCCATCGATGGAACTCCTGAGAATATGGAATGAAAGGGAAAGACAATTAGAAGAAAGTGGTCTCAAGTCTCTAACACTATGTGAGGTTGTGCATCAACGGCCACTAGCAAACCCACCACAAACTAAAGGATGCCTCCTAGGGAATGTAAGCGATTACTTGCGATGGCACATAAAACTTTTGATGAGTATAAGATGGTACTTTACTTGACTTCGCCAGGGTTCTTACATAATCCTCTTGTAGATTAAAGAAGGAACACTGGAATGGGAAAGGATATCGAAGGAGGCTGCGAGGACGATACCAGGAAGAGAAAACGGAGGAAACTGTGACATAAAATAAAAAACCTAAGCAGAGGCTCTAAAATATATCTTCCAGTGTTTGTAGAAGGGGCTAATCTAAGCACAGGCGACATGCATTTCTCACAAGGTGATGGTGAGATCTCGTTCTGCGGAGCCATCGAGATGAGTGGATTTCTAGAACTCAAGTATGTACATAAGTTCCTAACTGCACTTTTTCCTATGATTATACTCTATAAGGGTTCCTTAGATGTTCTTGTTTATGTGCTGTGTTACTATGAAATTCTGATGTACCTCTTGCTCTCATGTTGCCCATGTGAAGGAAGAGTATCTGGGATAGTTGATTCTCCGAATGCCGTAGCTACACTAGCAATACCTATTGCCATCTTTGATCAGGTATGAATTTGTGTCCGTCTGTTCTCTGCTTATGTCAAAAAAAATTCTAGAGAAACCTCTTGAGCTTGCTCTGTTCTTTATCCTCCTCTCTCAACAATTAGCTAGCAGCTGAAAAATTTGAAGGCAAACATGTTAACTGCTTTTGTATGTTAATGTAGGATATTAGGCCAAAGACACAGAAGGTTCCAGTAGGACCTAGGGTAGTGAGGAAACCAGACGTTCTGAAGTGCACATATGATGGGAAGCTTCCAATTACAAAGAATCATAGTTCTTCGACATAGCTACTACTAGAATATATAAAGAAGCAACTATCTAGACAGTATGATCAGACATGTTTTGAAATAAAGAGATAAATGGGTTTTTGGTTAGTTGGAAATTCTTACTTAGAATTGCAAGACTGCGCAAATTTAATAAGTCTAATGTAAGATTCCTCCTTCATGAGCTCCTTCTCTCTCGGGACATAATAGAGACCCTCTCTTCATAACATAAGACAACAAAATTTCATTTTCAACTTCTTGTCATCTATGCATTGCCACACACAGACACAAAAAGACATACGTGTCTTATGGCATTATCCACTAGGTAAGATGAAAGAAAGTCATTTGTCTAGACAAAGAAAAGTCCACGAGATGGTGAAAGATGGCATCTTTACTGTCCTTTAGTTGTGGATAAGTAATCTGACCAATGATTCCTCTTACAAGAGAAAAAATTTAACTATATAAAACATAGAACGTGTGAGTAGAGAGAGAATAGGAATTACTATACGTATTGGGTTCGGTTTGATGGCTCCAGCAAGTCCACGAGTGGTGGTGAAGGTGGATTTGAAGAAGAGGCCATGGCAGCAGACCCAGCCACTGCATAATAGATGGCATCCTGAGATACCATCAGTAGCAGAGGTCAAGGCTGGTGAGTTCTTTAGGGTGGAAATGGTTGACTGGACGGGAGGTGCAGTCAAAGACGATGGCTCTGCTGAAGATATTAAGAGCATAGATCTTTCTACTGTAAGGGGGTTTAGTGAGAAACATGAAGTAGAAACATGAAACTGCATATAGATACAAGTTTCTTGGTGATTATGCAGGTTCATTACCTGAGTGGGCCGATCAAAGTTGTGGATGAGGATGGCGTTGCAGCTAAGCCAGGTGATCTCCTTGCTGTTGAGATATGCAACTTGGGCCCTCTTCCAGGAGATGAATGGGGATTCACTGGTTCGTTTGATAGAGAGAATGGCGGTGGTTTCTTGACAGACCATTTCCCTTGTGCCACCAAAGCTATTTGGTACTTTGAAGGGATTTATGCCTACTCTCCTCAAATTCCTGGTAAGAACTAAGAACACAATATGTCAATGTCTTTTATCAAGAAAATTAGTAGCATCACCACGTAGCTGTCCTTATCATGAGGTTTTCTATTGATTATTCACATGTTATATCATCACATCACGGCACGGCAGGAGTACGATCTCCGGGTTTGACACACCCAGGAATCATTGGCACCGCACCATCAAAAGAACTCTTGAGAATATGGAATGAAAGGGAAAGACAATTAGAAGAAAGTGGTGTTGAGTCCCTAACATTATGTGAGGTTGTGCATCAGCGGCCACTAGCAAGCCTACCGACAACTAAAGGATGTCTCCTAGGGAACGTAAGCCTTACCAAAACGCTATATTCTGATGCCATTACAAAGTTTTTGAAGTGTATAAAATGGTACTTACCTCTGAACTCTTGGGGATTCTTACATAATCCTTTTATAGATTGAAGAGGGGACGCCGGAGTGGGAAAGGATTGCAAAAGAGGCTGCGAGGACAATACCAGGAAGAGAGAATGGAGGAAACTGTGACATAAAAAACCTAAGCAGAGGCTCTAAGATATATCTTCCAGTGTTTGTAGAAGGGGCTAATCTAAGCACCGGTGACATGCATTTCTCGCAAGGTGATGGTGAGATCTCATTCTGCGGAGCCATCGAGATGAGTGGATTTCTAGAACTCAAGTATGTAATACATAAGTTTATCCTAACTGCACTTTTTTCCTGTGATTATACTCTATAAGGTTCTCTTCGATATTTTTTTTTTGGTAAAACTCTTCGATGTTCTTGTTATGATGCAGTGTTACTATGAAATTCTGACCAGATACCATTTTGTAACTCATCAATAGGTGTGAGATCATAAGAAACGGGATGCAAGAGTACCTTACACCAATGGGACCTACTCCTCTCCACGTAAACCCAATCTTTGAAATAGGTCCAGTGGAACCAAGATTCTCAGAGTGGCTTGTCTTCGAGGGTATCAGTGTCGATGAAAGCGGAAGACAACATTACCTAGATGCAACAGTTGCTTACAAACGAGCAGTTCTCAACGCCATAGACTATCTCTTCAAATTCGGTTACTCAAAAGAACAGGTACTAACTCTCTCACATAACCTAGTTAATCACAAGCATTAAAACTAGAGAAAACAAAATTGATCAAGAAGATACTTGGTGTGTGTGAACAGGTATACCTCTTACTCTCATGTTGTCCATGCGAAGGAAGACTATCTGGAATAGTCGATTCTCCAAATGCCGTTGCAACACTTGCAATACCCACTGCCATCTTTGATCAGGTTTGAAATCACAACCCTCTGACCTATGTTACTGCTTTGTTCTTCACCCTCTTCTTTACAGCAATCACAAGTTAACAAAGGCAAAAACAGATGCCAAAACATAAAATGATTTTCTTATGTTGACGCAGGATATTAGGCCAAAGACTCAAAAGGTTCCAATAGGACCTCGGATAGTGAAGAAACCTGACGTTATGAAGAGCGCATATGATGGAAAACTTCCAACAACAAAGAATCCAAGTTCTTCCTCTTAGCTTCTACAAAAGCAATAGATCAAGAAGTTAATACCTAGACTGTATAATCAAGCTTATGTTACGATAATAAAGTGATAACTCAAAAACCAGAAGGCAATGAGATGCTCCAGTCTAAATGATTAGATTAAATAACATTATAACAAGATCCAAAAAACCGATTAGTTTTCAAATTTATTTGTAAATTTAGTATCAAAAATGTTTTATAACAATTTAAGCAAAAAAACTTAAATTTAAAATTATAAATAAAAATTAAAATTGTAAATAAAAGGTAAAATCCATGAAAAAGAAAAAAATTAAATATTTTAAAATACAAGAGAAATTTGTATGCTAAATTTACATAATAGTGCAATAATAAATCGAACTTGTGAAATCTCTAACGATCAAATGACCAAGTCAAATGACAGGATCCAAAACCCGATTAATTTTCACATTATTTTATAAATTTAGTATTTTAAATTTCTAAAACTTTTAAAATTCTTGTGAAAAAACTTAATTTTTTGTAATAAAAAACAAATAAATTAGAACTTTTCCATTATTTAAAATTTTAAAACCTTAAAACCAAAAGAAAAATCAATTATAAAACAAAAACATGAATAAAAGTGTCTGAAAGTTGCAAGAAAATTAAAATCCGTGAGAAGAAAGAAAAAAATCAAAAATTTAAAACCTTTTGTTTTTTAATTAACGAATAAATATTGTAAAATCTTTTAATTTTTTAATTTAAGAAAAAGATTAAGAGGGATAGAAAATTGACCTGGTCAATGGGAAGCCCTTTATTCATTGGCCTATTAGTTCTTACTGGACTGGAAACCTTTTGCTTTTTATTGGGCTTTGTTGTGCAAAAGGGCCTTGATGATAATTCAACGCTCTCTTCAACATCGGGAAACGAATCCCTTCATTTCCGATGCATCCACCTCCTCAGTCTTCTTCTCTCTGTCGCCATCTCCGTCGTTGGCCTCTCTAATTTCTGTAAGCGAAGGATTCATCTAGGTCGATGAAGAAATCAAAGATGAAATTGAAGAAGAGAATCGTAAAATCAGATCCGCAATTGCATCTTTCTCACTCAGTAGATAACTCTCAATGTGTTTCTAGTTTCTTTGGTTTGTGATGATACAAAAACGAAGAGAGGAGGAGGTGCGAGACTATATTTATAGACTCTGATCCTCTGTGATTCAGAGTTTCCTTTTTTCACTCTTTTTCGTTGTTGCCTTTTTTTTCACTCTAATGTGTTTCCTTTTTTCACATAAGTAGCCGTTGTTTTGATCATTAGGAAGCCCAATAAGTAGCCGTTGCATGAATTTAATTAATAGTTAAAATTAAAAAACTTTCTCTATTATCGTCAAAAATCCATGAATATCAAAGCGGTGAAAATCCTTTTTTTTTTTTTTTTTTGACAAAATAGTTACTAGCTTTTATGATTAATTATTAACACCAAAACCAACAAAAATTGCTACAGTTAATTTAATGACTAATTTGTTTTAAAAAGTAGTTTATTTGATAATGAAATTATACTCCCAATGTTTTATAAAAATTAATTTTTTAGAATTTTCACACATATCAATATATAGTCATGCACATATACATATACTTGTAGATGTGAAATTTAGCATAATTTAAATTAAGAGTCAGAAAATCATCAAATTGGAGACGAGAATACTTCACTAGCACAAGACACAAAATTTGCAGCAGCAATACAAGAATTTGGCAACGATGATGCATCGTTCCATGGATCAAGATGCAATTGTAATCAATTAGGCCCTTAAAGCCCATTAAAAGCCCAAACGTATAGCAACACACAGAAGACATGTGTCGTATTGATCATTAGGAAATCCAATAAGTAGCCCTTGCATGAATTTAATTAATCGGTGGAGATCCAGTCTATTTTTTGGGTAAAGATTGAAATTGCTCGGAATTTTTAATTACTGGAGTAGCTATTATGATTAATTATTAACACCAAAACCAACAAAAATTACTTCAGTTAATTGAATGACTAATTTGTTTTATAAGTAGTTTATTGATGATGAATACTCCCAATGTTTCATAATAAAAATTTATTTTTTAGAATTTTCACACATATCAATATATAGTCACGCACATATACGTATACTTGTAGATGTGAAATTTTAAATAGTTTTTGTTTGTCAACGTTGTTGTTCATATGCTTAACTTCGGTTCATTAAGCACGGACACACACATATATAATAGTAATTATTAATTAAATGTCTTACTAATTTAAAGACAAGGTTTATTATAAATAATTAACGATGTAGGATCTTACCCTACATCAAGATTTTAATTAAAAACAGCTAAAACGGTAATTAATGTGTATCAAGATTTTCCGTATATCTCTCCATGGTGTTGACCAAAGCTTTACTAAACATGGTTACGACATTGTAATAAAAAGAGACCAAAGAAGACAAACATTTTCACGAGAGTATCGGCACTGAGGTTACTTGTGTCGTCGTCTACATGTATGTTCATGCTCACACATGCATGCGTGGTGGATGTGTATGGATGATAATTGTGATGATGGAATGGGCTTTGATTTGACAAGACGAGAGTCACGAATTGAGGACGATGATATTATTACTTCAATTCTTATCGTCAGTACTCAGTAGACATCGCTCCATGTCTTTCTCTTTTATCATTCCTAGCGAAAGACAAGTCGAAAGATATATATAGTACTTCCTCTGTTCCTAAAAAATTGATGTTTTACCTTTTGCACACATATTAAGACATGAGAAAGTTTTATGTTTTAATTAATTTAAAATTATTTCATGAGTAGAAAGAGAAAATTTAGACCATAGTTATCATGACATGTGGCAAAAAGCATAAAGAAAAAAAAAATATTTTAGTTTTTAATTTTAGAAAATCAATCTTTAAAGAACAAAATTAAAACCTAGAACATCAATTTATTAGGAACAGAGGGAGTATATATTATACATAATGCATATATTTATGTCTTGGCATTTGTACAACTGCCAGTACAGTCATTATTATGTAATATAATCAATAATGATATATACATTTTAGTGTTTTACCTTGCTAACACTAGAAATTCTAGTCGATAATATGACATTAATTATAGCACGAGCCAAAAAAGAGAAGTTAAAAGTAGATAAAAAAAAATAGAGAGATAAATACTTGACGAGGTACTACTGTACAGACAGATTATAGGATAGAGGCCATAAGGCAAACCATTATAAATTTTAATTGAAATTTTTAGAGGGTACTATTGCATCTACAAACAATTTTTTTTTAAAAACTCTATTGATATAACTAGAAATTAAAATCGTAATTAATTACTATCGCATTATTCTTTTATTTATTATTTATTTCTCGAAGGTTTAGACAAATACTATTTGCAGTACAATAATATGATTGTGGAATATGGAAACGAGGGAAGCTCCGAGTTAGAGCCAAGAGGCACCGAAACAAGAAACCTGCAACTGCAAGCAGAAGTCCCATCTTGTTCCTTTGACTATTTTCTTTTTCTCTCTCAAATAAGATAAAAACCTTAACAAAGTCCAATTCACACTTTTATTTATGCACATTTTTTTATGCAATGTTCTTTTATGTTTCAATTTTAATACTATTCTTTAAGCAACTGAATTATGAGGAGGAATTATTTGATTTGAAAAAAACTTTTGCCAACGCCTGTTTGTCTATTTAAACAAATGGTTTATCTGTTCTATTTTCAGTATTAGTATTCATTTTTTAAACCAAAATCTAGAATTTAGGGTAAGCAAATTCAGAATTACATTTATATTTATATTTGAGAATCGACTATCCAAGATATAACAAATTTCTTTTTAGAATATTGCAATTCACCTGGAGCATCGTGTTATAAGAATTCACAACTGGACCAGATGATCAGACCAATTTGATAGACTAACTTTGGAATTCCAAATAAAAGAAATTGAGTAGATAATATATCACTAGTAGATATTTTAGTTATATTGGAAAAAGGTTATACAAATCTCTGATTTTCTTATATAGCAGATCTCTGATTGTTCCTGCCACAAACATCGTGATTCTGTATGAAACGTCATTTCAAGCTTTCTTAATTATCGTCCACCATTCTCCATATCATAATGCACTCTTACACATACTCCTATATTTACACTTTTATCTATATATATATTCGCAATTAAAAAACAATCATGCCTAAAAAATATTTTACGAAAGCTGGTAGTAATTCTTTAAACATCCCGGTCTTTATCTGAAATGTATAGTGATCATTAATAATAGTTTTTACTGTGTATAAATCTACCACTAGACATATTAATTTTTGAAATAGTTTGGATTTATTATGCGATAAAAAGAATATTCACGTTTCAACAAACTAAATCATAATTTTATCAAAAATTACTTGTAAATTTTCAGCACGTATTCACTACAAAAGGAAAATTTCTATATCTTTTTAATTTGTCATGTCGGCTTTGAAAGTTGTAAACAACAAACAATTAACAAACAGAATGACAAAATAAACAACACTTGATACAACCCTTTTTTTTTGTTTAATTTAAAATACTAACATACTAACACTAAACATACTAATTTAAAACGCATATGCCACACAAAAAAAAAAAGAAACAAAAAATCAAGATCTTACAACAGAAAAAAACAGCACAACCAAGATAACAGAAGTAGAAACCGAATCCCAGGTAATCATACAGAAAGGTATTTGATTATCTATCGTATGGCTTTTTTTTTGGATTGTATTATATATCCATCGTATTCATATATCCGTATAGTGACATATTTTGTTATATATGCATGAACCTAAACGTATAGTTCATAAGTTGTTTCAGGATAGAGGATATAGATAGGCAACATGCGTATGGATCTTGGTCCCGAGCCTCAAGGCCCGTACCTAATAAAAAATAATAGTTTTGTTTTAACCTTATTTCATAACACAAACAAAAAATATTAAAAGTTATATTACGTTAGTATGAATTAAATGTTCGAATTGACACTTCCTTAGTGTCTCTGCCCGGCCGCTTTGTGCCCGCAACATTCACAGCTGTAATTACAGTTTTTCAACGAAGAGATATATGAACAAAAGGACATTATTGTCAATTACCACTTATCCGACATAAGTCGGTAAAACAAAAATTTTGGTCTGACTTCTGTAGCCGCTGACTGGTCTTAGACTCTTAAGTCCTTCAAGTATATCGTTTTATCTATCAACTTCCTAAATTAAGTTGATGAGGCTAATTACGCAAAAGTTGAAATTGTTCATTAGGCGAAACAACAATCACATGGTTTATTGGATCCCGATGCACTCGACGTACGTACGTTGGCTCTATTGAGGTTCCAAATAGTAACAATGCAAATAAACAAACGAGACATTTCCACTCTAGTCTATTGGAGGAATTTGAGATTAAAACACTAGACATCTCCACTCGATAAACCAAATAGACGTTGTTTACTTATCTTCGATTTTGCCCAAAAAAAAAAAAAAAAAACTTATCTTCGATAAGAACTGACTACATAGATATAATCCAAAGTTCGCATTTGGTAACTTCTTATTAAAACTAGTCATATTTTGAAGGTCTCGATATTGAGAAAATGATCCGATGATCTTGCAGACAAGGGCCAGCGACCAAGCTTTTTTGCATATTGGCATAACGTATTTATTCTAATTGTAATTGTTGTTTAAGATAAAGATACAGTTTCTTTTAGGTGAGGGAAATAATAATAATCATAATTCTGGAAAGTTCTTAACAAACCCACGTCACTCCTCGAGCCACTCCATCCACTAGTTAAAGTCTAGTCTTATCAATTAGTTAGATTCTGGTTATACATTTGTGGGTCAACTTGCATGAGAAATAGCTCTGCTTAGTATTTTGATTATCGCTTTACCTTTTATTTTTTTTTTTTTTTTTAATTAAATTTTAAATATAGCCATAGGCAATTTTGATATTCCCACAAGACAAATGGCAATATCTTAGTTACATTGATTCCTACTTGCAATTAACTCATATATTCACCTTTGGTGTTCAAAAAAAAAATAAAAAATACTTTCACCCACAATATTTCGCAGTTTTTTCGTTGATCAGAAAAAGATTTCCAAGTTCTTTCAATATGCCATTTTAATTCATTATTCAACATTTCACCTATTTTGTCCCCTAGTGATGGTTGTATCTTAGCAACCACAATGACTATAATGACCGCACCGCTTCAAATACTGCAATTTTCGGGACCCATTTTTTATGTACGATATATATCTATTATCATTATCATTATCATTATCATTATCATTATCGTTATCATTATCATCAATCAGTCTATGAGTTCACTTAACTATAATCAACCGTCTTGCAGAAAATATTCGCTCAAAAGGACATGCTCAATGGACCTATTCTATAAACTGTCAACTAAACTAAACATATTATCTTGGAATGTCAAAAAACGACATGAAAATATATGTGAATGCGAAATTGTATTGCACTGGTCCTACAATAATAGCTGTCCTCTGTCAAATACAAATACAAAAATGTGTTATAATCAATTAAGGTTAAATTTTGAATAAACCGTACGAACATCGAATTAAATACTAGTATTACAAAGAGACTGACCGGGTTAAGATATATCAAGATCGTCTCATTTGATGTCTTCGAGGAATTTGTCTTACAATTTATATGTGATCTTATGATTTGTCTAATTGTTACAGTTTATCATATTTACATAATAATATGATACGTGTTGAATTGTAGACAAGTTAATCTTGACCAAAAAGACAATAATTTGTCTGCTAATTACTCGACACTTTTAGTCATACGATGTGGTCCATGATATATATTTATATATATATACGATCCACATCGTTCCTTAATCATAGTTTCATTATACGCACAATGAATATAGATAAAGTCTTTCAACGTAACTGACATAATAAATCATCTAGATTTTGTAACCAGACACAAAATGTATAATATATGTATGATACTATTATCATCATAAATTGTAAAGTATGGTAAGATGGAAACAAAATGCCTGAAATTACGCACCGTTTCATTTGTCTAATCGCGCTTACGCTTTATGAATTATGATAAATGTCAATATGTCATAACGTAAGCACTTTTGTCAAAATCGAAAACGAAAATGATATAACTAAGTTACCAAACGACGTATAGAAAATGATATATTATCACACAAGTTATTGGTATGAATATTGATTGAAATAGAAACCGAGGACAAAAAATGATCTCCTTTTCAGCCCTCCATCTTATAAATAATGTGTTGGTATTCCTATACTTTTAAGTTTTCTTCGCTGAGCTTCTAATTTATACGAAGAGATGATTTAAAAAAATTTAATTGGTCGAAGAGACGAATGCTAATAGTTCAAGTTGCTGATAATTTATACTAGTATTTGTCAGCGACCTTTCAAGTAATTTTATGGACTGTTCGGTCTAATAAAAATAACCCACCTCATCAAGCTCCAAATAAAGTATGAATTTTTTATTATTATTGTTACAATTATAGTTTATTAAATATATCAGACAAATATTTCGTACACTGCACATATGTAAAAGGTATAAATGATAATTACAATCTATTTACTTTATTCTAAATTTGAACCTATAAGTTATATTTTTGTCATTTTTTGTTATTTTTACCTATATTTTTATGACTTGTTTTGCTTTTTTTCTTTTCCATTGCTAGTTTTTTGTTTAAATTTTTCAAAACATCATAGATTATATATATATGATTTTAAACAAGTCAATTCATTTTGTTAAAATAGTCAAAAAAGTTAGAGAAGAGTTTTTAAAAAGCACGAAAGATTTCTTCATTGCACTGATCACTAGCCATAGTTTGCACTACGTAGATAATAAGTTAACAATAATAAACCAAAAAAAAAAAAAATTTATTCACTTTAATATTTAACTAAGGATTTCAGCCAATTCCATCTTCAGTTGTGTTTCTCCTCAAATAACTTACAATTTTTAATTAGACAGGTGTTAATAGTTATTTAGCAAAAGCCGAAAAAAACAACAGTAACAAACCAAATATTTAACAAATACTCGTTAAAACGGAAAAGAGAACGTCTCGTTAAGACATCATATTCGCTTATATTATTTAATTTTCGGATCTTCATTAAACTTATAAACTTCTTTTTAGTTGTTAACAAAAAGATTTCTCTTTATACTTTAGCTTTAGTAATCTTGTTTGGCCAAACCCTTTTTGAATATATATTTATTGGTGAGCAGTGAGCACATTGATTATTTTAAAGCCAACTAAAACATCATCACTAATGGTGTCTACTTAAGTGTTTATGGACCACGATTTTTAAGATATAAACTTACAAAATACATGTTTCAATCAAATAATTATAATCGTTGATAGTTCAACCGATTACATTTAAAAAAAAACATTATAGGAGTAAGTGGACCAAATTCTGAATTTGAGTGCCGATGACGGAAAATAATAAATAGTGAATATGTTTTTTTAGCATGTTTTTTTAGCACAAATAGTGAATACAGTATGTTTAAATTCCAATTTAAACAGAACATAGACCGTTGTTTGTTCGGTTTACTCTTTTTACATTGAACTTTATATCCACTTTTTGGTACAGTTTCAAATGGTTTAATCAGATTGTATGTTCCTAATTACTAATTAGAATAATGAACCATTATGTTGTACACGGCTCAACTAGACTCTATGATAATGCCATGATGAAAATTTTAATATTGATTAACTCTTGTAATATATATAGTGCTCGACAATGTCATAATCAGTTCAAAAATTAATCACCTACCAACCTGAACTATATGTTATATTTTTTGAGGGGCCACGTCAAAGTGTGTGCCGTTTATTTTTCTGTTTATATACTTATGTACGTGTGGTGTTTCTTGTCTAGTTTCCACTTATACACAAATATCAAGTGGAACTATTTATGAAAATTAATCTTCGAGAAGATTGCTGACGTTAAAAGGTAATTTGAGGCTTACTATTTCCAAATTACACCAGTAAACATAATTTTTTTACATGACCTTTTCTTAGAAGAAAAAAAAAACCAGCTATGATATGCAGTGAAAAGTAAAAATCCAAGTTTGTACAGTAGAAATTGTTGTACCGACATATGATACAATAGAGATTATAAATATAGCTGACGATTGATATTTCGATTTTTGAGTTTTTAAATTGAAGTGTTACCCTTTATTTGGTGGTTATAGTGATGATGCTTCACATCTAACTAAGTGTATGTATAGATGTAATTTTTTTTTTGTCATATCATGTATATATGTAATTATGTAAAGAAATTATACGTACATATGAATATATGATAATCATTGTCATATATATCATCATGTATTGCATGACTAAATTACCCTTCAGAGGAATACGATAAACATGACGTTTAGGAATTTTGTTTTTTTCTTCTAAATGGATTCCTTCCGTTTCTTTTTTTTTTGGTAGAAGACGGGAGACTAGTCTCCCATTTATTAATTAAAAAAAAAAAATTACAACCGAATACGTCTAGAGCGCGTAAACCTAATAACATCATCTCGCAAAAGCGATTCCTTCCGTTTCTTTTATCTAATAGAGTTACATTGCGTATTTTAAAAATAGTTTACTTTTGCCCAAAAAACAAAGATAGTTTACAGATAGTAATTCTTTTTCTGAAAATTTTTGACAGGTATTATTTTTATAATTTCTTTCTGTGCAACCTGTTTACAGATATTATTTTACATATTAATTTAAAAGATTAAACATTTTAAAATCTAAATGAAGTGAATTTTTAGACACATTTTGTTATTCACTTATTCTCTTAACTTTTAAATACAAGAATACAAATTATCATTACAATACGTTACTGTTTCTTTCTTTTACACGATATAAGATCTAATTCGGTACGTAGACAGTTAATAGAAAAGAAAAATAACTAGGTAATTGTATAGATGGGGCTGAGAGCAAATGATTACTTGGGAGATGGTGCAATGCATCAAAGCTGATGATGTGGAATTAATAAGTGTGAATTTATGGGCAAATGAAACTAGCAGAAGAAAAAAAAAATAAAGAGGAAAACGAAAAGAGATAGAAACCATAATGAGTTAACGCAGACATAGCCGCCATTTCCAACTTCTCACTCCCACTTACAACTTCTCCTTTTGGGCAAGTTTTCTACATCAATGCTCGTCTTAATCACCATTAATCTACTCATCATTAATACATTGAAACCCACTATATTTTTAAAAATTTACTACAGTATTTATTTCGGGGAAAAATATAGAAAATAAATGTCTCTAATTATGAGAGATTTAATTTTATATTTATTGTATATAAGACAATTAACTATATCTTAACTATATCTCATAATTTACCGATACAAATTACTAGTATTACATACAGTACCATATATTTTGAAAATGGATAGTACATGTGGGAATATTCTCAGGCGAGGAACGCTAAAGTTTTCGAGAATTTGGATGAGAATCCTCAGGATGTAATACGGTTGGCTGATGCGGAAGCACTAGCATGGAATCAGGCTCAGGTGGAGGAGGAGTGTACAAACTCGGTTACTCCGGGCTTACTACACTGTCCCAGGTCACAAGCCAACCCTCTTCCAGACAGGTTTTCGGGTTATAGATGCTTTGTGGATGGCTCGTGGAAAGAAACCGATGAACTTGCAGGTATTGGCTGGTATTGTACTCAACATGATGGATCACCAACCATGGGGGCGGCAAACCTACGACGAAGTCTATCTCCTCTTCACGCGGAGGTAGAGGCACTGGTGTGGGCGATGAGATGCATGATTGGTGCAGGCAATGACCATGTATCTTTCCTAACGGACTGTTCGGACTTGGTGAAGATGGTGTCTTCTCCCACTGAATGGCCGGCGTTCTCAGTCTACCTAGAAGCAATCGCGAGCGACAGGGAAGAATTTCTATCCTTTTCGATCTCTCATATCCCTAGGAACATGAATGTAAAAGCGGATAACTTGGCACGACATGTTCGTACCTCCTCGCAATATGTTACTTATGTAAACGATGTTCTGCCTCATTGGCTTTTATAAGCCAATCAATATATGTTGTTGACAAAAAAAAATGTGGGAATATTCAAATTTTATTGTTTGAACAAAATATCTATGTATTTTTTGGATATACTGTCTTTATATTTTCAAATTATGTGTAGTTTACCATAAAATCATAGGATCGTGACCTTAAAAAAAAAAGTAATTTCTAGTACACTTGAGAGTTGAGAATGCCGATAAACTAAAAAGTGTGCAAGACCATAGTACCGATCTTTTTAACTTCCTGTGTAGTAGTAGCATGACAAAAGTGAGATCTACAAAAAAATTTATCAATCTTCTGTTGAAACCAAATATTATTTTCCTTCTTTACTAGTATGTTACTATAAAGTTACCAATCATATCCAATATTTAAGTTTGGCGACAAGATAGAAAACTGAAAAGCAAAGAAAAGTAATGAAAGTTTTGTATTTATCGACTATAAAATGATAATTACATGAATGTTTCGAATCCACAAAAAATTTGATTAGTTTATTTTCTACTGGTTTATGTTTATAAAGAAAATTTGAATCATAGACTCTTGTAGATTTGTTTTGAAAAAAAAAAAAAAAGACTTGTAGATTTGCAAACAAAGTTTTTAGTGGTAAAAAGTCAATTAACAAAAGAAAAAATATATAAAATCCCTTTCAACTATCAGATGAAAATCTGGTTAGATTTCTACCTTACCATTTAAAACAAACTAATATTTTATATTTATAAAAAAAGAATGGATACTGTAGAGACTAGAGGCTATAAATAGGATTGAGAAGCAGAACTTTATACCTCTTTCAATCATGAACTACTCGCCTTCTCCAACTTTTAAAACTCATCATAAATAAAAAGTAGCCGGAAAAAAAAAATCATTTTCTCTTTCCTTTTAAAATCCAAATCCTATAAACTCATAGCTTCTCTGTTCTTTACTTATACCTCACGTTATATATATATAGTTTCTATAAATGCTTCTCTTTCCTCTCGAATAATCTTCCTCAGTTCCACACTCACCTTCCTCCCTATATATTAAACCCTATCTACTTCACTCTTCTTCTAACGCTCTCTCTCCCTCTCTTCTTCTCTGCTGTGTTTTGTTCTCTCTCTCTCTCTCTAAAAGGCTAAATATGACGGTGGTTAGAGAGTACGACCCGACCCGAGACTTAGCCGGCGTGGAAGACGTGGAGCGACGGTGCGAGGTCGGACCAAGCGGCAAGCTTTCTCTCTTCACCGACCTTTTGGGTGACCCTATTTGTAGGATCCGACATTCACCTTCTTTCCTCATGTTGGTAATTACAAATTTCCCAATCTCTTTCTCTTTTTATTTGTGTCTTTTCTTCTTCCTTTTCTCTCTTAAAAAAATCCCATTTTTTAAACTCAAAAACTCTGTTTTCTGAAACTAAAGGAGAAAAACAGAGAATAACAACTTCTCAACCTTTGATTAATCAAAAAAAAAAAACCCATTTCCATAATTAAATAAAACTTAATTACGGTTCGTTCTCTTTTTTTGGTTTCATTTCTATATTTCGCCGACTCTTGATAAGATCAAAAGACTCATCATTTATATTTATTTTGCAACTAAATGATACCCCGAGTAACTAACAAAAAAAGTTAGAAACTTTCTTCTTTATTAAAACAAAAATATTATAACGGAAATATTAATATGGTTGTAACAGGTGGCTGAGATGGGTACGGAGAAGAAGGAGATAGTGGGCATGATTAGAGGATGCATCAAAACCGTTACATGTGGCCAAAAACTCGATTTAAATCATAAATCTCAAAACGACACCGTTAAGCCTCTTTACACCAAACTTGCCTACGTTTTGGGCCTTCGTGTCTCTCCTTTTCACAGGTACCGTTCCGTTTCCCCCACTAATATTAATCACGCTGTTAAAGATTTTGATTGAAAGGTTTAAGTAAACGAGCTTAGTGCTTAATTTTTGGCTTTTGCAGGAGGCAAGGGATTGGGTTTAAGCTCGTGAAGATGATGGAGGAATGGTTTAGGCAAAACGGTGCTGAATATTCGTATATAGCAACTGAAAACGATAATCAAGCTTCAGTTAATCTTTTCACTGGAAAATGCGGTTACTCGGAGTTTCGAACGCCGTCGATTTTGGTGAATCCGGTTTATGCCCATCGAGTCAACGTGTCACGGCGAGTCACTGTTATAAAATTAGACCCGGTTGATGCCGAGACGTTATACCGACTTCGGTTTAGCACAACCGAGTTTTTCCCGCGAGATATCGATTCGGTTCTCAATAACAAACTCTCGCTCGGGACTTTTGTTGCGGTGCCACGTGGAAGCTGTTACGGATCCGGGTTTGGATCATGGCCTGGTTCGGCTAAATTTCTCGAATACCCACCCGAGTCATGGGCCATATTGAGCGTGTGGAATTGTAAAGACTCGTTTCGGTTAGAGGTTCGTGGCGCTTCGCGATTGAGGCAAGTAGTGGCCAAAACGACACGCGTGGTTGATAAAACGTTGCCGTTTTTGAAGCTCCCTTCGATCCCTAAGGTTTTTGAGTCGTTTGGGCTTTATTTTATGTACGGAATCGGAGGAGAAGGTCCACACGCGGTGAAGATGGTAAAATCGTTGTGTGCTCACGCGCATAATATGGCAAAGGAAGGAGGTTGTGGTGTTGTGGCGACAGAAGTTGCAAAAGAAGAGCCGTTACGACGAGGGATACCACATTGGAAAGTACTATCGTGCGACGAAGATCTTTGGTGTATTAAACAGCTCGGAGAGGACTATAGTGACGGTGCTATTGGTGACTGGACCAAATCGGCACCTGGCATATCCATCTTTGTGGACCCTAGAGAATTTTAAAGTTTTTTTTTTCAAGCCATATAGAAATCTTTTTAACCTTCATGTCAAATTAGGGATTTTTGTTCTCAGTTCTTAGATTTTCTTTTGTTTCAGATCATGATGGCTTTTTTAGTTTTTAGAATTAATCTTTTATTTTCATTAGGTAATCTTTTTTTTTTTTTTGTGTGTGTGGGTGTTAAATTAGTGGTAAGAGGCAGGCAATATCTCCTACTTTTGGGTTTGTGTCTTCTTGTCTTGTAAATGGATCTTCCTTTTTAAGATACTTTTTTCTCTGGCCAAACTGAAAACGCCGACCTGATTATTACTTTTTTAAATAGAGAACATTTTATGAACGCACTGATACATTGATGTAATTGTTCTCTGTAAGACGATATTTTGGATACAAATTAACAATTATGACAATGTATAGAATGTATTACGAATAACGAAAAAAAAACGTTATTGCAAGTACTAATGCATTAATTTTAATCTGTATTTTAAATTCCACGTGTTATAAATAATAATTGTGGAAAATTTTCATTAAGCTACCTAATAAATTTTACCATCATTATGTGTTCTTAATTAAATTACCAATCAGAATCAGAATCAGAATCATTATCCACTAGAAACTCCAATTAAAAATAGAGAGAGACGCACATTTTCTTAAAAGTAAATAAAAATAATATGACATATATTAGTTTAGTTGTTCTTTTTAGGTGGGATTGTGGTTCTTAGTACTTTGCTAATTCGAGTTTGATCATTGATGGATATTGGAGAATAAAAACACCTTTTGATATCGCCAATCTTACGTGTAAATGACATGCATATCAATGTCATGGACCACACTTTTACTCCAAATATGGTCCCAAAGATGTTCAACTGATAGATTTATATGTTTCTTTTGTTGGTTTGCGGTAGCAAAAGCTATAGCATGATAAAACCTTTGAATCGGGGTTGAGAACGTGTCCTTGTCCAAAAGAGGTATTGTCGAGTCGAGAGCACCGATCGAGTCAGGGAAAGTTTATACTATAAGGTCGTTGATCATCGCATAATAAGACATGTGGATAACTTCGATCGAGGAGTAATACTTTGTGTTTGTGGATTAGATTTATTATGTTCTTAACGATTGGTATACATGTGTGTTTGTTGACCGTAGCTTTGTTTCTTAGTGTGGCGAGTTTATATTTTGCATTTGTTGGCAACATATGTAAGGATATTATAATTGCGGACCATCTCGTGGTTCACCGACAGGTAAATTTTTTTTATCAATATACCTGAAATAGGAGAAAACAGCTGAGATAAAACTAAACAACACATTAAAACTATTGATTTTATAAATTTGCCTTTCTTACATATGTCCATGATATATCTTTTGAAAACAAATACTAAAATCTTTGAACCGTGATTGAGATTACTCATCATATGGAATAGAAACATAAAATTATATGCATGCAATAATGAAAGTTATCCAAATAATGTTAGTTAAAATGGTGTTGTTTTAGTTTACTGGATCCAAGATCGAATCTTGTATTGTGTTTGGAGAGAAGTGAATTACGTATTGTGGCTATATATGTCATATATACTATTAAAGCTTTGATCTAAGATTTAGGAAAAACTGTAGACTTAAATTTTTTTATTGTTTTAGCTAACAAAAGAATATCAAAATGGAAGTTAGGTTTATAGTCTTCACTCTTCACGGAGTTCTAGTGGACGATCATGTGAATCTCAAGGATCCTAAAGCAATATTTTGAGACCGGTAGTTTCTTCTGAATAAAATCAACGATCCGTATATTATATAGACGTGAGGATACAAAGAACTAGGATAATAAGTTAATAATTTAGACGAGCGAAATGTTCATGAGTGCTTTTATACTTTTTTCTATTAACTTTCAGATATTAACCTAGTTTAGATCATGTACGAAGGATTAATCTTAGATCATGTGTTTTAAAAGATTTTAAAAGGATATATAATATTTCAAACAGCGTTCAACGGATGCTTCACATGATTTATGCTGAAATATGATTTTACTCGATATATATATGTAATTTTATTTAACTATATATATATATATATTTTTTTTTAAAAAAAAAAGATCTATCTAAAATCTAGGACTCTTCGATTAGTGATAGCTGTCGTAAAATTCAAATCTATCATTATTTGAATCATCAAATCATGAATATTTGTAATTCATAGAAATGTGGGCGTGTTCAACACCCAAACATCTTATTCTCATCCATCCCCCACAAAAACCCGGGCGTGAGATTTTTATTCGAAGAGAATATTTAATATGCGAGTGCGTCCGTAAGGAAACTGATGTAACATTAGTGAAGCTATATAACCCATTTAATTGTTTTTTAATTAAAAAGAAAGGAAGACGACGAAGAAGATTTTCAGCACAATGACGGTTGCGAAGTCAATTAAAAGTGTCATTTTTGTCGGTCTAAAATATGGGCTCCTACGAAACTTATTAAATTTTCTCCTCATTTTAATTAAAAGACGGTCTAAAAGCGTGTTGCATTTGTCATTTTATCTCAAATTTACGGAGCTTCCAAATAAAATATATCTAACCACAAAAGATATATATAATTTTGTGATTTTTAAAAAGTAAAACGTTATTTTAGATGTCTTACACATGTTGATAAAGATAAGACATTTATGTAGTTTTTAACTTTTTATTACTACAAGTCTGCAATATCGTTTTCTATAGATTTTTCCTTCTATTTTATAAATTGAAATTTTTTAAAACATACAAAATTTAATTCAATTTCTTCCATAGGAAAACAAAACAATACTTTTTATTAAACAACAATGAAATTCTTAACAGGGAAAAGTCTATTATACAGTAGATTTATGAGAAGAAGAAAAGAATGTTATTTACTGTAATAAAAAGTCTACAAGATATGAAATAACGACTTGGGCCGTAGTAGTCCACTCTTCAGAAGAAGTCTCGATACTGTCCGTACGCAAGTCCAAAAGAAAGTCAAAGTCAACAACTTTTCAGTACTATGAGTATCTTATTAGGAAGACTTGCAAATACTGTATGTGTAACGTTTTTTTTTCTTTCAAATGTGTAACATTTTTTTATCATCTATCTAGAAACTAACTAGTTTTCTGAAATTTTTGGCGCTGTTCATCACGATTTTGAATTAAAAAAAAAAATTGTGAGTTTTTGGGAAAAATTAGAGTTATGAATAGAGGTTTTGCAAAACATTTTTCCCACCAATTATTATAAAACAATTTTCTATTAATGAATAATCATAAAATGCTAATTCCGAAAAATTTAAAAGAGACTAATGGATCTAATTTCTCCTTTTTATTATTATTTCTAGAACCATTTTTTTAAAACATTTCCATTTTAAAGTGACAACAAAGCCAAAAAAAAAAAACATACCTACTAAGGAAGAAGAACACCACAAAGGGGAATACAAAGACAACAAAATGGTAACGTCTGAGAAATTGGATCTAGCAAAGAGAAAAAAGTTAGTCATAGGATGAACATTTTTAAGACCTAACTTGTTGCTTCTGCTAACGCTTCTTGCTTGTGGAAGAAGAAGACTTCGAGTCATCATTAATAGAACCAGGACTTGAAGTCCCTGAGCTACTTATCGTCTCTCCACTTCTCTCTTTACCAGACCAAAGCTTCGAGAACACTCTAGAAACTCCCAATCCTCCTCCTTTCATCAATTTCCCTTTGTTATTGTTCTCTTGTTGATTCTTTGCGAGTCTTAGGTTTGCTAATTCACCTCTCAACGTTTTGATATCTTCTGTGTCCCAACACTCTGTATCTTCTTGATCAGTAGTGTTTGTTGATCTTGAAGCCGGAATAGTAATCTCCGGTGTGCTGTTTCCTGTCGATGATGAACCGTTGTTGTTGTTGGCTCTTACCTGTTCAAAGAAGAGCACTTGTACCACCACACGCATTGGTAACCTCTCGTTTTGAACCGCGTGTGCGCAAGCTTCCACTGATAGTTTTCGACAGTCCATTAGCCTGCAGATTCTCTTCTTCTCGCTCTTGGTAATCTCTGGATGTTCCTGATGAGAGACAATTTCAGGAAAGCAGAATCTTGATTAGTAATATGATCAAATCTTCGATTAATTAGTAACTGTTCAAATCTTGATTTTACATTAATCTAGGGAGAGTCCAATCCGGTTTAATAATACCAAGCAGATAAGAAAATAAACCGACAAAAAACGACCCAAAACCGCATCAAAGTGAACTAGTTTCTTTACTTTAAAACCGAAAAATGTAAATCAAAATCGGACCAAAAACTGGATTAAGCGTTAGTAATAAGATTATCTGTATGAAACTCTATGTTTAGACTGAGTTGTTTCTTTTACCTTAAGAAACATGTCGATTGCGCGATAAACTCCATCATGAGACTGTCTCGGAAAGCTCGAAACCATTTCCGCGAGTGAGAGGAACTTCTGAAGAGGCAAATTATCGGAATCCCTCGATTTCTCAGCTAAATAACCATCAACAAGTTTCGCAACTGATGCTTTCGCGGTTAAATCATCCTCTCTTGGGTCCCGAGATTTCAAGAAAACCTCAACTAAGCTCTGCATCAACTCAACATCATAGAGCAAAACATCGCCCAAATTAGCCTCATCTAACCGCTCGCCGACTCTGTTCTTTAACCCGGTTACTTCATCACAACCGAGAAAGATCGAAGCACGCAATAACTTAGTCAAGAAACTCGAAGAAACGCTGCGTTTCTCATCAGGAATCAGCTCAATGATCGAATCAGCCAAAGCTCTGTATTTCGCAAAGTCAGTTATCTGTACCGAACTGCTTTTGCTGAATCCTGGAATCCTTCTAATCGCATAAGCGTGCAACGCTTCTCCGATAACATCAGCTGAAACGTTCCCTCTTGCTTCGATGGTAGCGATTGCTCGTTTATACAAATCCATATGAAGATCACAAAGATCCTCAACCCACCAATCTCTAGGAACCGCCTGCGGTTTCCTCAATCCGTTGTCAAGATTCTTCTTCTTGCTGTAAGTATATGACCATTCGACTTTCGATGTATCAATCGAAGCTCTAGAAGCGATCGAGTCGAGACAGCGCCCAGTTAGCTTCAACTCTTCAGAGTATGGAGACAGAGCTCTTGTGGTCTGAAGCACAATGATAGAGTCTTTCCAGCTTTGGAGTATGCTCGAGTTCAAGAACACTTCAATCTTGTAAACAAGATTTCCCTTTTCGACGGTTTCATACATTTCAAGAAATTCAGCAGCGCAACGAGCAGCGACTACGTTGTAAGCATTTAGAGTAACCGTCATTCCATAACAGAATTTAGCACAGATCTCAAACGCAGCAGGACCACCAGGAATCTCTGCTATTTCAATCTCATCTTCATGATGATGAATCTGATTTTCATCATTTGATGATGATGATGATGTTGTGATTAGCTTCTGCAACCTTGCGCTTTTCGACAGCAAAGGAAACTGAAAATATCAAAACACATAACACAAAATTGATCAATCAATTAAACTTTCATATTGAGCTTAGGATACATAAGATACACAAAAGATTGATTCTTTCTCTATAAGGCAAGAGATTAATCTTCAGTTGTTACCTTGTGAAGATAGAATTTGACATCACCAATACTGACGATAACATCTGTTGCTAACTCACTTGATACATACCTTTAAGAACAAGAGATTAACAAAGTAAATTGTCAGAATAAACAACCACTATAGACAAACCAACATTGTAATAACCAAGAACCAATGAAAAAAAAGGTAAAAGATGAGGATTTGAACACAAACCTAACATTGTCTCCTTCAGATTGAAAAGAATCAGGTTTGGATCCAAGTTTCATGAACTTCATGATGAAGAAACTGATAGAAGAGAGATCTTAGAAAGAAAAGACTCAAATTGTGTTTTTACTCTCCCAAAATGCTTCTTGAGTCAGACTTAAGGAAACATTGTTAATGGAGGAGTCTCACATCTCAAAGAGAACATTGAATAAAGAAAAGGAAAATTATAGAAAAGATAAAAACTTAGAGATGCACAAAACACCCACTCAAAGCTCGAATTTACTGACACACATCACAGAGATAAACTCTTTTTTTTAAAAAAAAAAATAATCAAATTCTTTTTCTCTCTTTTCAAAGTGCTTCACACATTCACAAACACAGAAACACGTGAAACCCTTTTTTTTTTATCTCTTAATTTTTTTAGTCATCCACTGTGTGATATAAAACAAACGAATCCAAAGCTTGAATGTTTGTGGGTTTGTGGTGGCGATTGCAGAAGCGTCGTCGTTTAGTGTAGTAAACCTACAAGAATCAAGAAAAACAGAGAAAAGTTGAAGATTGCCACTTATTCAATAGACAAGATGAATCAAATCTTTTTGGATGTTTGCTAAAAAGAATCTAACAAAAACAAAACACAACATTAGTGGCAGAGATCGTTTATAAGTACAAAGAAGATTGAAAAAAATAAAAAATAATTAGTTCTTTTTAAACCAAGAATCGAATCCATTCTTTAAAACCCTAAGATCCTCAATTGCAACACTTGAACAAAAGATAAATCAATTGTAAATTTGAAAAATTGGATTCACCACAAAACGTTAGGAACCTTCAAAAAAATCAAAATTCAAAGTTTAACAATACCTTTTATTTCTTGTCTTCCTCAGAAGCCAACTTCAGTTTCTGTTGAAGCTTCTCTCTTAATCAACAAACAACAAAATATAATTTGCTATATAATCTTATAAATCGCTCTTCTTCTTCTTCTCTCTCTCTCACTGTATATATATAAAAGAAAGAGAGTCCACACAAATCAGAAGAAATAAAAAGTATGAGCTGTTGTTCTTCAACTTTAAACCCAAGAACGCAAAATGCGCTACAAACCAAAAAGCCTCCTCTCTTCGAGTTAAGCACGAACCCAGATCAGGTTGATGATAAAAGATTCTCACTTTTCTTAGACGATAAAACAGTGACCTTTCGTTGATATAAAAATCGATACTTTCTTGAATGAAATTGAGAAAATTAAAGAAAAAAGAAGGAGCAAGGAGCCAAAAACTAAATGAAAGAGAGAAGAAGAGAAGGTGTGTGTGTGTGTGTGTAAAAGCTTGAAAAGAAGATGCACGCGAAATCTGACAAAGCACTTACTTGTGTGCCCCCTTCTCTTCAGACAAACTTACCTTCTTTTCAGGATATGTTTTCTCCTTTCCTTTTCATTATCTCTCTTTTTTTCCTCTCTACTTTTCTTTTCTCTAATTATAATCTCTGCTTTCTTTTTTTCATCAATCAGATTATTTAATTACTTAATGTCTGTTAAGTAATCACTAATCACCTTGTACCCCAAAAAAAAAAATTATTTAAATTTATTTATAGTAAATCCTTATTAAACCTAATACTGATAAACTATTTTAAATAACTTTATCACTACACCAATCTCTCCTCCTTTGTGAATCTTGTGATACTATAGGATCATTGTATAACATAGTTTATATGAAATTGTGAGTCAAACGAGTATATCAATAAGTAACAAAGTCAAAGAGTTTCTTAACCTATTTGGACCTAAAGATTTTTTTTTTTTTTTTTTTTTGGTGTTGCAGGAAATCTTCTGGAGTAGATTCACTTTTCAAATTTAATTTAGTAGATCCTCAAAGGTTAATATTAGATAATTATTAGATGCCAAAGGGTGCGATGCATGTGGCAGCCAATGAGAATCCAATGAATGCTTAGCTAGCTTAAGAAGTTAGAAGTCGATTCATTGCTGTTTCATTTTCACATGGGTTTATACATCTCACGAATCTATTCACATTATCCAATATATTTCCCTCTTCGATTCTTTATTGTTTTTCCTGTTGTCCTTCCTTGATCAGATTAGCATATCTATTTCTGATATTAGCAGTTAAGCGACGTCATCATGGACAGTTGAATGATTAATTATATGCATCGAAATCTAAATTTGTATAAGTGTTAATCAAGAACAAATATTGAAATTTGACCTCAATGGTTAAAGAAATCAGAGCTAAACTCGGGGTTCTCAGATCAGACCTATCCAATTTAGATAGCATACAAGTTCTTCTTTTGTGCAAAGTTGCAAACCAATTGATCAAATCTTTATATCGAGTCTATATATAAAATGCTAAGGGATATTCTAAAAAATATTCGTGTGATTATAACAAAGCACATGGCCTACGATCGAAGGAAGTAGCATAAATTTTGAATTGCACAAAACTAATGATGATTCTCTTTAAAAGTCTAAATTCACTTTTGCGTATGTTAATTTTTATAAATTTTCAATTTAGTACTATATATGAAACTCACCTAAATTTACGGCATGCATGTTTTCCGTTTTTTTTTCCTATATATTTTTCAATCGATGTGAAAATATGAAACAACCCTAATTTTAGGACATGCGTTTTTTAACTTCTTTCAAAATTAAAGGCCCAAATTATTCTTGAATTATATACGATATAATTGTACAAATTTATTCTTACAACGTTTTTTTGGGTACAGTATTCGTTTTCTTATAAAGATTAAGGTACAGTATTCTTACAACGTTGATCTTAATATTCATCCTTTTCTACACATATTAAATCTCATATATATATAGTCATATTATCCTCGATCGAATGCGTTTGATGTGATTTCTTATCATGTTAAGCAAACGAAATGATTAGAATCAACATAATTTTTTATCAGAATTTTCTTTCCCAAAGTTTTGAACGTTGTGAATCGATAGCAAAGTGGAAAGCTACATGTTACCTAATTACAATATGGACGAGTACTCGTGTGATTATGGGAACCACCAAAACGTGGTCCATGCATCTCCTTTTTAGCCAGCCTTTATCTCTTCTTTTCCCCAAATCTCCTCAGTTTATATATACATTCTATATTCTTATTCTTATTTTATTAAAATTTGTCTCGGATCAAAGTGATCGTACTCATGGAATCTCTGTAGATCATTTTCGATAGTTGTTAAATTTAAATCGTTGAATTTTTCATTCGTTAGCTTTGTTTTTAACCGCACAATTAAATTTAAATCATTGAAAATGTTCATATTCATTAATCAAAAGATCAAACATATATTTTTTTGTATAAATAATATCACCTGTAATAATAAGATATTGTATGCTAGTTTACCGTTGGTTAGTGTTGTCGAGTATGTGTTTTCAAAAGTTTAGCTGTCAAACTCCACTTTAATTTTATGTCATCAGTCGAGTTCCACGATATTGGAGTTAATTGGTTGAGTTCTTCGGTCCTATTACTTAAGTTGACATTACAAGAAAAAGGTGTATACTATATAGCATAAATTTGTATTGAATTTTTTCGATCGTGTGAAAATGACAGAATACAGGACAAACAAAGAAAGTAATGGGATGTGCATGCTGATAAAGAAATTGATGGGCAAAATCATCATGTATAAACCAAGTTACAACATATAACTAATCATGTAAGAATCCAACTATAAAATGTCTAAATCCCAAACTCAACACAATCAAGTTTCCAATGTCATTTGCGTGCAAACATTTCGTATATAGTTTTTTTTTTTGCTAACTTTATGAATATAGTATTTTTGTTTTTAATATGTTTTTAAAATTCTTATAAAAATCAGTAGACTCATCTACCCATGAAAAACTATTTTCCTGACGTGGATAACTAAAACAGAAAAATCTCCATTTGTATATTTCTACATTTATAATCAAATAAATATAAAAATAAGTGCTAACCCTCTAGTCTTTTTTTTTTTTTTTTTCTTTTTTTTGTCATCACTAACCCTCTAGTCTTAAAAAAAAAGAAGACGAATCTTCTGGCTGTGACAGAGGTTTTGCTTCTTGGCGGCAACAAATGTGTGGAGAGCGTGAGGGTATAAAAAGAGGCAATTTTCTTTTTCTCAAAATCGAGAAATTAAAAAAGTGAAATCCCCAAATCGATCTCCTTCGAGTAATTTCGCTCTCGTGAATAGCGATTGTTCTACGATCTACATCGATCCTTCCGTCCTGAAATCTTTTTCTTTTCAGGTAAGATTCTTCAATCCAATTTATAAACTTTATTTTGCAGATTTGTTGTGTTTTCCCCGTGAATAAATTAGGGTTTTAAAAGTCAAAAATATTAAATAGCGATGAGATGATTAGTGGGTTTGTTCTTTTTATTTCCAAAGTATCGTTGAGATCGTTGGATTGTGATTGAAGAGAGTTAATAGGCTTTGCGCACTAAGTGCTCGATGAATTGTCTAAGTCAGGTGTTCCTTTTCTTTAGAACCGCTTTTTTATTTTTTCGAAACAAAAAACTTTTGTGTCTTGTCCTTCTTGTTCTCTAACTATTTGGATTTTTCCCTTTCTCTTTAATCTTTCCCTCTGTATGTTTTTTTGTCCTTTGAGATTCCTCAAGAGATGCGTTTTTTTGTGGCAGTAAAGAGTCTTTCTTTTTGAAGTTATTTATTGTTGAACTGTTATCTGATTCTTGTTTGTACACAATTGTTTAGTACAGTAAACAATGAATTTTAATCCATTTTTGATTGTCGAGATTTTGAACCTATGATCTATTTGTATGTTTGATTATCTAAAAAACCAGAAGTTCTGAATGTGGAGTATGATCTTGTTAGTAGAATGAAAACTCTTATGCTTGGGAGATTTTAGTTATACTAAAGTTTTTGTGTAGCTGATCAGATAAACGATCACGAGGTCAAGATCAACAGCATTCTCATTTGTAAGAAAGCTCAATCATTTGTGAGGATGGACCCGCAACATACCGGTGATTTGTTGATGTAATTCTCATTGTGCAATGTTTAGCTCCTTTTGTTACCCATAACCTGTATACTCATGCGTTGTTAACCTAATTCGTTTTTGATTGTCAAAAAGGCATTTGGAGAAGCAGAATGAATTACTCAAAGAAGCTCATAAGACCATGGTGCAAGAACTCCAAAAACTCGAGGTATTATGAATGAATATACTCTTTTAATGAGCTTCTGATGTAAATGGACCAGAGATTGTTAAACCGGTGAATTTATCTTCTTTTCTTTGTTTCAGACTGAACATGAGATGATGATGCGTAAACTCTATGAGCTGATGACCACTCATCGTATAAATAAAAAGGTATGCTCTGTTCTTGAAAAATACTATTTGGTAAACAGAGATTAACAACAGGATTTTCAATCCTATCGGCGTGTGTGGGATATTTGCATATCCATATTCATCGATCATCGTGCTTACTAAGCCAGCTTTGTTTGCAGAATATGGAGGAAACTCAAGATGTGTTGGAGGGAAGAGAAACAATTGAAGCTTCTTCTCCATCAACTGTAACTACTAATGGTGAAGAACACTAAAGAAGTCACTCTCTATATTTCCCTAGTCAGGATAGACCAGGCCAGTTTGGGCCAGGCTTAAATGGGCCATAGATTGGATCTTAGGATTGGAAGAGGAAAATGTTTCGAGACTGTGAAACTTGAATCTCGGATCTATCTTTACAAAGAATATGCAACCTATGTACATGTATGAATATATATATGAAACTTCTATATCTATAAGTGATAAAAGAATGTCACAAAGTAACATCAATTGCCTGCAAAAAGTATGGAGATCCTCCAATTCTCTTGGTGCTCAAAACATTCTTAACCAAAAGTTTCCATCTTTTCTCATCTTTCCTGCTCTGTTTCTTCATCCTTTCCTTGAAATCACCGCAAAGAGGGACTTTGCATTGTTCTGAGTCTACGCAAATGCGAGAATGAAGCTCAAGAAGCTGCCACATTCTCTTGCAACGGCTGCAACCACCAGGGATTGATCTCAGTTTGCATACCGCCAAATGTTTCAATAGCTGCTCTAAACCGTTGCACGCTTGAAATCCGCACGACACATGCGGGTTTTCTGACTTTGTTGGACCAATTTCTTTGCATCCATCTCTGCATATATGAACAAAAGCTTCCATTGCTTCATATAGCTGAGTGTATGTCTGTATCTCTTTTTGTTTCTTGCTTCTTTGCTTCAAGCTCTGCAAAAGACACAATTGAAACAAAAAACATCAGAAAACTGGTAAAAGTACAAGACTTTATCTTGTTGGATAATTAAAGTTGTAAGATTTGGTTTAATTACATTAAGCTCGTAAGCGACAGAGCGTGAAAGCTCTTTTTGAAGTCTAGGATGGCTTTGTTTCATTGCTTGCCATCCTTCAGAAGTAGAAACTTCTTCAAAGTTCTTCAGAATCATTCTGTGACAAAGAAGACCAAGACGAGGAGCGTCACAGAGAAGAGCTAGCTGAAACACATCAATCACATTCTCTTTGTTGAGCAAAGAGTTTTCGAATTCCGATTCGCACACTCGTTTCAGATGCGGTACCACGTAGACATGTGATAACACAAGAAGATGTATTGCGAAATCTTCCATATCTTGTTTCTCATAGCTGTAGAAAACAGAGCAAGAAACATAATGTTAAGTATGTAATTTATTATAATAATCAAAGATTTCTTAGATTGAGAAGAAGTTAATTTACCAAGAAGAGTATAAGAATCGAATGAAAGCTCGAACAGCGTCGTGAGGAACACCGAGGATTGAAATCGATTTGCGATTAGATTTTCTCTTATCTTGCTTCATCATTCCTCTGATTACATCTGAAGCCATTCCCTAATTAAGAATTAACAGATAAACTTATTAAGATTCAATACAAAATGTTTCTGATTTTCTAAGTGTTTCAATTAAGTCTTTTAGAGAAACTTACGATGACATTAGAATGTGCGTAAATCAAACCATTATCATCTGTATGAATCAAAACATCAGCTCCATGAGCTTCGTCAAACATACGATCCCATGAATCTCTTGTAGCTTTCGAAACAAAGCTATGGCTTCTTAGCTTTAACAGATCCGTTGATTTTACCGGAGGAGGAGGTGGTGGTGACGGTGGTCCTGAAACTTTTTCCGGTGAGAAATCTTCAATGTTCTCCATATGTATATCTTCTGTAACAAGTCAACGAAGATATCAGATTCAGAACCGTTTGTTTAATAAAATTGAATCTGAATGAAAAAGTCGTAGCAGATCAGATCACGAAGATATTGGATCTAAAGAAAAACACGAATACATTCAGGACTTACAGATTGTTAGAATTGAATTCGAATATTTGATCAGTTTATAAATTTGTTCAACTTCAGTTGCAGAGATGACCACTAAACTATGAATGTTGTGATTGAGATTCTTCTGAATTTTCCCGAGGTAAACGCGGAGAAAATGAGCTGTGTGGTGTTTTCAAGAAAGGAAAATAAGAAAAAGAAGAGAGGAAGCAAGCGAGCGGGAGACTATTTATAATATTCCTTCATTGTCTAATCATTATTAAAAAATAACAAAAATGAGTGTTTTTAATTGGTGGAAAATCGTAAATGTGAACTGTGTAAACACGTCGAAATGGGTCCCACACAAATAGAGAGAAGAAGATAAGTACTTTAGGCTGATTCATATCCACGTTGGACGAACTTTCCTAATCACTCACTTTTTTATTCTATCCATTTTTAGTTTTTAAAATGGACAGAAATCAATCAAAAAAATTGACTCTATCCAAATCTATTGTGTACTGTTTATTTTATTTGGTTTTCTATGTATATATAGTGGTTGGCGACGACGTATTTGGAAAAAGTATACATTTTAAATAAATCATCCATTTTAGCAAAAAAAATAAAATAAAATAATCATTCACACATCTTTATGTATGTGGTTGTTAATGGATAGATTGTTTGGACGGTGCAGATTAAAGTAAAACGGATAAAACAGATGAGATCAGTGTTGTTAATGTTAAACATATGGAATAACGAAAATGAACATTTGAATTAATATGCAGTTATGCACACAAAAAAAAACATTTGAATTAATATCATATAATATGTGACTATGTGAGGTACGAAATTTTAAACTAATTTTTTATTGAGTACTCCAAATGCTTCAAATAATTTTAGATAAATTGTACTCTTAATAGATAATAAAGTTAATCCACATGGTTTTTTTCAAATTTGAATTAAAAATCAACAAAACAAAATTCAACCGCTTTTAAACCGCCATATCTTGGAGTTGGTGTACCGTGTACGGTCCACGCGGTTCACAAAACATGGCAAATACGATCATATGTTTCATTGTGGATAATACGTTGATGATTTTGATTTTTTAACATAAAAGTCTTGCCCATTCAATTAGAACCATTCATAATACTGCATATATAATAATATACCACGTTAGATGTCAGCGCAATAAAATAAGCTAGATTATTTTATTAAGGAAAACAAATTGGTATAGTTAAGATTCGGTTAATATTGTAATACTAAAGTGTCAGATCCTAGTCATGTATTATGTGTATACCTTATACAGTATTAACTAACAAAAGGATTCAGCCAAGTAAATGTTGAGCTCGTCTATGTTTATTTTCTTTTCTTTTTTGATAAAATTATGGTTATGTAATAAACTGATTATACTCCAGCGGTTTCGTTTTACTGGTTGAGATCAGAAAATCATTCACATGTAATTTGATGTAATGCGTATATCTTATATATTTAAGCTATATGTCATTTAAATTATTGGAAAATTTAAACATTGATATCCAAAAAAAAAAAATCTTCGAAAAAATGTCATAAGTTTCTTATAATATATATTCATGAAATAATATCCACCCCCAAGTTAAGATATGTTGTATTCTGTCCAAGAATAAATCATGTGAATAGTTTAAAATTGGTTCAAAAAGAATCCATCCAGTTGCATAAACAGAATAATTTTTTTTCTTTCAAAAAACAATAAAGAAGAAAATGTTCTTTTTGCACCAAAATAAACTTATTATTATCAGTCGTAAATAACCAGTTTAAAGACCGACCGTCATTAGGTAAGATTACTAAGTTGTCGGTAATACTTTTTTGTTTCATTTGTTGGATTATGTTGTGCAAAAACGTCATATTGCCTTTTTGCGACTATTTAACAATTTTAACATATAGTATACGAAAAGTATGGTTAAAGTAAATGAAAAGCAGTTATTAAATAATGAAGCTATTACTTCGCTGACTCAGCCCCCAAAATAATGATAGAGCTCTTTTAATAGATACTTGGTCACGAGTGTGTAAGTTGCTGGCACGCTGACCTCTTCGTGTAGTTCATGGGGCACTTTCTCTTTTACAAGTGCTAATATGACAAATTAGGGGAAATTGTAAAGAAAGAAATATCAACCAGCAAAACTAACTTATTTCAACAAACCAAACTAAATCAATATCATTCAACAGGATAAACAAAAACTTGTACAATTTTTTAACATGATGTGGTGTTTAAATGTTTAATATATCATTATCTAAATATGCAAAATAAATTTCTTCAACTAAGTAATAAATCAATTGTGCTTTAATTTTAAAATGTGTATGTTCAAGGTAGGCTATTGAACAGCTGGCATTTTATTCATTGTTTCGCTATAACTTATAGTATGTCATCAAGTCAACAATTGTAGAAACCCAACGATTTTTTTTTTTTTTTTTTTTTTTGTGTTTCGTGTATTTTCGGAAGTAACACTTATAAGGGAAAAGAAACTCTAATCCTGAGTTGTTTTTATCTTTTTCTTCGAAAAGTAAATTCGACTCCATAGTAGAGCCACAGTTAATGTGGGTTTACGGTCCACGAACTCCGATAATAAATGTCTTTTAGCATTGATTGATAAAGAAAAAGAGATGGTTGTCTAGCATGGACCTCAATTAGTAGATCGGCGACATGTACTAGGCCTGGGCGTTTGGGTCTTCGGGTCGGGTTCGGGTAGGGTAGTTCGGGTTTGGGTATTTTCGGGTATTGCTTAAGAGGAACCAAATGGGTATATATATACTTTCGGGTCGGGTTCGGTTCGGTTCTATTCGGGTTTGGGTATATTCGGGTATTGAATTTAAAACCCGAGAAATACCCGAACTAATTTCGACATGTCCTAATTTACAACTTTACAGAGCTGTGGAAACTGGAAGAAAGCAGACTAATATGTAGCCTAACCAAATACAGTACAAGGTATTGTTTAAAACTTGTTCAAATCCTAAAAAAGCAAAAGCATGACTTAAATCCAAAACAGTAACAAGAATCTTAAAGAAAGAACAAGTTCAAATCCTAAAAAAGCAAAAGCATAACTTAAAAACAAGTGACATAATTGGGAAATATGTATATATCTATATATATATATAACATTATATGTATATATGGGTTCGGGTACTCATGGGTTTTCGGGTTCGGTTCGGGTAATACTCGATACCCATGGGTGCTTGAGTGTAAAAACTGATCGGATAATTTAACAGAATCGGGTCGGGTTCGAGTGCGGGTTTTTCGGGTCGGGTTTGGTTCGGTTCTTCGGGTCGGGTAATTATGCCCATGCCTAACATGTACTAGTTAGCTATCGCTTAGCCTCAGACATTGGTCACTCATATATTAATGGGCCTGTCGAAATGCTTCGATAAAGATGGGTCTCAGAATACAATTAGTTTTAGGCCTATTATTAGTCATAACCCGAAATGCTTAACACTATTAGCGTTTCTTGGACACTTGGTAAAGATTATCGCATAATATATAATTGTGTGTTAGTATTATGTAATAGTGAAATATATATTTATATAACAATTAAAATCAAATAAGTGTTGTCAAAACAGATAAATGGCTCAATTTTTGTGTCGCCCCCAAAAGATATTTTCTATATAGTATATAACAAAACTTTCACAAAACTAATATTTTTTTTTGTTAATTTTATAACATAATATTAGTAAAC